>JAWWNF010000797.1:0-546246 GCA_034641395.1 Darevskia armeniaca
AGCAGCGCACGGAAACGCCATTTACCTTCCCACCGAAGCAGTACCTATTTATCTACTTGCACTTTGACGTGCTTTCGAAGTGCTAGGTTGGCAGGAGCTGGGACAAAGCAACGGGAGCTCACCCTGTGGCAGGGATTCAAACTGCCGACCTTCTGATCAGCAAGCTCTGTCCCTATTTCCATCTGAGAAATGCTGGAGGTTATGGAGTTCTGCCACCCCCGGGCCAAGGAGATAAGTAACTATACAGTGGAACCTCGGTTTTCGGGCGTCTCGGAAGCCAAACGTTTCAGACGCCGGAGTAATGGTATCCGTTTTCAAACATGCCTCAGAAGTCAGACGGCTTCAGCTGCGTGTTTCTCTTTTTTTGCTCAATGGATTTTGCCGACCACCAATTACTCCTCAGTTTTCGAATGTATCGGAAGTCGAATGGTCTTCCAGAACGGATTACATTCGAAAACCGAGGTTCCACTGTACAACCTTTAGAAGACATCTGAAGGCAGCTTGTATAAGGAAGTTTTTAATGTTTACTTATGTTTTTATATATGTTGGAAGCTGCCCAGAGTGGCTGGGGCTACCCAGTCAGATATAAAGGTAAAGGTACCCCTGACTGTTAGGACCAGTCACGGACGACTCTGGGGTTGCGGTGCTCATCTCGCTTTACTGGCTGAGGGAGCCAGCATTTGTCCGCAGACAGCTTCCAGGTCATGTGGCCAGCATGACTACGCCGCTTCTGGCGAACCAGAGCAGCGCACAGAAACGCCATTTACCTTCCCGCTGGAGCGGTACCTATTTATCTACTTGCACTTGACGTGCTTTCGAACTGCTAGGTGGGCAAAGGACATCCCTATTTTCATGCTGTGATCTGATTGGTCTCACCACCTGTCCACGTTTGGCACAGAGCCAAAACGTCCCCGCCCCCCTCAGTCAACCTCAGTTTGCCGCGGCTCTCCAGGTTCCCAGGCCTTTCTCAACCCTACCTAGAGATGATGCTAGGGATGAACAGAGGACCTTCCGCTTGCCGATCAGGGGCTCTAAGCCTGAGCCACGGGCAAAGGGACAACTACACTGGTGGGAGGAAGGACTCTGCTGTTGTTGGACTGCAGCAAAGTGTGAGCAGAGACTCGGAGCCAGCAGGAGGTTGCCAGCCCTCCACTCTGAAGGCTGCCCCTGGGTGCTGCCAACAAAACCAGGCTCCTGGGAAGGCCCAGCCTCACCTCCTGCCTCGAGGGCTGTGCCAAGATGGCACAGGAGGTAATTTGTTCCACTGAGTCTCTTGGGCTTGCCAATCGGAAGGTCGGCGGTTCAAATCCCCATGACGGGGTGAGCTCCCGTTGCTCGGTCCCTGCTCCTGGCAACCTAGCAGTTTGAAAGCACGTCAAAGTGCAAGTAGATAAATAGGTACCGCTTCGGCAGGAAGGTAAACAGCATTTCCGTGCGCTGCTCTGGTTTGCCAGAAGTGGCTTAGTCATGCTGGCCACATGACCCGGAAGCTGTATGCCGGCTCCCTCGGCCAGTAAAGTGAGATGAGTGCCGCAACCCCAGAGTCGTCCGCAACTGGACATTTCTGGTTTGCCAGAAGCGGCTGAGTCATGCTGGCCACATGACCCGGAAGCTGTATGCTGGCTCCCTTGGCCAGTAATGTGAGATGAGCGCCGCAACCCCAGAGTCGTCCGCGACTGGACATAACGGTCAAGGGTCCCTTTACCTTTACCAAACATAGGACCCAGCCAGACCCACACACCCTGCTCCAGCCCAGCCTGATCAAAACAAAGGCCGCTGTCCCACTAAAATGAAAAAAAAAGGGTCCCCTGGGGGCCAGGGCTTACTTGACGCAATAGAGGAAGTGGTCCCGCCAGTCCACGGTGCCATTCTTGCCCTTCATCGTCTGGTGGGCCGTCATATTCAGGCGGGTCACGTTGTTCTGAAAATACTGCAACAGGCTGTTGACGCAGCAGTCAGAGAGGGTAGCATTCTGGGGGTTCAGGGGGGCGTAACAGATGTCCTTCAGAGAAACGTTCCTGCCATACTCCGCAGACCAGACCTCGATGCCTTGCAGCCTCTGCTGCAGGTCCAGCAGGTCCAGCAGAACTTCCATGGAGAGGATGCCGCTGAAATTCTTATTGCCCAAGATGAGGGAGTCGTAGGTGTAACTGGGACGGTCCTTGGCGGTCAGGATGATCTGGTTAGTCCTGAAGAAGGGCCCAAAGGTCTCATCGTAGAAGGTCTTCTCCTTCCGGGCCTGGCTGTCGGGTTTGGACCACAGCTCCACGGGGTCTGTGGTCAGCTGGAGAAAGACCAGACCGCTGGAGAGCCCTATCACCACCACCACCGAGATGGTGATCACCGTGATGGGGTAGGAGGCCACCAGCGTGCCCCAGCGGCTGAATATCCTGGCCAGGAAGTCATGGGTGGCCTGGCTCGCTTTCTGAGAACAGGTTGGCCTGGGGCATGTGTATGTCCTTTCGTCCCCCTCCCATGTTCGTAGATGCATTGGGAGGAGATAAAGGAGCAGTTGCTGAGCAGGAAGGCCACAAACAGCACCACGAGGAGGCAGAAGAGGAAGGTGCACAGGAAGAGGACCCCACCCATTTCGCCCACTCGGAAGGGCTTCTGGGCAGGGTGAGGGTCCAGGGCTGCAGGGCATGCCTGGGAACAGTCCTGGCAGGAACATCTCTCCTTGGTCCCGTTGCCCACCGCCTCGCTGCACTTCCAGGTCGTTCCGTTGAGGGGCACGATGCCACCCTGAATTGGGGCAGAGCCTTCGGGCATCAGCTGGAAGGAGATGGCCAAAGGGGCCAGCCCATTGCTTGGGTCCCCCTGGAAATCCAGCCACCGCTGGCTGTTGCACAAGGTGGCCCCATATTTGCCACACATGGTGCTGATGGCGTAGCCGCCCGTGGCGGGCATCCTCACCCCTTTGCAAGAGTCAAAGGACTCCTGAGCAAAACGCTGGCTGTAGTAGCACTGGTATTCCAAGACCCCTTGCTTCTCCTCCCCCTGGACGGTGCGGTTGAAAGAGCGGGTGATGTTGATGAAGAGGCTCTGGTCTGGGCTGCAAGTGTTCTGGCAGTAGATGTTGGCAAAGTTCTCCGAACAGGACGGGCAGCGAGACAGAATCACCTGGGACATGGCCAGGCTGCTCCGCAGGGCTTGCAGCTGGGCCTCAGAGCAGCAGGCAAAGGTGTCATCGGCCCCCGTGAACAGCATCGGGCAGATGGCCTGGAGGAGGTTGAGGTGGGAGCCATTGAGCTTCCGGGCTGGCGTGTTGGAGATGCAAGGGACATTTGATGGGAGAAGACTGGAACCGATTTCGGGGTTCTTGCCGCACTCTCCGTAGAAGGAACAGTATTTTGCCTGATGGATTGGTGTGAGGGCAGCCGCCTTGGTCCCATAGGAGGGGGAGGGAGAGATGCCATACAGAACTGGTCATTTCTTAGTATTTATTTTGTCAATTAGGTCTAGACTTTTTTGCCACCTCTAAAGGTAAAGGGACCCCTGACCATTAGGTCCAGTCGTGTCCGACTCTGGGGTTGCGGCACTCATCTCGCTTTATTGGCCGAGAGCCGACGTACAGCTTCTGGGCCATGTGGCCAGCATGACAAAGCCGCTTCTGGCGAACCAGAGCAGCGCACGGAAACACAGTTTACCTTCCCGCCAGAGCGGTTCCTATTTATCTACTTGCACTTTGACGTGCTTTCGAACTGCTAGGTTGGCAGGAGCAGGGACCGAGCAACCGGAGCTCACCCCGTCGCAGGGATTCGAACCGCCGACCTTCTGATCGGCAAGCCCTAGGCTCTGTGGTTTAACCCACAGCGCCACCTGCCACCTCTATTGTGCTTCAATTCCTCAAACTTCCTTCCTGTGAAAGTCAAAGTCTCTTCTATTGTGAAGACAGAAGCGGAGAATTCATTCTGCTTCTCTGCAGTCGCCTTATTCTCCTTTGGCACAAATTTCACCCCCTCATCACCCAAAGATGCCTCCCTAACTGGCTGTCTGCTAGCAACATACCTGAGAGCTTTCATTGCTCGTGGCCTTTCTGTTTTTAGTAATTTGCTCCTCAAATACTTTTCTTCTTTTTAGCATTCCTTACTGTCTGCTTACTTTTCTCTGCATTTTCGTGTTCCTTTTTGGTCTCATTTCAACAAGCCTTCCATTTTCTAATAGAAATATTCTTGCCTCTCTAACCACTTATTTGACTCTGCTAGTTCACCACATGGACACCCTGGCAGTACCTTGTTTGATCTGCAGCGTATACATTCTAGCTAATACTGTACTGTAGTAGTAGTAGTAGTAGTAGTAGTAATAATAATAATTTATTATTTATACCCCGCCCATCTGGCTGGGTTTCCCCAGCCACTCTGGGCTGCTTCCAACAGAACATTAAAATACAATAATCTATTAAACATTAAAAACCTCCCTAAACAGGGCTGCCTGAAGTTTAGGGAGGCTTTTAATGTTTAATAGATTACTGCATTTTAATGTTCTATTGGAAGCCACCCCGAGTGCCTGGGGAAACCCAGCCGGATGGGCGGGGTATAAATAATAAATTATTTATTATTATTATTATTATTATTATTATTATTATTAAGTTTGCATCTATAGATAATTGTCTCACCGGCCCTTTCTGTTCCACTAGGTTTCCCCTTGGGTGTGAGAATCCACACTAAAATCCCTATTTCCTCTCAAAAATGCACATTAAAATATATTTGGAGGCCTCGTTTTTGAGCCAAGAACTGCATTGGAACTGTGGGGAATTGTGAAAGTACAACTAAATTCTGATCTGTCCAGGAGGGGTGGATCTCATTGGACTGATTTGGAATTTGCAAGAACTGGGACTCCTCGAGCAGATGTGGTACAAGGCGGGGAGGGGGGGGCACCTCTTCCACAAGGCTGTCAATATTGCTTGTAGTATTGTCTCCTATGTACAGTATTTGCTATGCTATTATGTTACTGATAGGGACCCAGGTGGCGCTGTGGGTTAAACCACAGAACCTAGGGCTTGCTGATCAGAAGGTCGGCGGTTCGAATCCCTGCGACGGGGTGAGCTCCCGTTGCTCGGTCCCAGCTCCTGCCCACCTAGCAGTTCGAAAGCACGTCAAAGTGCAAGTAGATAAATAGGTACCGCTCTGGCGGAAAGGTAAACGGCGTTTCCGTGCGCTGCTCTGGTTCGCCAGAAGCGGCTTTGTCATGCTGGCCACAAGTCCCGGAAGCTGTACGCCGGCTCTCGGCTAATAAAGCGAGATGAGCGCCGCAACCCCAGAGTTGGACACGACTGGGCCTAATGGTCAGGGGTCCCTTTACCTTTACCTTTGTTACTGATGGTGGAAGCTGGTTTTCCACCGCTCTGGACGGCAGGACCCTAACCAGATTCCAGCTAAACCTTAGGAAGAACTTTCTGACAGTATGAGCCATTTGACAGCGGGACGGACTCCCTTGGAAGGTGACAAGACACCATTGGAGATTTTAAAGCAGATGTTGAATAGCCATCTGCCAGGGATACTTCAGATGCAATTTCTGCCCTGCAAGGATTTGGACTAGATGACCCTCTGGGTCTTTCCCAACTCTACAATTGTATGATTTCTGCCTTCGTAAACCAGTGTGAACTTGAACAAAGTTGAACAAGGCCTGTCTGGCAGTCCAGAAACATAGGACCCATTTTCTGTGGGCAGCTGAAACCAGAGATGGACTTGGGTTGCCCATTTCCATCTCATCCTGCTCCCCTAAGGAACAGCTCAGTTGCCCAAGGCCTTTCGAAGGCTGTTGCCTCCTGAAGCCCAATTGCCCTTCCCTCCATCACCTACCCGCACCAGGCCCCTGACCTCACTCACCAGGCCCAGCCCGGCCCTGGAAAGCACCAAGGCAAGCAGGATGGCGCTCAGCATCCTGGCAGCTTGTCCTCAGTCCCAGACAGAAGATTCAGAAAGGAGGGAGTGCCCAGGACTTGTTGTGCCAAGGTGCCTGTCTCGAGTCCACCCGACGCCCAGTTATTAGCAGCCCTGGTCTGACATCTGTGGAGCCAATCAGGCTGCACCAAGGCTGATCATTAACCTGAAAGTGGAGCTGAGGTTCTTCTGAACTGCTTCAGGGAGTTGTACGCTCTTCAGTCATAAGAACTCTAATAATAATAATAATTTATTATTTGTACCCCACCCATCTGGTTGGGTCCCCCCAGCCACTCTGGGCGGCCTCCAACAGATATTAAAATACATTAAAATATCACAGGTTAAAAAACTTCCCTAAACAGGACTGCCTTCAGGTATTTTCTGAATGTTAGAAAGTTGTTTATTTCCTTGACATCTGATGGGAGGGGCGTTCCACAGGGCGGGCGCCACTACCGAGAAGGCCCTCTGCCTGGTTCCCTGTAACTTGGCTTCTCACAGTGAGGGAACCACCAGAAGGCCCTCAGCGCTGTATCTCATTGTCCGGGCTGAATAATGGGAGTGGAGATGCTCCTTCAGGTATACAGGACTGAGGCCGTTTAGGGCTTTAAAGGTCAGCACCAACACTTTGAATTGTGCTCAGAAACGTACTGGGAGCCAATGTAGATCTCTCAGGACCGGTGTTACGTGGTCCCAGCAGCCACTCCCAGTCACCAGTCTAGCTGCCGCATTCTGGATTAATTGCAGTTTCCAGGTCACCTTCAAAGGTAGCCCCACGTAGAGCGCATTGCAGTAGTCCAAGCAGGAGATAACTAGAGCATGCACCACTCTGGCGAGACAGTCCGCGGGCAGGTAGGGTCTCAGCCTGCGTACCAGATGGAGCTGGTAGACAGCCATCCTGGACACAGAATTCACCTGCGCCTCCATGGACAGCTGTGAGTCCAAAATGACTCCCAGGCTGCGCACCTGGTCCTTCAGGGGCACAGTTACCCCATTCAGGACCAGGGAGTCCCCCACACCCGCTCGCACCCTGTTCCCCCAAAACAGTACTTCTGCTGGATCAGGCCTGTGGCCCATCTAGTACAGCATCCTGTCCTCACAGTGGCCACATTGGCGCACCAAAGCCCTCCCATCCTGTGGCTTCCAGCAATTGGGATCCAGAGGTATGGCTGCCTCCAATTGTGGAAGCAGAGCAGCGCCATCATGGCCAGCAGCCATTGATGGCCCTCTCCTCCTCCATGAATTTGTCCAACCCTCTTTTAAAGCCACGCAAGTTGGTGGCCACCATTGCCTCCTGTAGGGGCAAGTTCCACACTTCAACTGTGCAGGGCGTCATCCTTTTATCTATCCCAAATCTTCCAACTTTTAGCCGCACTGGACGTCCACAACTACTAGCATTGTGAGAGGTGATAAACTTTTCTCTCCATTTTATCCATGCTGCTCATTATTTTGGGGACGTGGGTGGCGCTGTGGGTTAAACCACAGAGCCTAGGGCTTGCCGGTCAGAAGGTCGGCGTTTCGAATCCCCGCGACGGGGTGAGCTCCCGTTGCTCGGTACCCTGCTCCTGCCAACCTAGCAGTTCGAACACGTCAAAGTGCAAGTAGATAAATAGGTACCGCTCTGGCGGTAAGGTAAACGGTGTTTCCATGCACTGCTCTGGTTCGCCAGAAGCGGCTTAGTCATGCTGGCCACATGATCTGGAAGCTGTGCGCCGACTCCCTCGGCCAGTAAAGCGAGATGAGTGCCGCAACCCCAGAGTCGGACACGACTGGACCTAATGGTCAGGGGTCCCTTTATCTTTTACATTATTTTATAAACATCCATTATGCTGCCTCTTTACCTTTTCGCTAAACTAAAATGTCCGAAATGCTGCAAGCTTTCCGCGTAGGCGAGTCGCTCCATCCCTTTGGTCATTTGGGGTGGCCATTTTGGATCCTCCTCCAGCTCCACAATATCCTTATTAAAGCTAGGCAACCAAAACTGCATACAGTATCCCAAATGCAATTGCACCAGATTTGGTATACTGGCAATGAAACAGGCGAGCTATAAGCTGCCTAACACACCCCACAGCATCCTGGCTGCCCAGAACTCTCCACCACTGCCCCTCCAAAGACTGATGGTCCTCTTCAGGTAAGATGGAGCACCTGGTGGACTCTGCCCCACCACCCAGCATCTGCTCAATTCTCCCTCCAGGATCCCCTGCCTCAAGCATTTCACTATTTAAAGCAAATGCAGCAGGTGCTATTTCCCCCTTCTGGGGTCGTCATCCCCCGCCCCCATTCCTATTTATCTACTTGCACTTTGATGTGCTTTCAAACTGCTAGGTTGGCAGGAGCTGGGACCGAGCAACGGGAGCTCACCCCGTCGCGGGGATTCGAACCGCCGACCTTCTGATTGGCAAGCCGTAGGCTCTGTGGTTTAACCCACAGCGCCACCAAACTTTGGCATTGGAGGGTGAGACACACCACCACAATCTCTAAAGAGTGAGGGAATCCAGGGGTTCCAGGTGTTTATCTAGGTTTGGTTGCCTTGCATTGAAGGTCAGCAGAGACTCTTTAGGATATATGGTTTTATTTACACACCTATAGAACATGAACATAGGATGGTGGGGCTCACAGCATTAACGGATTTCGCTTCTCCATTAGTCACAGCTTTGGATCCAGCACAGAACAAGCAGGTCTGTGTCTCACCTGTGAAGAAAGCTTACAACATTTGGGGTTTCTACTTGCACTTTGACGTGCTTTCGAACTACTAGGTGGGCAGGAGCTGGGACCGAGCAACGGGAGCTCACCCCGTCGCGGGGATTCGAATCGCCGACCTTCTGATCGGCAAGCGCTAGGCTCTGTGGTTTAACCCACAGCGCCACCCGCCCCCATACATTGTAAAAATCAATGCAACCCTTCAGGGTTTGGGGGGCGGCGGGATATTCTCAGGAACAGATGAGCTTTAACAGGAAGTTGTGTACCCAGCTGAGGGTTGAAGAAGGCAGGCCAGGGGGGGGGGGGCTCTTCAGAACCAAACTGCTGTTGCAGCCCAGATGGGAGAACACCCCCAGATGGGGCTCATTCATTTTGCCACATAGCAACAAGGAAGATGCCCATCTCCCTCCCTCCCTGTGAAAAAGAGCAGGCCTGGTTAGCCCACTCAATAATAATAATAATTTTTTATTTGTACCCCGCCCATCTGGCCGGTCTCCCAGCCACTCTGGGCGGCTCCAAGAGATATTAAAATACATTAAATTATCACAGGTTAAAAACTCCCCTAAACAGGGCTGCCTTCAGGTATTTTCTAAATGTCATGTAGTTGTTGATCCCTTGACCTCTGATGGGAGGGCGTTCCACAGGGCGGGCGCCACTACCGAGAAGGCCCTCTGCCTGGTTCCCTGTAGCTTTGCTTCTCGCAGTGAGGGAACCGCCAGAAGGCCCTCGGCGCTGGACCTCAGTGTCTGGGCAGAATGATGGGGGTGGAGACGCTCCTTCAGGTATACAGGACCGAGGCCGTTTAGGGCTTTAAAGGTCAGCACCAACACTTTGAATTGTGCTCGGAAACGTACTGGGAGCCAATGCAGATCTCTCAGGACCGGTGTTATGTGGTCCCGGCGGCCGCTCCCAGTCACCAGTCTAGCTGCCGCATTCTGGATTAATTGCAGTTTCCGGGTCACCTTCAAAGGTAGCCCACGTACGAGCGCATTGCAGTAGTTGAAGCGGGAGATAACCAGAGCATGCACCACTCTGGCAAGACAGTCTGCGGGCAGGTAGGGTCTCAGCCTGCGTACAGATGGAGCTGGTAAGACACAGAATTAACCTGCGCCTCCATGGACAGCTGTGAGTCCAAAATGACTCCCAGGCTGCGCACCTGGTCCTTCAGGGGCACAGTTACCCCATTCAGGACCAGGGAGTCCCCACGCCCGCTCGCACCCTGTCCCCCCAAAACAGTACTTCTGTCTTGTCAGGATTCACCTCAATCTGTTAGCCGCAAAGGCAAAGACACCCGAATTGCCAAGTCACACCATGCCTGGCTTTGACCCTTGCAAGTGCAAAGCCACGTAAGCTTCTTGGGAAACATCCGAGGAGGAAGTAGTGCAGTTGTGGACAAGGAACAAGGAGTTGAGGAACAGGACAGGGAGCTACGTGTTTGTTGCTTATGGTTGAAGAGGCTCCCGATTCTGTGTCTGCTGCCTCTACCTTGAGCCGCTTATCTTCCTCCCTCTTCAAGGTTTACTTTACAAGCCTGCCCTGGCCTTGACGCCTGATAAGGCCAAGGGAGCCCGGGCAATAGTCCACCAGTTGCCATTATTGGTAGCTGCTGGCACAGGTGGCCACAGGACGCAGCATGGAGGCGGGGGCCCGTGCCGTGAGCAGACCTGCTATCACCCTGGAAGAGCCTTCACCTCAGACCTGGGGAGCAAAGGGCTGGGGTGGGGCGCAGCTGGCGAGGGCAAAGGAGTGCGATACAAGACACACCACCCGGTTCACAGAAACCAGGTGAGAAGGAACTGCAGACGGGGCATTTGGCACATCCAAAAGCAGGGGGTGTGGGATGTGATTGAAGGCAAAGGATGTTTACAGAGTTTCGGGACGTCTTCTGGGCAGCGGCTGCTGCCAGGAATCTCCATGGGAAGAACCCGGCTTCCAAGACAAAGGACCTTCACCCACACAGGGAAGCCAATGGGAAGGGGGACCCTGCACCCACCACCCGGCCCAGGGTTACTCCCCAGGCAGTGTTGCCAGGACAGAGGCCTGCACAGCTTAAGTCTGAATTTGTCTCCTTCCTTTTCTTCAAGAGCGTCTACAATTTAGACTTACCAATTTCCAACTCTCCTTGGAGTCCAAAAAGAGTTCTGTTTGAAGTATTTGCATTCATATAACTTAAGGTTCGAGCCTTTTCTAAAAAAGTTTTTTTCAAAGTGAGCCTGGGTCAGAATCATTGACTGATATTCGAATTTCTGCAACTGAGGTTTTCAACCCTTTACCTTTAGACTCCTATAACTTAGGTTCTTATACCTTCTTGAAGTTTAATTTCCTTTGAGGAAACTGATAGTCTCGGTGAAATGGGATTTTTTTTAGCTGGCAACCCGTCAGGTATATTTTTTTCAAGAAAATCCTTATTTAGGTTCTACACACCTTTATATATATTTTTCGTCAAGAAAATCCTTATCAAGGTTCTATATATTTTTGCGTTAGGCGATTTTAACATTAACCTGTTGCATTTTCCTTATATCAAACTATATATAATAATTACCCATCCTAGAGATTTTCACGGTTTTTGCATACTCTGCTTCTGTAATTTTTTGCCCCCGTGACTGTCTGTTTTGTTGCCAGGACAGAGGAGGCAGCTGGTTTCAGGGGCTCAAATACAAACAAACAAACCCCCACAAAGACTTGAGAATGCAGGAGAAATTGCTCCTGACCTTAAGGCACTGCAATGGCCAAGGAAGGTCAACCCCTTTAATGTTCTTCTGAGGAAGGCCTCCGAACCTGACAAGACGGTGGCTGAGTACAAACAGCTGTCCTTTATTTACATCCAATATCCTGGCCCCAAAACGGGGGCCCAGCGCCAGCCTCCTCCCCGACACAGTTCAGCCTTAAGCGGCGGTCAGGATCCAGGCGTCCCAGCTGCCGCCCGGTGCTTGGTTGGAGCTCCCGATCTCTGCTTCCTGCACTTGAAGCTCCGCAGGGGATTCCGCTGGCCCTATTGGGGGAGAGAGACAGTGTAGAAGTGGATCTCACAGTGGGAGGGGGGTTGCCTGACCACTGGGCTGCTGGGTCCCTCGCCCTGCCGCCACAACCACAGATCCAAAGGGCCTCTGGCAAAGACTCCTGAGCTTTTCGCTTGGGGATTGGGTCTGCAAACCCCACCCGCCCATGGGCCGCACCATTTGTTCTCAGCACTTGGACTCCCCCCATGAAGGGGCACCACCAGAAGCACCACGGAAAGGGGCAGAAAAACTGCCCAAGGCCCCACGTGGCAGGCGCTTCTGGCTAATAAAGGTAAGGGTAAAGGTACCCCTGACCGTTAGGTCCAGTCGCGGACGACTCTGGGGTTGTGGCACTTATCTCGCTCTATAGGCCGAGGGAGCCGACGTTTGTCCGCAGACAGCTTCCAGGTCATGTGGCCAGCATGACTAAGCCGCTTCTGGCGAACCAGAGCAGTGCACAGAAACACAGTTTACCTTCCCGCCGGAGTGGTACCTATTTATCTACTTGCACTTGATGTGCTTTTGAACTGCTAGGTTGACAGGAGCAGGGACCGAGCAACGGGAGCTCATCCCGTTGCAGGGATTCGAACCGCCGGTGCTATTTCCCCCTTCTGTGGTCGTCGTCCCCTGCCCCCATAGGTAAAGGGACCCCTGACCATTAGGTCCAGTCGTGACCGACTCTGGGGTCGAGGCGCTCATCTCGCTTTATTGGCCGAGGGAGCCAGCGTACAGCTTCCAGGTCATGTGGCCAGCATGACTAAGCCGCTTCTGGCGAACCAGAGCAGTGCATGGAAACGCCGTTTACCTTCCCACCGGAGCGGTACCTATTTATCTACTTGCACTTTGACGTGCTTTTGAACTGCTAGGTGGGCAGGAGCAGGGACTGAGCAACCTCACCCCGTAGCAAGGATTTGAACCGCCGACCTTCTGATTGGCAAGCCGTAGGCTCTGTGGTTTAGACTACAGCCCCACCCCGCGTCCTGTCTGGCTAATGGCAGGTCCCAAACTCAAACCACACCCTATGTAGCCAAGAGTGGAGATCCCAGGAAACAGCAGAGGTGAGATTTTTGCTCCTGCACCCCAAGGAGTAAGGGGCTGAAGGAACAAACACAGAGAAGGGGGTGAAATAGGGCCTCTGGAGGAGCACAGAAGGTCCCCCAGCTATAAAGCCTTCCACAGCACCCCCCCAACTGTCACGCCTTCTTTACAGGACCCAGATCAGCAGCAGCTTCACAAACCAGGGTGGATAAAAATCAACAATTTAAAAAAAAAAAAAAAAAAAAATCGGATTTTTAAAATAAAATGCTTTTGGAGGAAAAATCTTTCTAAATATAGTCTTCTATTTAAGTTACATTGTAGTCCAAAGGCTATTCATCAGGAAATAATGATTTTTTAAAAGTTTATCAAGTGTGCTAAAACTCAGTCTAAGTTTTTTTTAAAAAATGTTTAACCACATCAGTTAACAAACATGGATACATATACTATCATGTTATTGTTTTAGTTAAATAAATTGCTTAAATGGTTATTAAGGAAATGATTATTTTTCTCCTTCCAATAAAGTACAGCAGAAAAGTTGTCTAAATATAAACAGTTAACTTATTAAACCTCACCATAATTTCATAATTATCTGTCTATGTATTTCTAGTAGTATAACCAAATCAGTAATTTTTGATATAACTGTAAAAACTACTCTGAAAATTTATTATTCAAAAAATGAAACCTTCATATGGTTGTAAATATTAAGATTATATCAGCAAGAATGAGTCTTTCTGTAAAAAAAATATTTAAATTAAGTCTTACTGACTAGTGATTTAAATCAAGCCTTACTGACTTGTGATTTAAATCGTGATTTAAATCAAATCCACCCTGCCACAAACTTTCCCAAGCAGAGGCTGGGCAACAGGAAGCCGTGCCCGGTTCCCTAAAGTTTTGTGAATAAACCTTCCCTGGGCCTGTGCTGCGGTGTGAGGAAAGGCCGGCCAGTCCCCGCTCCCCCTCCAATTTGGGGGCAGCAGCAGAGGAGCAAGACATACCCTGGTTCTGGGTGGCAGCGGCTTCCGTCGTCTGCGCTTGCTGCCCAGGGGCTGCGCCACAGCCCGGAGGGTGGGAGGCACTGGGGAGAGAAGAGGAGCAGCCGCTGGTAGTTACTGGCCCAAACAGGAGGCGGAAGAGCCTCCTCTTGCGGTAAGGACTCTGCAGGAGAAGCAGGGGCTCCCTCTCTTTCCCCCCTCGAAGGAGGGAAGCCCAAGTCCCGCCCCAGAGCTCGTCTACAGGGCCTGCTGCTGTTCGCCATAGACGCAGCATTGAGACAACCCCCACCGGTGAGGCCACAAATGCCGCCCCCTCCTACCCAGGTACGCTGGTACGTTTCGCAAGTGGGGCTTGACAATGGCTGGGTGAAGAGGCCTGTCATGGCGCAGGAGGTCCAGGTCCCGGGGATTGTCCTCAAAGTATGTCTGGGAGGAGAGAAATGGAGGTCAGAGGCATCTCCCCAGCAGCCGCCCCTCCCTGACGGCCCCCTCCCAGTCTCTCGGGTCCCCCTGCCCTCCCCACCCAGCAGGAGAATACCTTCAGCTTTTCAGAGTTGAGCAGCTCCTCCTTGATCTCCCGGAGGCGAGCTTCCTTGATGGCCTGCTTGGTGACGGACCGCATGGCGTCCTGATAGCAAAGGAACCAACTGAGGACCGGGCGGAGATGGGTGGGTGGTTTAAAAGCAAGGGGGCCCCACAGGACTTGCTCCATCCCCATGATTACTAAAAGCAGCAGTTGAGTGAGGAGAAAGCAACCCCAAAGAAAGCAAGAAATTGGGGGAGGCAATGCCTCCGAGTCACGCTGTGACACCCAGAGAACTGGACTCGGTGCTTTACAATTCCTTGCCCAACGTTCCTGCCTCCTCTGAGATTTTCCCTCTCTAAAGGTAAAGGGACCCCTGACCATTAGGTCCAGTCGTGTCCGACTCTGGGGTTGCAGCGCTCATCTCGCTTTATTGGCCGAGAGCCGGCGTACAGCTTCCGGGTCATGTGGCCAGCATGACAAAGCCGCTTCTGGCGAACCAGAGCAGCGCACGGAAACGCTGTTTACCTTCCCGCCGGAGCGGTTCCTATTTATCTACTTGCACTTTGACGTGCTTTCGAACTGCTAGGTTGGCAGGAGCAGGGACCGAGCAACGGGAGCTCACCCTGTCACAGGGATTCGAACTGCCAACCTTCTGATCAGCAAGCCCTAGGCTCTGTGGTTTAACCCACAACGCCACCTGGGTCCCCTGGTTTCCCTCTCTAGCGCCTGGCAAAACCACTCAGGGAAGGGGATATCAGGGGGCCCCCTGAAGCAGGCTTGTCCTCGACGCGGAGAACCCGAGATCTGCCTTAAACAGCTGCCTTTTAAAAGGCTGGGCCCATGCCGACCTCACGCCCAACGCAGTCTGCACTGCCAAGGTTGGCTCTGAAGCGCCACCTGTAACAGGTGCCTCCACCGCCCCCTCCCCCTTTGCCCCCATGCAGGGAGAGGGCAAGAGGAGGCGGTGCTGCCGCAACCGCCTCCCAGAGCAGCCAGCCCGCGCCCACTCACCTGACAACGGTACCGGAGGCCCTCAATCTCCTCCATCCGGAACAGGTAGGGCCGCAAGGGAGTGTCGTCGCTGCCTGGTGGGGGAGGATCGGGACTGGTTGGTGCGACAGAAAGGCAAGCGGCCACTGCACGGGGCGACTCTTGAATTGGGCAATCCTGCGCCCAGAGCCAAGCCGGTGCCCCGTGCTGACCTCACCGCCCCTGCGCCCCCGGGGGGGAGGTGTTCCCTCTGCCCGCTTGGAAGACCCCCCCCGAGGGCAGCACCTCCCTGCCTCGCGAGCACACCCACCTCCTCCTGTGAGAGCCGCCTCAATCTCAGCCAGCACAGCCTTCTCGGAGGGCAGCACAAAGGTCAGGGCAGTGCCCGGGTTGTCCGCACGGGCAGTCCTGCAAGGGAGGAAGAGGTCAGGAGGTCAGGCAAGGGCAAGGAAGAGAGGGCGCCACAGCTGGAAGGCAAGGAGGGGCTCGGTCTTTTTGAGCTGGCAGCAGAGATTCTCTCTGCACTATTCCTACAATAAATAGTTTAGCCTTAATTATGGCTTGTGTGTGTGTTGTTCTTCATGCTGGGAACAATCACATATGACTGCGCCACCGGACTCTCTGTAGCCGGGGATGTGCGCACACGGCTTTGCTCTGACTTTGGGGCAGCTTCACAACCTGCCCCAGGCGGGGTATTTGCTGACAAAGGCATGCTCCGTGAAAAGGGAGGCCGGACACATACACGCTTGGCCCCTTCCCCCTGAAGCACCTTTATGAAAATGACCAGCTAATCAGAGAAATAGATCTTTGATAACAGACTCAAGAGGAAATTCAGAGAAGGCTGGGATCTGTGCCAGGCAGCTTGGGGGGGAAAAAAAAGTCCCAGATATCACAGAGGCATCAAGTGACCTTTGGTAAGTCCCTGTTCTTAGAAACCAAAGTGTGGCTTAGATGCCTCGTCCCAGGAATGTGGAATTTGTGTAAATGCAAGGCCGCCTGCGGCTCACCTGCCTGCTCGGTGAATGTAGGACTCTACTGAGGGAGGGAAGTCAAAGTTCAGGACAGCAGAGACGTTCTGGAAGTCGATCCCACGAGACACTCCGTATTCCTGGTCTTTGCCCCTGCAATGGAAGCAGCAGAAGAGAACAATGAGGGCAAGGGGGCGACTCTCTCTCTCTCTCTCTCTCTTCTTCATAGGCAGCAGGCCAAGGAAGAAGCCCATTCGGAAGCATCAGGGCCTTTCTGGGTCTCTGCTAACCAAGCAACTTGGATGCATCCTGCAGCCAGCCCTACTTAACCTGTTTATATACCGCTTAACTGCAACTAAAACCTCTAAGCTGCTTATCAAAGAGCATCAAAAAATGCATTAAACTGTCAACAAAAACCAACATTTAAAAACAAATTTCAAAACCAAAGTGAATAAAACCAACACTTAAAAGCATACATTGTTTGTTATTATTTATCTTGCTTGCTGGAATACATCAGAGGCTGTGAAAATATTGGGAGGGTGAAAAGCAATGGACAATAGTTTATTACATACCTCCGGAGTTTGAAGCATGGGAAACCATTAAATAAATTTAAATAATAATTTGGCAGAATTGGAACTTTTCTTTATTATTATTATTATTATTATTGATAATTGAATAAATAATTTGGAATGTAATTTGGAATGTTTCAATGTGATTTTGTTGTATTGAAAACTTATGATTTGGCAAAACAAAACAAAAAAGCATACATCATGAACTAAAGTTGACACGCAAAACAAACGCTTCTTGGGAGAAATCTCCTTTAAAGTTGCATTTACTCAGAGGGGGATTGTTTTATACGCAAGTTGTCAGGGAAGTGTTGTGTTTCAAAACTGAATACCCTGTGGGTTCAGCTCAAAGTCAAACAGGATGCTTAGTTAGGCATTGCAAGGGGGGAGGTTCAACAAAACCTCTACCAGCAAGTAGCACACCAAATATGAAAAAAGCACAAGTCGCAAGGGGAAAGGCAGCTATGTCCACGTATGGCAGTATTTCCTTCTACTCGCCTCTACTGACTGAATCACAAAGCATAAAAACTTCCTTATCTTTCCCTCCTTCCTTTGTCCTCAACAGTCATAGCAGTTGCGTACATGTCATTCCGCACTTCTCTCATGGTTCTCTTGCGAAAACAACCTTGCTCAGCCTTTCCTCAGGTGCATTTCAATTTTCTTTAATTCCTTTCTAATTTTATTCTCCTTCCACAAAGATGTAAGAGTTTACTGCTTATACAGGGTTATGTGGAAAACAGCACAAGTCTCTAGTTGGTGGCTGGCAGCTGCCAGTTGCTTAAGTTGCATGAGGCTGCTATTTCTGCTGCGCTAGGAGGTTTTATGCTGCGCTAGGGACCCAGGTGGCGCTGTGGGTTAAACCACAGAGCCTAGGGCTTGCTGATCAGAAGGTCAGCGATTCAAATCCCTGTGACGGGGTGAGCTCCCGTTGCTCAGTCCCAGCTCCTGCCCACCTAGCAGTTTGAAAGCACGTCAAAGTGCAAGTAGATAAATAGGAACCGCTCTGGCGGGAAGGTAAACGGCGTTTCCGTGCGCTGATCTGGTTCGCCAGAAGCGGCTTTGTCATGCTGGCCACATGACCCGGAAGCTGTACGCCAGCTCCCTCAGCCAATAAAGCGAGATGAGCGCCGCAACCCCAGAGTCGGACATGACTGGACCTAATGGTCAGGGGTCCCTTTACCTTTACCTTTAGGAGGTTTGTAAAATGCACTTCTGACTGGCCAGTTGGGTAGAAGTCACTGGATCACTCACTGGATAGAAAAAAGTGGTCTGAGGTGAGGAGTGAATTCTATACCACCCAAATCAGTTCGGTTGAAGGGTAGGCCGGCTGGAACATAAATAGGCCACCTCTGCCACCACAGATGTGTTGAGCCACGGGAACCAGTCACCTGCCATGATTCAAATTCAGCTTATTTCCTTGTGGCACAGTGCATCTGTCTGTTAACCAGAAGGTTGGCGGTTCAAGCCCAACCAGGGGCTGATGTGGGCAGGATTCCTGCACCGCAGGGGGTTAGACTAGAGCCAGGGGTGGCCAACTCCCAAGAGAATGTGATCTACTCACAGTTAAAAACAGGCGGTGATCTACCCCATTTTGGGGGGTTTAGGTTGTTAAGGTTTTTTTAGGGAGGAAAGCCCATTTTTTAGGGGTTCAGGTCAAAGTTGTTGAGCTTTTTTAGGGGTGTCAAAGTTGTTGAGCTTCTTTGAGGGGAGCCAGTGATCTACCACAGACATCCAGTGATCTACCTGTTGGACGTGCCTGGACTAGACGATCCTTGGGATCCCTTCCAACTCTACGACTCTATGATCTACCCCACCACTTATTCCAGGCCCTGGTCTAGGGCCCACATGGCATTTCCTGATTATGGAGAAGTAGACCTGAGGGTCAGCTGCACACCGATGGCACCTAGCCCCCAAGTCCCCTATTTCTCACCAACCACTGTCAAACAGAACGCATTTGCGGCTCTTAAGCCAAACCTACTTTCCTGCTTTGTTGCCTTTCCTCTTCCTCTTCCCTCTTGTCGGTCCCTCTTTCTCTGCCAGGTCCTGTTCGTCGGTGGCGATGATGTAATCACAGAAGCCCCGATTGAACTGGCTGATGATGTGGCACCTGGAACAGATCACTTGATGGACACTGTGGTTTCGCCGGAGGAAACCACCTCTGGATATGGCAGGCAGTGCCCGGGGCTGCATGGAGGCCAGGCCTGGATGCCAGTTTGTTCCTCTCCCCCTACGTGCCCCCTTCAAGGCCAAAGCACCATACCTGCAGCTCCTTTTCCCATCTCCCAGGACGGCAGCTGCTGCCCCTAGCAAGGCTCACCTGGACTGAACAGGCAGCTCGGAGTTCAGGACACAGGCTGGGATGCTGAACTGCTCCAGGAAGAGCTTGAGGCGGTAGCAGCGGTCGATGGTGCTGACAAAGAGGATGACTTTGCCCTTCACCAGCGAAAGCTTCAGTAGGGCATAAAGCAACAGGAACTTGTTGTCCTCCGTCTCGCACCGGATCTGGAACTGGCTCAGCTTGGAGCTGTCTGGCAGCTGCGATTCCTGCAGCTTCAGGATCACCTGTGTAGGAGGTGAAAAGAGGCTTTGTTTTATTTTGGAGTATTTATACGCTGCCTAACAACCAAAGTTGTTGAGGCAGCTTAAGCTATTACAGTCGTTACTGCAGCGGGGCCAAGGCATATGTGAATCCCTTCAATGGTTGTGGTCTCTAATGTTCCAGCCACTACCCCCTGCAGCTACTGTATTTTTCGCTCCAGAAGACGCACCTGAACATAAGACACACCTAGTTTTTAGAGGAGGAAAGGGGGAAAGCCCTGGGTTTTTTTGAGGATCAGCTCAAAGTGGTGCAGCTTTTTTTGCAAAGGGAAAAGCCCTGTTTTTTTGAGGATCAGCTCAAAGTGGTGCAGCTTCTTTTGCAAAGGGAAAAGCCCTGTTTTTTTGAGGATCAGCTGAAAGTGGTGCAGCTTCTTTTTCAAAGAGGAAAAGCCCCATTTTTATGGGGTTCAACTCACAGTTTGCAGCTTCTAGTCCTACAGGAAAGGGAGCCATTTCTACAGTTTCCAGACAGATAATCTAATCAGCCAGTCACATGTCGCTGGGGAAACAAACAGCCTCCCTCTGCATTCAACAATGGAGGCCTGGGCAAGGGGGAGGGGCTGGAAAGGGAGCCTTATCTCTCTCCCCGATCGCTTGCTAAATAGCTGTTCAGCGGCTTCCTTTCAACACCCTCTTCTCTCTTTGTAAAAAAAAAGAGCACAATCTGCTTTTAGCCCCTAGGCAATTCGGGTCCAGGGACCATGCATTCGCTCCATAAGACGCACAGACATTTCCCCTTACTTTTTAGGAGGAAAAAAGTGCGTCTTATGGAGCGAAAAATGCGGTAAATGCAGCTGCAAGTGAAGGCTCTTGCAGGCTGGAGACTGCCTCAATGGGCCCCTGATGGTGCTGTTTCCTCTTGCAGGGCAGAGTTTGGCAAGGCAATGTGGATGGACTCAGGGAGGGAGGCCTGCTCCCCAGATTACTCTTAATTGCTCCCTTTCTGTGCCACGGATTGCTAGACCAGCGTTTCCCAACCGGTGTTCCGCGGCACACTAGTGTGCCGCGAGACACCGGCTGCTGTGCCGCGGGGGATAGCCGAAGCTCCGCCGGGCCTCTCCGATGCGGGGAAAAGCCCCGCTGGGCCTCCCCAGCGCGGGAAGAAGCCGTGCTGGGCCTCGGAGGCCCGAAAAAAAAAGTTGTGCCGGGGTCCTCCCGGCGTGAGCAGAAGCTCCGCCGGGCCTCTCCGACGCGGGGAAAAGCCCCGCCGGGCCTCCCCAGCGCGGGAAGAAGCCGCGCTGGGCCTCGGAGGCCCGGAAAAAAACTGTGCTGGCCCCCCCCATGGAGAAAAAGCCGCGCGCTGTGGGTGCTGTGCCGCGATATTTTTTTCCTAAGACAGGTGTTCCGTTGCCTAGATTAGGTTGGGAAACACTGTGCTAGACCACCAGAACCAACTCAAAGCCCGCAAGCTGCAAGAGGCAGACAGACACAGGACCATTACTATCTGTGAAGAGCATTCCCCACCCCCAGAACCCCAGAACAATGGGACAAGGAAATCCCAGCCCCAAGCCACCCTGTTCGTGCACGAGTCCCAGAACTTGGAATTTTAATTAGGCAAAAAGTTTTGGGCATGCCTCGGACAAAGGAGTAAAGAGAATATTGCTAATGGTTCCAGCCCTGAACAGCTAAGAAGAAAACTGGAAGAAGAGATGGACTTTATAATGGTATGTGAAAGCGGGAAAGAAAGGGGGGGAGCCCTGGACCCTATGTTTGTTTTGCCTCCTTAACACGGGCGAACCCCCCCCCCCCCGAAAAACCACTTTTACTTGGAAATAGCAAGCGGACTTTAAAGACTGAGGTTGATTTTGGCAGAAAAGATCTGATTTTATATTTATAAACTGTGTGGAATGAAAAATAAGACTCCGAAAGATTTATTAGTAATGGAGGACTTCCGACTTCACAAGTAATGGCGCTGCAAGAATTGAATCGGTGTGGGGAGCCCGTGAGGCAGAGCACTACTCCATAGGGAGAAGCCAGTTCTGGTTGTTTATTGAAATTTGATTTATATTAGAGACTGGCACTCCTGGAAAGGGGTATGTGCAAAGCAAGCGGGGGAGAGTAGCAGCATGAAGAAGTTTGGTGAACAACAGGACGAGAAGATGGCGATGGTCGGAATGTGGCATTTGGAATTAAGAAGATCGACCTCATCCACACAGAGACATTGTTTATTATAATTTAGCCTGCTTGCTGGCATATATCAGCGGCTGTGGAAATATTGGAAAGAATTTTGAAAAGCAATCGATGGAGGTGATCAGGGAAGTTCCGGCGTCCGAGGCATGGGAAGTCCATATATTAAAAAATTACTATAATAATTAGGCATAATTGGAATGTTTCTTTTAATTGGGAATTGCATAATTAATTTGGATTGTAATTTGAAATGTAATTGGGAATAATTTCAATGTGACTTGCTGTGATTTGTATTGGAAAATTCAATAAATAGATTATTTTTTTAAAAAAGGAAATCCCAGCCCCTGACCTTGCCTCATTTGAATCCAAAACCATTCCCACAACCTCCAACCCCTTTCTCACAAACTTACAGGGTTGTGGAGCACCAGCTCCTTCAGGGCCTCGACATCCTCATTGAAGGTAGCTGACATGAGGAAAGTCTGGTAGATCTTGGGCAAGTGGCTGGAGAGGAAACAAGAGCCCATCATTTGTAAGGTCGCACCAAAAGCCCCCCCCCCCCCGCCCAGCACTCAGCACCCAAAGGCAGCGAACCAGATGCCTCCAGGATGAGAGTAAAACAGGGCATTGCAGGCACAACAGCCCAAACCTATCCCTCTGCTTCCATAACCTTCACTATAAATATGCTGAGCTTCTTTTCCTAGTGTGATGGCACCAACTTTTTCCAGCCAGGGTGGATAAAAATCAACGATTTTTTAAAAAAATCTAAAAAAAACGGATTTTTTTTATTTAAATCGGATTTTTAAAATAAAATGCTTTTGGAGGAAAAATCTTTCTAAATATAGCCTTCTATTTAAGTTACATTGTAGTCCAAAGGCTATTCATCAGGAAATAAGGATTTAAGTTTATCAAGTGTGCTAAAACTCAGTCTAAGTTTTTTTTAAAAAAATGTTTAACCACACCAGTTAACAAACATGGATACATATGCTATCATGTTATTGCTTTAGTTCAATAAATTGTTTAAATGGTTAAGGAAATGATTATTTTTCTCCCTCCAATAAAGTACAGCAGAAAAGTTGTCCAAATATAAACAGTTAACTTATTAAACCTCACCATAATTTCATAATTGTCTATGTATTTCTAGTAGTATAACCAAATCAGTAATTTTTGATTTAACTGTAAAAACTACTCTGAAAATTTATTATTCCAAAAATGAAACCTTCATATGGTTGTAAATATTAAGATTATACCAGCAAGAATGAGTCTTTCTGTAAAAAAAAAATATTTAAATCAAGTCTTACTGACTAGTGATTTAAATCGTGATTTAAATCAATTTGATTTAAATCAAGTCCACCCTGCACAAAACCAAACAAAATAGATCTAACAAGCAACAAAATGGATTCTAGCTGGATACAAAAAGCAATTTATCTAGCTCCAGGACTATCCCCTTGGCATGGCATCCAACATTCAACAAATGATGGAGCAGGACACCTGAGCAGGTACTACTCATAAGAACTCAGAGACTTCCTAGGCCTCCACCACCCTCCCACAGAATCACAGACTGGCCCCAGGCCTTTCAAAGCCAACAACCCAGGGCCAGAATAGACTCACCACTATTTAAAGGAAAATTGTATTCAATTGAATACGTTGGTAGGACTGCAAGAGGCTTTGTAGAGTAAGGAAGAAATATTGTTGTTAGTATGAAGATATAGTGATTAATTTTAGAAAATAATAATATAAAACAATGATTGACTTTGGATATATAGATATAAGGAATAGATATTAGAATATCATAAGTAAGGTTTGACGGAAGTCACGGCCATAAAAAGCCAAAACGGTGTAAGATGTGAAGATAAATGTGCGAATTTATTATTGTATTTATATAAAACCAATAAAAAATGATTATTAAAAAAAAGAATAAACTCACCACAACAGACTTTTCAAATCTTCCTCAAAGCCAAAGGAGAAAAGGAGGTCAGCTTCATCCAACACCAGGATTTCCAAGGAATCCTGCAGGCTCAGGCTGCCAGCCTTCAAGTGAGCCAGGACCCGCGATGGCGTCCCCACCACCACATCTGGCTTCTCCATCAAGATGGGCCTTGAAGGAAGAGAATCCACAACATGCAAAAGCCTCAGTCAGAGATCGGAAGGCTCCGTCTCTGTGAAACTACCACATATACCTGCCTGACCTTGAATGAAAGATTTGGGTCTGCGATGCAACCATAACCACAGGTTGCTGATGGGAAGAGGCTGCCACCCTTAACTGGGCTACAGAAGATCTCCCCAAGAGGACAGTGTCAACTGCAGAAGAGGACCCCCATTCATTGTTTCCACTCAGAAAGCAACCAGAGGCCACAAGAGACTCCAGGGAGACTACAAGAGACTCCAGGGAGGCTCTGGAATGCTTTAGAGAGGCCAACCTGTCTTCCATCCCCAAAGCCCCCAAACCACCATCACAGCCTGCCAACGAGGAAGGACCCATTTGCAGGAATTATTACTATTTATTAAATTTGTATACTGTCCCTCATCCAAAGATCACAGGGCGGTTCACAACATAAAAATACAAAATGAGAACACAAAGAACGTAATAAAACAAAAACAAACATCTCTCCCCTCTACAAAGACATTTAAAACCCATAGAATGTTTAATCCATAGAACCCCTAACCCATAGAATGTTTAATCAGCCCAAGGCCTGGTTGAAAAGAAAAGTTTTCACCTGGGGCCTAAATATATGTAACATATAACCTCCCAGCAGAGGTTAAAGTGATAAACAACTATCCTACATTCAGAAAATACCTGAAGGCAGCCCTGTTTAGGGAAGTTTTTAACCTGTGATATTTTGATGTATTTTAATATCTGTTGGAGGCCGCACAGAGTGGCTGGGGAGACCCAGCCAGATGGGCGGGGTACAAATAAAAAATTATTAATTATTATTATTATTATTATTATTATTATTATTATTATTGGTGCCAGACGAGTCTCCCTGGGGAGAGCATTCCACAAACAGGCAGTCACTGCATAAAAGGACTGTTCTTGTGTTGCCACCTTCCAGACCACTCATGGAGGAGATGCACAAAGAAGGGTCTCAGATGACGGTCGCAGGGTCCGGGTCAGTTCATATGGGGAGAACAGTCCTTGAGGTATTGCGGTTTTGAGCTGCTTACAGATTTATAGGTCAAAATGAGCACTTTGAATTGGGGAGGGAAACAAATCGGCAGCCAGTGCGGTCAGGCCAGGATTCAGAAAGCGTTTTGGGGTTGGGGACTTCATTAACATGGCCAGCCCAAGAGACAACTGTCCAGCCCCTCCGCCCACCACTAACCTCTGAGCTGCCAAGTCCGCCTGGCCAGAGATGTCAACGAGGTGCAGGTCTCGGGCACAGTAGGAGGTCAGCTGCCGGAGCATCTGCAGCACCTGCTGGCCCAGCTCCTTGGTGGGGACCAGGATGAGTCCCCGAACGGCCTGCTCCGCCACCAGCACTGACTAGGAGGCAAGAAGAGACCCGGTCAGAAGAGTCCCACCCTCTCCAGGTCATCACAAAAGGGGCTCTTTAGGTGCGACCCCTGCACGGCGGGGGCCTGGGCTAGATGGCCGGGGGGTGGGGTGGGGGAAGGTGCCTTCCAAATCTACAGCTCCACATTCCAGTTCTTCCGGAAGGAGCATCTCCACCCCCATCGTTCAGCCCAGACACTGAGGTCCAGCGCCAAAGGCCTTCTGGCGGTTCCCTCACTGCGAGAAGTGAAGTTACAGGGAACCAGGCAGAGGGCTTTCCCGGTAGTGGCCTTCTCCCTGTGGAACGCCCTCCCATCAGATGCCAAAGAAACAAACAACTATCTAACGCAGGCACCCCCAAACTCAGCCCTCCAGATGTTTTTGGGAAATTCACATCATCCCTGACCACTGGTAATGTTAGGCAGAGATGATGGGAGTTGTAGTCCCAAAACATCTGGAGGGCCAAGTTTGGGGGTGCGTGATCTAACGTTTAGAAGACATCTGACAGCAGTCCTGTTTAGGGAAGTTACAGGTAGGTAGCCATGTTGGTCTGTCATAGTCAAAACAAAATAAAATTTTAAAAAATTCCTTCCAGTAGCACCTTAAAAGGTAAAGGTAAAGGTAAAGGGACCCCTGACCATTAGGTCCAGTCGTGTCCGACTCTGGGGTTGCGGCGCTCATCTCGCTTTATTGGCTGAGAGCCGGCGTACAGTTTCCAGGTCATGTGGCCAGCATGACAAAGCCGCCTCTGGCGAACCAGAGCAGCGCACGGAAACGCCGTTTACCTTCCCGCCGGAGCGGTACCTATTTATCTACTTGCACTTTGACGTGCTTTCGAACTGCTAGGTGGGCAGGAGCTGGGACCGAGCAACGGGAGCTCACCCCGTCGTGGGGATTCGAACCGCCGACCTTCTGATCAGCAAGCCCTAGGCTCTGTGGTTTAACCCACAGCGCCACTTGGGTCCACACCTTTGAGACCAACTACCTTAGAGACCAACTAAGTTTGTTCTTGGTATGAGCTTTCGTGTGCATGCACACTTCTTCAATGCATTTTTAATTTTTTGTTGGAAGCCGCCCAGAGTGGCTGGGGGAACCCAGCAAGATGGGCGGGGTATAAATGATGATGATGATGATAATAATAATAATAATAATAATTTATTATTTGTACCCCGCCCATCTGGCCGGGTCCCCCCAGCCACTCTGGGCGGCTTCCAACAAACACTAAAATACATTAAAATATCACACATTAAAAACTTCCCTAAACAGGGCTGCCTTCAGGTGTTTTCTAAATGTCAGGTAGTTATTTATCTCTTTGACATGGGATGGGAGGGTGTTCCACAGGGCGGGCGCCACTACCGAGAAGGCCTGGTTCCCTGTAGCTTTGCTTCTCGCAGTAAGGGAACCACCAGAAGGCCCTCGGTGCTGGATCTCAGTGTCCGGGCTGAACGATGGGGGTGGAGACGCTCCTTCAGGTATACAGGACCGAGGCCTGATGATGATGATTCCGAGAGGGAGGGATCGGGGCCCCGGGGCGCTCACCGCTTTCCCCCGGAGCAGGTGCTGGAGGAGGGGCAGGGCGTAGGCGCCCGTCTTGCCGGAGCCCGTCTTGGCCCGCGCCAGCAGGTCTTTGCCCTCCAGGGCCAGCGGGATGGCCTTCTCCTGGATCAGCGTCGGCTTCGCCCAGCCCAGCTCCGCCGTCGCCTGCCCGGCAGAGAGAACGAGAGACAGAGGGTCAGGCCCGGAGGAGGAGGCCGCAGCTCCCCCCTTCCCCACCTCGCCCGCGTTACCTGCAGGAGCCGCGCGTCCAGCCCGAGGTGCGCGAAGCTGGCCGCCTCTCCCTCCATGCTGCTCCTGTCCGCGCGGCCGCCGCTTCCGCTTTCCCCAGCCGGAAGCAGCCGCTCTAGCCGGCCAAACCGAGCAGCGAGGCGCGGCCCCAACAGCGCCCCCTGCAGTCTTTGGCAGCTCGAGTTGCGCTTGCCTCGCTCGGTGGTATTGCGGTCTCGGAGCCAAACGCGGCTGGCTGGCTCCATGGCTTAGCGCGCACCGGCGGAACTCCTTGCCGCGGGCCCTTTCAGTGCTGACGACCTGCTCCATAGCCTAGATGGGTGGGATGTCGGCCAAGCGAGCAGCCTCCTCTGGGTCCCAGGAGTGAAGGGGGCACCGCCAGCCAGGTGCAGGGCAATCAACCCGAAATCGGTCTTTATTAGCCCAAATCTGGTTCGACTGGCCAACCCTATTTGCGTTTATTTTATTTTTTCCCCAAAAAAATTATTGGTTTTAACAAAGTAATACAATTAAAATACAAACAACAATAAACAAACAGAAAACCAAAACAATAATGCACATAAAAACATAGATAATTCCTTTTAACCTTTATATCATTGTGGGTTGACTTCCTCCCTTCCTGCGTTCCTTGTATATCATCTTTAGTAATTTCTTGACATCATTGAAAATATTTTTAATTAAATAACCTCAATATCTCTTCTTATCTATGATCAATAACATTAATTCCAACAATCATAAACCTTATATCTATCTTCTAAGTCTACAGCCTCGTTTGTCTTCCAGCTTACTTCTACTCTTTAATCTTACTATACTTTTTAAAATATGATTTAAATTTCTTCCAATCTTCTTCCACCGCTTCCTCCCTCTGGTCACGAAGTTTCCCGCTCAGTTCAGCAAGCTCCATATAGTCCATCATTTTCATCTGCCATTCTTCTATCATTGGTAATTCCTCTGACTTCGTTTCTAGCTAACAAAATTCTAGCTGAAGTTGTGGCCAACCCTATTTGCTTTTAGAGCAGCTACCAAGGAACTGATCCCATCACCCCGAAATAGGTTGACTGAAGTCTGTTGCATCTGCTTGACCACTGTGAGTGGGCAACTGGGCCTTTCTCACCTACATTGAAGCAATCTGTCCTCACGCTCTACAATCCTTCGCATGCCAGGCACTGCCTAAGGGCGCAGAGGAACCTGAAAGCATCAGAGCCTTCTCTAGAGAGCTTGGACCACCTTACTCCTTCCCTACAAAAAAACTTTGAAGCTGCTGGTTGTGGGGGGCTTCTTTGCCAAGAAGAAGCTTGCAGGAGGAGCCTAGTCCCAGAGCCAATTATATTTTCCTCTTGAGCTCAGCCTCCCCCCGTCCCCGTACCCCCCACCCAACCCCCAAATCAATAACACAAGGAAGAGAAAGCCCTTTGCAGGAAATTTTATTTCACTCCAGAACTGTAACAAGGAACATTATTAAGAATTTAACGTAGTGGGCAGGAAACAAAAGGCAGGGAAGAGCAGGGGGAGATAACTGCATTTCAAATTCTCCACCATTCCATGCTCCGGTTCTGCTGTCACCCACAAATCATCAGGCATACTTTTGCATAGGTAGATGCCTCTCTTTCCAAACTCAAGAAAGGCTGTTAAGGAGCTCCATGGTACATAAATGGCAACTCACTTAATGCCGTCTCCTAGCAAGCTTCCTGTCATCCACACTAGAGGCAATAGCTGGGCCATAAAAAAAACCCTACTCATCCAAGTGGAAACTCCTCTCTGTGCAATTAAAAGATACTACCTGTGGGTATCCTTAAGCTAGGCTCATTTGCAGAAGTCTAGAGATCCCATCTGTGCTAGCACTTGAAACACACCTGGAGCCTAATGTTTTGCTAACCCCTTGTTCACAATGGCGATCTAGCCCCTCTGCTGGAAACTGGGGAAGGTTACAAGAGGAGATGCTGCCAGAACCCTGTCCTAAGCAGCCCCCACCCCAAGTTCCAGTAGGTATCAGGCCACCCCCCACCCCACCAAGAAAAAACCCAGTTTTAGCATAAATGTTATTCCACCCCTCCCATTTTCCCTTCCAGGCCATTCTCCACTACAAGGGCTGCCCCCACAAACTTCATGTGTTAAGAGCAAAGAACGACAGGGAACCACCAGGACAGAACAACCCAGAAGTCACTCCCACCAATCGGGACCCAGAAACAGGAACGCACTTTTTTTTAAAAAGAGCCTACTCAGTCTCTTAGAAAGCAATTTTCTCTTCCTTTGGATCTGCACAAGGGCACTGCCCACAGAGGCTTTTCCAGCTGCTGCAACACAGCAAAGCAAAGAACGGAGTGGCACGTGAGAGACTTCTGTGGGCAGGGCACCCCCTTCATCAGGGAAGTATGCAAATGCTGGTCCAAAGATGTTTCACATGCTGTGCTTCCATCTGTCCTTTCAGCGGTGCCAAATCCAGGAGGGTCAAGAAGTGCTCAGTGGAAGCGGAAGAGCAATGGTGCCTGTGCTGTCAGGGGGGCTACACCAATTTTTTAGCCTCAAAGAAGCTCTTGAGGTGCTTCATCTGCCAAATGCCAGTGAGGATGAGGATGATGGTCTGGGCAATGGACCACCACAGCACCCGCTGGTTGGTGCTCTCGCTGGTCATGCGGAACCTCTCCTCTCGGTACTGCAAAGTGAACATGGTGGCGAGAGTCAGAGAAGGTACTTCCCTCTCCCCTTCCCCACACCAGACCCATACAACCCAACTTCTCCATCTACGCAGGTGGGTCCTTCTTGCAGATGGAGGACCTTTCCAATACTACCCCCCTCTGAACAACTCCTGCCAATCCTGTTCTATTGCAGGTACACCACCTGTAAACCCGCTGCTATTTACCTACAACAAACGCCACCCTAACTCCAGTCGGCCTGCACCAATGCAGCTTGAATGCCCCCCCCCAAAGAAGTTCCTAGGATTTGGGCAAGTGCTTCTCTGAACTTTCAGATGAGCAAAGTCTTTCAAGATGATGCGCCTTAAGTATGGTATTAGTGATTAGGTAAAAAGGTAAAGGTACCCCTGACCATTAGGTCCAGTCGCGGACGACTCTAGGGTTACCATTTAAACATCAAGGTCTGACAAGTTCCTCACAAACTATGGACAGGGTAGATTCCCCCCCCCCACCCCCAATAATGCCATTCAAGATTCCCCCTCCTCCTCCTGAATGACATTATGGTAAAAAAAAAGGGAAAAAAAGAAATCTGTTGTGGGTGTTACTTACTCTTTGGTAGTTCTGCTCCTTCTGGATCTGTTCCACCTGGTCCAAGAGCTGCCTGGCTCTTAGCTGCAGTTCAGTCAGTTTGTCCTTGGCTGCAATCTCTGGGTAATTGTTGGCGTGCTCCCCAACTTGGATATCCAAGTGCACCCGCTGAACACAACACAGCAACACACACACCAATTCAAGAGCCACCACTGCAGTTCAACCCACTCCCCACCCCTGCCTCATCAGGGCTCTTTCCTCCTCCCTTCCACCTAAGTTGCTCAGCAAATGTAGAAGGAGCTCTGGCCTTCTACACCAGCTTCTCTCTTGCCTTACACAAGCAATAACCAGGGTGAGGTGGGGTCCAGTTCATGAGGGCAGAGCACCTGAAGAGCAGCCCCCCACCATCTCGACTGGCGCAAGATGGACAGAGGGAAAGGGCACAGAGAAACCTGCTTACCAGTTTCCCGCCTGCAAAAAGGGCCATGCGGGTGGAGTTGGAGTGGAGGCAGATCTGGTGCTCTCCTGGGGTGTGCGAAGTGAAGGTGAAGCGGCCTTCAGAGCCATACTGCCTGGAGAGGACCATCTGAAAGCATCAAGCAGCAGCAAAGTCAGGCAGGTAAGAGTGTGGGTATATCTCACCTGCTGCTTCCATTCCTGCTTCCCTATGATATCTGATTGGAGCTTCTGCTTTCACCAGGGGTGACGACCCCAGGCCATCCTCACCCCCACCCCCACCAAGGATTCACCTGGCCCGTTCAGGGGCTTTTAAACCCCTCCCTCACCCCTCACTTTGCGAGACACCCAAGTTAAGGGAGCAAGACCGACTGCTTCTCATGGTCGCATTGTGGTGAATTTTCCCAGAGGTGGGGAAGTAACAGGCATGTTGCCTCCCTGCACCCCCCCCCGCCCCATAGCTGTCAACTTTTGGATTTGAAAATAAGGGATTTTTTCACACTTTCGGATTTGAAAATAAGGGATGCCGCGAGGGCGGTGCAATGGCACCAAGTAGCCTCGCCACCCTGCGCTCCAGAGGCTGCGCGCAAACGGGTGAGCGAAAGAGCGAGCACATAGACGGCAGGCAGGCTGTCTGTCTGGTTGGGCGTGAGGGTCTGGCTGCACAAGGCATGCAAGCTCCGCCCCCAGTGGGTCTCAGACTCCTTATTGGCAGCCGAGCAACGCAGCTGAGGAGCCTCCCTGGCCGGCAGGGAGGGAGAGGAGCTGCTTCCTTTGAAATCCGGGAAATTTAAGGGGTATCAACAATCCGGGATAGCAGCGGGAAACGGCATTGGAATAAGGGAGTTTCCTGCAGAAAAAGGGAGGGTTGACAGCTATGCCCCGCCCCCAAACTATTGAAAGGCCCCAGGGAGGAGAGGGGGCGGGCGGGGTCTCCTTGCTTAGCATCCCCTTGGCTGCTGCTGTCAGACCAAGAAGAAGCAGCTCCCGCTCCTGCCTCCTCCTCCTGCTGCTGCTGCTGCTCACCTTCCCATAGGGGTCCTTGACTTCCACGAACATGCCCAGTCCCGGCGTGGAGGGCAGGAAGACCTCGGCCTGTTTGTCCCACAGCTGCGTCCGGTAGTTCCCTGCGGAGCGGAGGGGAGGGAACAGGCGCGCCACCGTCAACAGGAGACAGGTGAGCCGGTGCGCGCGCACCCCCAGCGCTCTCCCACCCCCCGCCCCCCTCTCTCCTCCTCGCGCATGCGTACCGATAACCATGGTCTCGTCAGGGATCTCTTCGATGAAGCAGCGCTTCTCCGTCTCCCCGATGTGGAAGTAGAGCGCCTGCGCCCCGCGGCCCGCCGCCAACAGCACCAGCAGCGCCGCCGCCGCCACTAGCCGCCTCCCCGGCGGCCGGGCCGAGAAGGCCGCGGGATCCCCCGAGCGACACCCGCCTGCCATGGACGACTCTGGCCGACGCTGTCAACTGCTGCGCATGCGCCGAGGCTGCCTTTCCCACCACCACCACCCGCCGGAGGGGGGGGGGAACAGCGCCGGTCAGGTGACTCGGCCCGGCGGAGAAGGCTGCGCGTGCGCAGAAGGCCTTGGGAGGCTTGCCCTTCCCGGAAGCCCGAACGGAAGAGGCCGCGCGGAGGAAGGGTTCCCGCGTGGTCATCTAGCGCAACCCCAAGGCTGGGAAGGAGGCCGTTTTAAGCCCTGCAGGGAGGAGGACTGAGGCCTCTGGATGGGAGGACTAAACGGGCATCTGATCGGGCATTTCCTCCTGCCTGGGCGGGACTGAGCGAGAGGCGCAGCCGCCCAGTGCGAGGCAGATGCCATCAGCTGCTTTGCATAACATTGAATCCCAGAATATTTAAATTTTCGGGGAGTGGGGGCGGGGAACACACATTCCCCACCAGGCACGCATATATCCCGGCATTTGAAGATTCCGTTTAATCATGGCTTCCCTGGCAGTTTTTCCTGCCTTGCAGGGGGCTGGGCCAGGTGGCCCTTGGAGTGCCTTCCAGCTCTACAATTCTTTGATTCGCCAGGTTAAGGCGAAGCTGGCTCCTTCCAACCATTCTGCCCGGTTTTCTACCCACCCACCCCACCCCCCACTATCCTGATTGCCCTCCTCTGTACATGCTGCAGTGGGCCCAGGCTCTTGAAACGTGGCACTCGGAAGGTGTACTCCAGATGCGGCCAGAGCAATGTGGAATTGAGTAGGACGACCGGTTGGTTCCTGTTGTCTAAAAGCCTCCGTTTCTGTTAACAGATCAAGAATGGATTAGCATAACCACAGCTGGTGACACACAGCAAAAGTGACCACAGGCGTGCATAATTTTCTATGGGGGCTGGACGTGCATTGCACAACATCTTGCAGCCATGCGTTCCTGAATACGACAAGTCTTATTGGAAATGATCTCATTTCCTCATACCCCAGCTTGTGTCCAAAGAAGACCATTTCCTACACGATGCTGGTGTATGAGTAAGCATCATGTACCCTTTCAGTGTAAGCCAATCTGAAGTTCCTTTTTTCTCAGAATAGCAGCTTCCTCTTCACTTCAGACAAGCTGTCCTGGGTAAACATACCTTGCTTCAGTCATTTATATATCAAACTATAGAAAAGCTTAAAAAAATAGCTGTATTTTGGAAGTGGTCTAGTACTGCCAGAGACGGGTGTCTTGCCCATAGAGGCAAGTGGCGCAGGGCACCAGGGTGCCAAGTTCTGGAGGGCGCCAGGGAAGAGGCGGAGGCTGGGAGCGGCGCCTCCCGGCATCAGCTCGCCGCTTTCGCCCACCTCGCTGAAGCAGCGCCGTGCCCAGAGCCTCGGCCTCTTCCCTACCGGAGGAGCTGCCCTCCAGCTGCTGCCCGCCTCCTCCAGCCTTGCAAAGCTGCCAGCAGCGCCATAAAAAGGATGGCAACTCTGGGAAACTGAGGGGGGGCCGCCGGAGGGATCTTTGCACCACGGCGCCGGATATACTTAAGACGGCCCTGGCCAGAGAGTCCAAGCCTAGCAGAGGGGACTGATGCACACTGTGTCCTAGTCACCCAGTCAATGCACGCTGCCCACCACACACAGCCAGTCACAGATGGATGTACACAAAAAGTGCAACCTAGCATGATACTGTAAACAAATCCACATGAAGCTGCTGATTCCTCCAAGCACCCCAAGTTCAGAATCAGAATTGTGCAATGCAGGAATCTCAACCAAAGCATCCATAACAAATGACCAACCTCTGCTACAAACCTCCCACCACCATTCCATTGATAGCTCTTACTGTCAGAAAGTTCTTTCTAATGCTTAGTTGGAATTTCCTTGTAACTTGAACCCATGGGTTCGAGTCCTACCCTCCAGAGCAGGAGAAAACAAGCTTGCTCCATCTTTTTGTGTGACAGCTCTTTAGGTATGAGCTTTCGTGTGCATGCACACTTCTTCAGATACACTGAAACAGAAGCCACCAGACCCTTATATATAGTGAGAGGGTGGGAGGGGTATTACTCAGAAGGGTGGTGGGAATGGGTGATAGGCTGATAGCTGTGGTAAACCTGTTGACGACTGTTAACGACTGCAATTAGTCTTACAGGAAAAAGCAAGGTGTGAGAAAGTTAAAAATAGCTTTGTCATGTATAATGAGATAAGAATCCAATGTCTTTGTTCAGACCAGGAATTTATTATTATTATTATTATTATTATTATTTTATTTTTTATTTTGTTTTGACTATGACAGACCAACACAGCTACCTACCTGTAACTAGCTCTTTAGGTATTTGACTATAATATCTTATTGGTCTCTATACCAGTAATATCTTATTATGTCCCAAACACACTCAGATGGCACCAGCACCCCTACAACCATACACAGAGCAAGCAACAACCATCACACTGGGCGATGCTGAAGGAAGATTTATTGCAAGCATCGAAGGAGATACAGATAAAAATAGCAGAGCAGTTCAGAGCAGGGATGGAATACCCCCTTTCTGGCACTCCCTAAAACAGCCCCATGAACAGCAGGCAACTCCTCCACTGCTGGATTTAGGGTGATCTGGGCAGTTCCCCCCATAAAGGTTGCAGAGCTAAAGGGTGCAGAATTGAGAAGATCCATAACTGAGCAGTATTTCCTAACACTGCAAAAGGCCACTCAAGGTTTGGGAAATGACTCCAGAGAGCTTTGTCTCAAGATGCAATTAGCTCTTGCATATTTTGTGATTACACTTTTCTGTCGACACCCTCCCAAGCCTGGCCACGCCTCCCAAAAGTACACCATAAATAGCTGGGGTGAGGCCCGCAAGGCCACCCAGGCACCAGGATTGAAACCATGTGTGACCAGCAGAAGCAGGAACCCTCCAACTTTGCTGGTACAGTATAGTGTGCTTTGGTGCACTCGAGCGTTGCCTCTTTTTCAACTTTGGTCATTTGCAAGACACCCAAGTTAAGGGAGCAAGACCGACTGCTTCTCATGGTCGCCTTGTGGTGAATTGGTTCATTCTGTAAGCGGAAATGCCGGAACAGGGTGGTTGGGTAGCGGAGTGGGACCGTTGGTGAGCCTATTTTAAACAAAGAAAGACCAGCTGTTGTTTTGAGATTTGAGATAATGCTCTGCTCAAATGGGGTTGCTGGCTGCAGCTCTTTTCGAGGAATTGAGTCTTTGCTTTCTTTTGAAGAGTGAAGCATTTGGAATATCTGTATTCCCTGCTATGGGCATAATTTAAAAATGCGTCAGGGTTTCTTGTCACTCTGTTTATGTGTTACTCTTTCCTCCCCTTTGCCCGTAGCAAGAGGAAGGAGCCTCAGCTGTCATTTTAGGGAACTTCAGTTTCAGCGTCCAAAGTTGCGACATGAATTGCAACATGCAAAAGAGCTGCTGGAAATCCTGGGACATAACCACAGAATTAATTACAGTGTCTAGCAATCATGTACATTCCCACCCAGTGGTTGTCAAGGGATCTATAAAAAGGGATCAGCCTCGCTGGTCAAGCAGAGCTACCAGGTAATGCCTGATTTAGAATGGAGTCTCACAAATACCCTGGGAGTCACATCCTCCTCTTCCTCCTTTCTGTTCTCTGTCCAGATGGGGAGAGGAAGGTCCTTGCCCAGGTAGCCGTCTTCAGGTCCAGGTAAGTGCCCTGGGCCCAGTTGTGTACAGGTGGTTTCCATGGCAGAGTGGGTGCAAATGTAACCTAGGAGGGAGAGGGTGCTAACTGGATGCTTGTGAGAATACAGAAACTTCTGTGCCCACCGAAAAACTTCTCTGTCCTGGGACTTCCTAGTCAAGGCTGTTCCAGCCTCCGCAAACTGGACAGAAGCAGCAAACCCTGCACATTTGACAATGCCCAATTTCTGCTTTTTTGCCTGCAATCAGGTGTCCAAACAAGCTTCTCATCAAAGTAGATGGAAATTATTGAGTCTTGCAGCTAATGAAGGGTGTGAAAGGGAATCTCTCATCTCACGGGATAGAGGGATGGATTGACAACACACCTTCCCTCCCCATTCACACTGCCCAATGCAAGAATACAGCTCTATTTTCTCACATGATGAATACAGGGTGTTTCTTTTCAGTCCAGTTTTGCATTTGATTTTCTTCTGGCGAGTTTGATGTTGCCTGGAAATGCTGCCAGGACAAGGGGTTGGGGAGGCAAGCCTGATGAGTCAAAGGGGAGAGGGGTTGCTGGGGGTGATGAACCGCTGCCGCTCTACCTAGAAAGGGACAAGCGCCGTCCTGGCCAAGATCTTTGGCATTGCCAGTGCTGGCGGGTTTTGCAAATGGCAGGCTGTGCTGCCTGTGGAGCCAGGTATGGGCAATGAGGTGTCCATGCTGATTGGTCAAGTCTGAGGCAGCTCGGTCCTCTGTGCATGCATGCGCACACCTAAAGATCTGAATAACGCTGAGGATTATACTAGGTGTTTTGGGACTACAACTCCCATCATCCCTGACCACTGGTCCTGTTAGCTAGGAATGATGGGAGTTGTAGTTCCAAAACATCTGGAGTGCCAAGGTTAGCCACCACTGTACTAGGAGGTTTGTGGCGGGCGAGAGAAAAGGGGAAGATTTTTCTTGTAAAGGCAGCCTTGTTGTTTCAGAATCTGGGATGTCAACCAGAAGTCCCTCTACCTCCAGAACAATGAGCTGGTAGCTGGACACCTGCAAGGCCCCGATTCTGCCCTGGAAGGTGAGTCTGCAGAGTTTTGCTTTCCTGAAGCTTATAGGCTGGTGGGAGAAGAACTATTCCTCATGGGTTGGATGTGACCCATATTGTGGACACAACCAGTGCCTCCCTCCCACCGGGCAGACAGGACCTGGGGTTGGACCACTTGGGGAGCCTGGAACATAGCTGTGATTCCTGCATTGCAAGAGCTTAGACTAGATGACCAGTGAGGTCCCTTTCATAGCTGTCCACCCTCCCTTTTCTTGCGGGAAACTCCCTTATTCCAATGCCGTTTCCCGCTGCTATCCCGGATTGTTGATATCCCTTCAATTTCCCGGATTTCAAAGGAAGCAGCTCCTCTCCCTCCCTGCCGGCCAGGGAGGCTCCTCAGCTGCGTTGCTTGGCTGCCAATAAGGAGTCTGAGACCGACTGGGGGCGGAGCTTGCATGCCTTGTGCAGCCAGACCCTCACGCCCAACCAGACAGCCGGCCTGCCTGCCGTCTATGCGCTCGCTCTTTCGCTCACCCGTTCACGCGCAGCCTCTGGAGCGCAGGGTGGCGAGGCTACTTGGTGCCATTGCACCGCCCTCGCGGCACCCCTTATTTTCAAATCCGAAAGTTTTGGGAAAATCCCTTATTTTCAAATCCGAAAGTTGACAGCTATGGTCCCTTTAAATTAAATGATTTCTCAAAGGGAGGCCTGCAACTTTCTCCTTCCATCGGCACAACCTGTTCTTTTCCTTCTGCGTTGGTGCTGCCCTTGATTGCCTGCCTGGCACAGAACGTGTTGTGTGTGTGTGTGTGTGCCCATGTGTGCACCATTGTGTGCTCCTGCCTCCACCATTGCTTCCCTCTCTTGTTATAATAATAATAATAATTTTTTTATTTGTACCCTGCCCATCTGGCCGGGTCTCCCCAGCCACTCTGGGCGGCCTCCAACAGACATCAAAATACATTAAAATATCACAAGTTAAAAACTTCCCTAAATAGGGCTGCCTTGAGGTATTTTCTGAATGTCAGATAGTTGTTTATATTTTTGACCTCTGCTGTTCTGCCTCTTCACCGCTTCTGCCGTCCCCCACTTCTACCTCGACCATCAGCTCTGGATTTCTCTTATGGGCTCCCGTGTCTTGGCATCAGTCACTGGGAAAGGAATCTGGACACCCTTCTTTTCCCTGGTTGTGGCCCTCTAAGCTAGAGGCAGGTTGTGTATGCAAGGCCACCACCATCCTGGCCTTGAAGGTCATCCCCACCTCCCGTGATTAACTTGGCTGGGAAACAGGGAAATGTAAATATCTCTTTTGTTTTACTTGATGGGTTTTTGGGTGGAGGGCAGGAGGAGGCATGGGAAGGGTCAAGGATGCTCAGATTACTGCTACCAGACCTCCCCTTTCATGATGTAGCTGTGATGTATCTGGGAGGGGGTCCTGGGTTACACCCCTTTTGTGATGTATGTATGATGTATACGGATGGTGGTGGTCTTGAGCGGGAGGGGGGAATTTCAAAAGTCTATATAGGAGCTGGCACACCATTGTTGTGGGTTCCTCCTCCCTCCTCCATTTTGGGAGTGAGGTCCCTGTTGCAACAGATATAATAAAGATTTTGCTTCTCAATTTTTCTCTGGTTGGCCTCTGTAAATTTACTCCTACCGATGGAGAACCTGAAAAGGCTCTTGTGTACCCCATAAGGGAATAAGAGCAGAATTCTGTTTATTTCAGACAAGTCAGCAAAAGAGGCAATGCTAGACCACGCCCCGTCCTCTGCCTGCTACTGAGCCCCTAACCCTGACATCACCCATCAGTATAACCCCTGGGAATGCCCTCACACCTCCAGCCTCTCTACTGGGATTCCCCGCAGGATGCCAACAGACTCTCTCACCTACTTTTTCCCGTCCCTAGAGAAGATCTACTGGATTCACAACCGGGCTTTTGACCACGAGAAGTTCTCCATCATCTTGAGCATTCAGGATGGGAAGAGGTGCCTGGCCTGCTCCCCCGGCGCCTGGCCTGCACTGCAGCTTGAGGTGAGATGGGGCAGTTTGGCATCCCCATAGGATGTGCTTGCCTCACCGTAAATCCTCCTCCTGCCACATGCCAGCTTAAGAGCAGAGAGCCAGGGATGGGTGGTGGGAGCAGGAAGGACCCTACCCTTCAGCGGCAGGCTGGCCGTGGAAAGCGGCTGGGTAGCTGCTACCTGACAAGTCCATGACTTTACACCAGGCATCCCCAAACTCGGCCCTCCAGATGTTTTGGGACTACAACTCCCATCATCCCTAGCTAACAGGGCCAGTGGTCAAGGATGATGGGAATTGTAGTCCCCAAACATCTGGAGGGCAGAGTTTGGGGGTGCCTGCTTTACATGGAGGAGGGTGCCGTTGATGGGTCTACTAGCCATGATGGGTCTGCTCTGCCTCCACAGTTGGAGGCAGCAATACTTCTGAATTGCTGGAAACCACAGGATGGGAGAGAGCTCTTGCGCTCAAATCCTGCTTGCGGGCTTCCAATTGGGGCATCTGGTTGGCCTCTGCGAGAACAGGATGCTGGGCCACAAGGGACATGGGCCTGATCCAGCAGGCTCTTCTTACGTTCTAAAGATCTGCCTTCCTTGGGAACTCTCTCTCGCCCCTCACTAGTCAGGGGGACACTAGCCCAAAGCAGACAGATGTCAGCCTCCTTCTCCCTCTGCCTGCCTGCCTCCCTCACCAGATCGTTCCCTTTTCTCTCCTTCTCAGAGCGTCAACATCACAGATCTGCCCAAAGGCGGCAGGAAGGAGTCCAGCCGTTTCACGTTCTTCTCCTCGAACCAAGATGGGGCTTGGCGGTTTGAGTCGGCTGCCCACCCCGGCTGGTTCCTGTCCACCTCTTCCAGAGCCAACGAACCTCTTGGCCTCACGCAGCTCCCGGGACCTTCTCATGTGGTGGACTTTTATTTCCAGCCCTGCTGAGCCTTGAGGGGCACCCCCAGACCTGCCCAAGTGCCTGGCACAGCCGCACCGAGGGCTCCTAAGTCACCTGGGAGGATTTCCAAGCCGCTGCTCTCTTTTCCCCTCCTCTCTCAGCCATCCTAGTCCTCCCACCCTCATCAAAAGTGGGAGGAATGCAGGTTTTGATAGTAAAAAATCTAAATTTCAATGTGAATTGTTAGGAAGCAGAGTCAAAACGTTGTCCAAAATGTATAATTTATTACTTGATTGGTTTACTAAAGATGAAGAGGTGAAGGAGGCTATGATAAAATGGGCAATAGACTTTGGGTACAACATTGAGTACGATGCATGGGCAAGACTGTGGAATGAGAACCTAAAATTTACAGCATGTATAGCCTTGAAAGAAAACATCTTAAAGATGGTATACAGGTGGTGCCTAACTCCAGTAAAACTGGCTAAAATGTATAGAATGAAACATAAGGCATGCTGGAAATGTAAGGATGTAGATGGTGATCTTTACCACGTGGTGGACCTGCAATAAAGTGAAGGGGGTTTGGGACTCAATTTATAATGAAATAAAAAGGATGTTTAGATATACAATCCCCAAAAAACCTGAAGCTTTCTTGTTGGGCCTGATGGGTAACGATGTTGTAAAGGCAGATCAAAGACTTTCTATGTACGCCACAGTGGCAGCGAGAACTCTGTTGGCCCCAAAAGGGAAATCACAAGATTTACCTACCATTGCGGAGTGGCAGGCGAAGATGCTGGACTATGCGGAGATGGCCAAGCTGACCTGCAGAATTCGGGACCAGGACAATTCGAAATTCCATAGAGATTGGAGTAAATTTTTGACTTATTTAAATGGCAATTGTAAAAATTTAAAGACTCTAGCAGGATTGAAATAAATCCTACAAGGACTTTAGCTAAAGAATAAAGTGCGCGAAGAAATTGAAATAAAATGCCTGCTGAAGGGTGGGAGGGAAGTCAAGACTCGGCAGAGTTATAGGATGTATAGTTGACTTTATTTGTATGAAATATGTTAAAAGATGAAAATAATAAAAATTTATTAAAAAAAAAAAGTGGAAGCTTTCGGGTGGAGCAGCTGTAAAAGTGGCCAAGTGCGGAGAGGCCCCCGGACATCCCTCTCAGCCAGGGGCATAGCAAGGGAGGGTGGAGGGCGGGCCGCCCCGGGTAGCGCCCTGCTGGGGGTGACACTTTGTTTTTGTTTTGTTTTTTAAATTTTTTTATTTGTTTGTTTGTTTATTTTAAGGCTATTTTCGGCGCTGCCAGGGCGTAGCCCCAGGGGCGGCCAGCGAGGAGGGGTGTCACGCTTGTCGCTCTGACAAGCTCCGCCCCGGCAGCGCCGAAAATAGCCTCCCTGCCGCTGGCTGGCTTGCGGCGCAGCGGCATGGAGGAGAGGGACGGGCCAGCAGCCAGGAGGGGTGTCACCCCCTCCTGGCTGATCTGCCCCACTCCTCCATGCTGCAGCTCCGCCCAGGGAGCGCAGCGGCGAAAAAACCCGCTGAAAGGGTATTTTTTCCAGCGGCTTTTTTCGCCGCAGCATGGGGCAAAGGAGTTGCTCCGTGCGCATGCGCGTTGTGGACGTCATGCGCACGGAGCGACGCCCCGCCCCCGGTACCCAAGCGGCACGCTACGCCCCTGCTCTCAGCCATCATGGGCTCCTCCCCAGGCAGGTCATTAAGGGCAAACAAGTAGCCTCACAAGATCCAGCACTTCATATCTGGGCAGATGCCCCTGGGACTCTCTCTGAAGCCTCAGGCTATGTGTGAATAGCCCCCCTTCCCCCAGCTGATTGCCTCCAGCACCAATCGTGCCACCCCTGAACATGCAGCTTCCATTATGAAGCCACACTGTGCCATACAGCCATGGTTTCTGGGGCATGGCTGAGATCTCCAGTGAGAAGCCAGTGCGGAGGGGATAGCAGGGGGATTAGCTCGCTCTGCTTCCCCTCCTCGCGTCACCGTGGACAGGCTTACTCTGGAGTAACACCCCCCGGACTCGGGGGCTTGCTTGCCCTCTGAGCAATTGCAATTGCTGTGGGTTAAACCACAGAGCCTAGGGCTTGCTGATCAGAAGGTCGGCGGTTCGAATCCCTGCGACGGGGTGAGCTCCCGTTTCTCGGTCCCAGCTCCTGCCAACCTAGCAGTTCGAAAGCACGTCAAAGTGCAAGTAGATAAATAGGAACCGCTCTGGCGGGAAGGTAAACGGCGTTTCCGTGCGCTGCTCTGGTTTGCCAGAAGCGGCTTTGTCATGCTGGTCACATGACCTGGAAGCTCTTGGCCTATAGAGCGAGATGAGCGCCACAACCCCAGAGTCGGACATGACTGGACCTAATGGTCAGGGGTCCCTTTACCTTTAAATTTGTTCTGCCTTAGCTTGCCACTCAAGTCAGTGGAATTTAAGAGTAAATCAGGCTAATCCTAAAACCAAATGTCTGAGAAGCGTCGCTTCAGGGTTGGGTCTACTGTCTAGCTAAGCTCACGGGATGGCCGCAGAAGCAAGGCTGGGAAAGTATGTTCGTTCAGTTAACAACAACACAAATATACTCTCTGTCCCAAGTTAAACGCCAGATTCCTGGGAAATTTCTCTTAAAAGGCCACTTCCTTAACAGAAGTGATTTTAGATCAAACCGATCCATTCTTTTTTTCAAAATATTTTTTATTAAATATTTTCTTGATTTACAGAGGTGTGTACAATGTCTCTCTAATATTTTTTCCCTCTAACATTTTAACAAATCAGTTTTGGTTATTAAGACATTGGGAAGAAAATGGGGGAAGAGGAGGGTGGGATGGGGAGATGGATGGGGGTGGTGTCCATTCTGAAGGACATCGGTCCTGGCTGCTCACCGGAAGGACAGATCCTGAAGCATCTCATGAGAAGAGAAGACTCCCTGGAAAAGAGACCCTGAGGTGGGGAAAGATGATGGTGTGTAGCCTGGTGGAAATTAATTTGTAGCCTGGGGGGAGTGCCGCAGCGTGGACTGTCCCCGAGAACCGTAGACTTTCCCCGGGACAGGTGAGGCTGCTGATCCCTTATTTTCAAATCCGAAAGTTGACAGCTATGCTCCCCCCACCACCACCGTCGTGCCACTGACCAGCGTTTGGGCAGGCAGATCACCTGTGGACACAGCCCTGAGCAGATTCTGCACGTCTTTTAAGATGCTGCCTCTCTGGAAATTTTGCTCTTGTTTTTATTACGTTTAACGTGTTTATATATGATCTTGCATTTGTAGATTTTGAACTGCCCTGAGATTTACAATATGAAGGGTGTTGTACAAATTTTATTAATAAATAAATAATAATAAATAAAGGAATCTGGTATTATTTATCTACAAGTTGCTGGGGGGTGGGGGACGACACTGCAGGACAACCATAAGAGAGAACCACTGCAAGGAAGGTGAAGCCCCCCCCCCCCACCTCACCACAACAGCAGGAGTCTGAAATATATTTCCCGGGGCACCTGAAAACAGGCAGCTATGATATTTTAGCTGTTGATGACGCACACACATCTTTGATTTCCTTCTTTTGTGACCTTTTAAAACAACATGAAATTGATTATCATGAATTATGGATACATAGAATCATAGAATCCTAGAGTTGGAAGAGACCACAAGGGCCATCCAGCCCAACCCCCTGCCAAGCAGGAAACACCATCAAAGCATTCCTGACAGGTGGCTGTCAAGCCTCTGCTTAAAGACCTCCAAAGAAGGAGACTCCACCACACTCCTTGGCAGCAAATTCCACTGTCAAACAGCTCTTACTGTCAGGAAGTTCTTTCAAATGTTTAGGTGGAATCTTCTTTCTTGTAGTTTGAATCCATTGCTCCGTGTCCTCTTCTCAGGAGCAGCAGAAAACAACCTTTCTCCCTCCTCTATATGACATCCTTTTATATATTTGAACATGGCTATCATATCACCCCTTAACCTTCTCTTCTCCAGGCTAAACATACCCAGCTCCCTAAGCCGTTCCTCATAAGGCATCGTTTCCAGGCCTTTGACCATTTTGGTTGCCCTCCTCTGGACACGTTCCAGCTTGTCAGTATCCTTCTTGAACTGTGGTGCCCAGAACTGGACACAGTATTCCAGGTGAGGTCTGACCGGAGCGGAATACAGTGGTACTATTACTTCCCTTGATCTAGATGCTATACTCCTATTGATGCAGCCCAGAATTGCATTGGCTTTTTTAGCTGCTGCATCACACTGTTGACTCATGTCAAGTTTGTGGTCTACCAAGACTCCTGTGATGCTCGGAGATGGTTCTTTAATGTTCTTGTGAGCGTTGTGTTGCTCGGAGAAATGGAAGCACGGCTAACCATTCATTCATTCATAATTTTATTTGTATGCCACTTTTACACACACACACACACACACACACACACACACACACACACACACACAATGCTCAAAGCGGCGTACAACCCCAAAAATGCATTTCAAAATCAAGCAATGCAGAAAACAATTTCCTAATCTATATATATGAAAAATCGTTCAAGTTGGATGTTTGTTAACGATCGCCTTTCTCCGTAACCCCTTGATCGATTCCGTTCAAATTTGGACACAACGTTCCAAGCCCATATGGGAGTGACCATATGTACTTACATTGCACAAATACCACACCTTCCCCAGGTAAAAATGTGATTTTGTGAAAAAGAAATATAGCGCCCTCCAGTGGACATATCTTACTTTTGCATTTCACCAAATCAGCCACGGCAAGGCGTGGCCTGGTCAGCTAGTAATGGAATAAAACAACACAACAAAACATATAACAACCCAACAGCAAAAACAACAAGGGAGCTGCACAGTTTTCACCTCAGTCCTACCAGATCCTTGGCTTCCTAGGGCCCTCCTCATCCAGAAAGCACAGCAACTCTTATTTTCCATTTTCCTGGATCCCGGCAGCCTTTCTGCTGCAACCTGTTCCTGCCCTCCCAGCCTTTGGCTCCGGAGCCCTGGCCAAGAGCGAAGTCTCCTCTTGCGCTTGGGGAATCCACTGCCGTCAAACCTGTCCTGCCACCTGACATGCTCCTCCTTCCCTCCTCGACAGCTTTCTGCATTCCTTCTCGCTCCATCTTCAGCATGTTGCTTCCTCACAGCATACCTCTGACCCTGTTGGGACTCCCCCTGGATGTTGGCTCCAGGACTCTGCCGTGTCTCGCCACGAAATAAAGGGTAAGGAGGAGAATTGGGGCGGTGGGGGAGATACTTGCTTGGGTCCCTCGTAAAGAAAGGGGGAGGGGGATTCCTGATTCAAAGGAAGGGGGAGTAAGGGTCCCCCCCTTGCCTAAAGCTGGCTCCCTGAGCAAAATCTTCCTTAAGGGCAAGAGAGTCTGGGTCCTCTTCATGTTTATCTGAGTGGAAGGTTCATTTAAAAAAAAAAATTACTGGGTTTTGACAAAAAATAAAAGAAACTTAACATCCAACATATTACATATACAAGATACAAAGTACATAATACAGAAACACAAACATACATCATAATTTCCCTTTCATTATGACTAATCATGTTGGGGTGACTTCCTCACGTCTCCCCTACTGCGTTTCATTAACAATAATCTTTAGTAATTTCTTGACATCTTTAAATATTATTTGTTATTATCACTAATGTCCATCCTCTATAATAAAGTTGCTGTGTCCCTGCGTCCGTTCCGTGTGCCACGGAATTGCGCTACTGCGCATGTCTGTGTCCCACACGGACGCAGGGATTGGAGCGGGCGGAGAGGGGGGCGTGTCCGCGAGGCAGCGTCGGCGCACGCGCGGTGCCAGTTGCGCCAGCGCCGCTGCCTCGCACGGACGCAGAGGGCCGCCCCATCCTCGCCGCCGCTACCGCCGCCGCTACAGCCGCCCCCGGGGAAAACGAAGAAGGGGGAGGGAGCCCCTCTCCACCCCCCAGCGACCGCTGTTCTGCCTCCTCCTGCCTCCTCCTCTAGCGCCCGTTATTGAACGGGCTAAATTCAACTAGTTTCTTATAATAGTCTTAACCTAAAATCAAAAGTCTACATAATCTAAACCTAATTTACTACTCTGTAAGCTGCCATTTCTTCCAACTTTTTTCAAACATTAAATATTACAATATTTCTTTAAATATATTTTAATTTTTTTTCAATCTTTTTCCACCATCTCCTCCCTCTTGAGTGGAAGGTTCAAACGAGCCTGGCCAGCCTTCCTTGGCCTGATGGGGCAGCAACACTTGAGACTGAACCCTGGGGAACCCCTCCCTTTGAAAACATCTTTTCCCTTTGAAAACATGCTTTTTAATATCTCTATGAAGCCGCTGGGAGAGATCATCAGGGGGTTTGGGCTGGGTGTTTATCAGTATGCAGTTGATACCCAGCTCTACCTCTCTTTCAAATCAGCACCAGTGAAGGCGGTGAAGGTCCTGTGTGAGTGCCTGGAGGCGGTTGGAGGATGGATGGCGGCTAACAGATTGAGGTTGAATCCTGACAAGACAGAAGTACTGTTTTTGGGGGACAGGGTGCGAGCGGGTGTGGGGGACTCCCTGGTCCTGAATGGGGTAACTGTGTCCCTGAAGGACCAGGTGCGCAGCCTGGGAGTCATTTTGGACTCACAGCTGTCCATGGAGGCGCAGGTGAATTCTGTGTCCAGGGCGGCTGTCTTACAGGAAAAAGCAAGGGGTGAGAAGGTTAAAAATAGCTTTGTCATGTATAATGAGATAAGAATCTAATGTCTTTGTTCAGACCAGGTCTCTCCATGGTTTTAAGTTTGGTAATGAGTTGCAATTCAGCAACTTCTCTTTCCAGTCTATTTTTGAAATTCCTTTGCAATAAGACAGCTACTTTGAGATCTACTTTGAGATCCTGGGAGATTGAAGTGTTCTCCTACTGGTTTCTCTGTCTTGTGATTCCTGATGTCAGACTAATTGCAGTCGTTAACAGTCGTCAACAGGTTTACCACAGCTATCAGCCTATCACCCATTCCCACCACCCTTCTGAGTAATACCCCTCCCACCCTCTCACTATATATAAGGGTCTGGTGACTTCTGTTTCAGTGTATCTGAAGAAGTGTGCATGCACATGAAAGCTCATACCAAGAACAAACTTAGTTGGTCTCTAAGGTGCTACTGGAAGGAATTTTTTTATTTTTTATTTTGTTAAAACATGTATCTATCACTTTTCCTTGCAAAAAAAATCCCATAAAGGATTAAAACAGCAGTGTAGTAAAATACAGAAATTATCCACAGTAGAAAGAGATTAATAAAATTAAAAAGCATTATCGCAAAAAGCTCAGTGTTAAAAGCCAGCAAGATAAAATCGCATTCCTGCTTCTTATTGCCCTGGTACCCCCTGCTTTCCCTCCTCCCAGGCTCAGACCTCATTCTTGCCTTGCTCATTTGGGGGTGGGGGAAGCTTGAGCCTGCTTAAGGGGGGGGGGGCTCTGGCCTCCATCCCTCTTCCTCCACTGCTGGCTCCGCTGACAGTGAGAAAGACCCTTTGTTCATTATTAATCTTTGCCCACAGCACTGGCAACCAGGGAGAGCTTGCGAGGGCACAGGAGGCCCCCGGCTCAGCTCAGCCGTGCCACTCACCACCTGGCAAAGGCCCCCTGGCAGCAGCGGCAGCTCAGCTTCTCTGCCCAATGCCTCTTTCTCGAAGGTGGGAAGAGAAGTCACACTGCACTGTGCGGCTTCTGTTGCTCCTTCCCAGCTGTGGCTTCCTCTGGAGACCGCAGCAGCTGCGCGCATGTGGCGAGAGCGATGCCAGGATCCTGCCATGGATGAGAAATCGCCAACATCCTTCCCTGTTCTGTTCTTTTGTAGGCATGCAGATTCTCTGCGAGAGAGAAGGAACTACGGAGCTCATTCAAAAGAGGCGAAACAGGATCAAATGACCGAGCGTGGCCAAGGGGACAGGAGAGTTTTGTGAAAAGACAAAACTATCCACAGCATTCAAGGGGGACTCTACCGTGAATTTTGCCCCAGGCCTATCTGACCCATCTAAGAGCTAGAAGGAGGAACTCGGCTGGCAAAACGTGAGTTGAGTAAAGGGGAGTTGGCGGGGAACCAGCTCAGTTTCGGGGGGTGGGGCTGGAGCCTGGGCACCCCTACTCCCCTAGCATAGCTGTCAACTTTTGGATTTGAAAATAAGGGATGCCATGAGGGCGGTGCAATGGCACCAAGTAGCCTCGCCACCCTGCGCTCCAGAGGCTGCGTGCGAACGGGTGAGCGAAAGAGCGAGCGCGTAGACGGCAGGCAGGCTGTCTGTCTGGTTGGGTGTGAGGGTCTGGCTGCACAAGGCATGCAAGCTCCGCCCCCAGTCGGTCTCAGACTCCTTATTGGCAGCCGAGCAACGCAGCTGAGGAGCCTCCCTGGCCGGCAGGGAGGGAGAGGAGCTGCTTCCTTGGAAATCTGGGAAATTTAAGGGATATCAACAATCCGGGATAGCAGCGGGAAACGGCATTGGAATAAGGGAGTTTCCCGCAAAAAAAGGGAGGGTTGACAGCTATGTCCCCTAGCCTTGCTGGGATTGTTAAACTTGGATACTCCCCAAAATGAAAAACAGGTGAGTTGTGCAAAAGGCACAACCACTCTAGCCTTTCTCTGTCAGGCCTGCACGGGCATCGATGGATGCATCTCTCCTGGAATGCACAGCACCTGCAAGGACTCTCTGATTCCAACCAGAACCATGCGGTTTGCATGCGAATTCAAAGCCTCCTTTCCCCTCACAATGCAACCCAATCTGGGTCCCAAGGCTGCGAGCCAAGGAAGGAAAACAAACCTGCAGCACAGCCCGTCACGTGACCAGTGTCCCGTGCACTTTGCCCCCGAGCGTGTGATGCGGTTTGACTTAACGCTAAGCAGGTTGGGTGGGGGCCTCGGGAGGCCCAGTGCCAGCCCAGCAGGACCCTCCCTTTCTGCAAAGGCAATTCGGATGCTGACCGTTTTAATAGGGGAATGGCCATATAGATCATTGGCAGAGCAAAAGGTTTCAGGTTCATTCTCCAGTGGCACCTGCAGGCAGGGCTAGGGAAGACTGAAACCCTGGAGTGCAGCTGCCAATTAGTGTAGGCAACACTGAGCTGGATGGACCAGTGGTTTGGTTCAGTATAAAGCAGAGCTGTCAACTTTCGGATTTGAAAATAAGGGATTTTCCAAAAACTTTTGGATTTGAAAATAAGGGATGCCGCAAGGGCGCTGCAATGGCACCAAGTAGCCTCGCCACCCTGCACCCCAGAGGCTGCGCATAAAACGGGTGAGCGAAAGAGCGAGCGCGTAGACGGCTGTCTGGCTGTCTGGTTGGGCGTGAGGGTCTGGCTGCACAAGGCATGCAAGCTCCGCCCCCAGTCGGTCTCAGACTCCTTATTGGCAGCCGAGCAACGCAGCTGAGGAGCCTCCCTGGCCGGCAGGGAGGGAGAGGAGCTGCTTCCTTTGAAATCCGGGGAATTTAAGGGATACCAACAATCTTAGATAGCAGCGGGAAACGGAATAAGGGAGTTTCCCGCAAAAAAAAGGAGGGTTGACAGCTATGGTATAAAGGCAGCTTCCTATGTTCCTTTCGTTGGTCCACGGCTTCTTAGTGCAGATGCTTGCATGGGATGTGGCCAGTTCAAACAAAAACCTAAAGCCAGAGCTTGTTTCTGCTGCCCACCCCCTCACTTCCACGGTCCCAGATGGCTCACAGCACCACTTGGGGGCTGTGAGGCCTGGGCCACCTGCAGCAGGGACTTTGGTGGGAGGGTGGCTGGCCACTGCATGGTACCCATGTTGTTTCTCTGGGGTGACTCAGTCTGCTCTTTTCCAGTGAGGTCTGTGAGCACCCTGGAGGCGGTTTTTCCCCAGTGCAATTGCAGGGAGGGGAGGGCAACCAATGAATCAGTTGCTTGCCTTCCCCTCTGGGCGCCCTCTTCTCGCTGGGTGACCTTGGCAGAGGATGGAAAAGGCACATCCTTTGGGCCACCGATTTTTTGTTGCGTCCCTGCAAGGCGGAGGGCTCCTCAGCCCCCAAAAGAGCACTCTGACAGTTACTTCCTGAGACGGGTGCTGACGGTGAGTGTAGACTTGCAGGCAAACAGGAAGCAGCAAGTTTGCCCCATCTTTCTTGCTCAGGAAATGGACACAAGCCCTGGGCAACAGGCAGCCGTTGGGTAAGTCTGTGTTGAAACTTCCCCATCCGTTACCTAGAGCTGGGGGGTGCGGGGTGGGAAAGTAGCTCTGATGGCTGAAGCCGTCCCTGGGCAGGTCCGGGGCTGAGCCCCACTGCGGGGAGCTGGGGCCACTGTCCTTGGGATCCAAAGGACAGGTCGTTCTGCCCCTCCCAGAGGATGTTGCAGGGTCAGTTCCACATCCCTCCCACTGCCCAGGTCTGGCCTGGTGTTGTGCGGTGACAGAGTGGGTGCAAAGTGCTTCTGGGGCACCCCATAGTGGAGGGAGCCTGAAGGATTCAGCTTGATCTAGTTCTGTGCCAGCGGGCAATGAACACAGAGGTGAGTGATCCCCACCCTGCCCCTCTCCACAGGCCCACCTGGAAAACATCTGAATGAGAACAAAATTTGGCAAAACCTCTCTTATAGTTCTTGTTTTCACAATTATTCATTTTGGTACAGTTGTTTTTTTTTAATGGATCTTCTCAATAAGCTTAATAATAATAATAATAATAATAATAATAATTTATTTGTACCCTGCCCATCTGGCTGGGTCTCCCCAGCCACTCTGGGCGGCTTGCAGCAAACATTAAAATACATTAACACATCACAGATTAAAAACTTCCCTAAACAGGGCTGCCTTCAGGTGTTTTCTAAATGTCAGGTAGTTGTTTATCGCTTTGACCTCTGCTGGGAGGGCGTTCCGCAGGGCGGGCGCCACTACCGAGAAGGCCCTCTGCCTGGTTCCCTGTAGCTTAACTGAAACTTCACATTATTGAGAAAAATATATTATTATTATTACTGTATTATTATGTGCCTCCCTCGGCTTGGCACCCTGTGGGGGAAGGCGGACCGGCCACACCACCCTAAACCCTAAACAGCTGCCCAGAACCTGCCCCACTTCGCTCAAGGGGGGAAAGGCCAGGCTGGGGGCAGCTGGGGGCTAGAGATGGGATCCCCCAGCGGACAAGGCAAAAGGGTTGCATCCTGACTGCTCTCTCGGGAAATGGCAGAGGGGGGATCCTAGGCTGCCTTGAGCCCTGCTGGTGTGGAGGGGGCCGCTGCCGTGCCAAAAGCCGCCCCGCGGAGGCGGTTCGGGCGCAAGAGGCCACCTGCTCCGGGCTTGCTCCTTCGCGCAAAGAGCCCGTCTCCAACCGCGGCGCGCCATCCTGCGCAAAGGTGTCCTCGGGTCGGGGGCTGCGAGAGCAACCGGGCCCCAGCCGAGCTCGGCCGGCACAGGCCGCCTCCGCCTCCCGGAGGCAGGAAGGCCCGGCGACCGGGCAATGCGGCGGCGGCGGCTCTGGCTCAGGCCCGGCGGGGAGGGCTCCCGTCGCCAGTCCCGCCCGACGAGCAGGAAAGGCGGAGCGGAGCCGGGCGCGCGGTCGGGTAAGTGCGGCCGGTGGGAAGGGGCCGCTCGGATCGGACGGCCCCGGAAGGGAAGCGGGCCGGGCGGGCTCCCTTCGCGGGGCTGGGAGGAGCGGCCTTGGCCGAGGGAAGGAGACGCGGCCCCGACGGAGGGGGACTTTGCCCGGGGAGCAGCTGCCGCCTCCGCGGCGCCCCCGAGGAGCTCCCGAGCGCGGCCCGGATGGAGGCAGCTGGAGGGCGGAGGCTCCTCGCAGGTAGACTATTCCTGCCCTGGGAGGCCCGAGGTGAGGACTCGATGAGCCCACTTTCTTTTCCAAAAGCCGCTTCCGGAACCGAGCAGCCTGGAAACGGGGTCCCCCCACCCCACCCCACCCCACCCCTCGGGCAGCCGGTTTCCAAGCGCCAGCCTACCTGCGGGAAGGCCACCTGCGCCGCGGGTCGAGTTGTGCAGATTCCCCGCCTGGGTGGGAATGCCTGCCTGCTTGCCTCCCTCCCCTGCGCCCCTGGCCCCTTTCCCACGTGCTCCCTTCCGCAATCGGAGGAGACGCCGCCCTTCTTAAAGAACAAGGAGGCTGACCGTGCAGGGTCGGCCTGCAGCCTTCAGCCAGCTGGGCCTTGCCAGGTGTTTTGGAGCACAAGACCTGACTATCATAGGGGCGGGGGGCGATGGGAGTCGTGGTCCGAAACACCGGGGAGGGCACCAGCTTGGGGAAAGGGGGGGTTGTTTATTTGGAAATCGCCAGTACGGCTCTTTTACAAGTCAGAAGGCAATAGAACAACAAAGGCAGCTCCTGTGTGCAAAACACCCCAAAACCAAAAACGAGAAAATTAAAGCAAGCTCATAAAGTTCAGAAGAATGGGTTACATAATCGTCAAGGCTGGCTATCATTGTCTGCTGGGATTTCAGGGCAAACAAACAGGTGCTAGCTTGCCTGGCGTAGTTGATGCCTGGCAAGCCTTCCTGAGGAGGGTCTTCCATAGTGAGCCCCCTCCCATAACTCAAAAGGCCCCCTCCCTGCTCCCCACTCACTTAAGGTTGTGCGCCAGGGAGACTTGGCCTAGAGGCTGACTGCTGGGATGAAAGGTGACCCTCCAGGTACCAGACTGATTAGCCGTCCAGGACCCCCTAGTTATTTAATGTATTTTAATATCTGTTGGAGGCCGCCCAGAGTGGCTGGGGCGACCCGGCAAGATGGGCGGGGTACAAATAAAAAATTATTATTATTATTATCTGCCAGCTCTCTGAATTGTGCCCAGAAATGGATCTGCACTTGGTGCCGTGCTTTAAGAACTGCTGGGATGTGATCATATAGCTAGTCCCCATTAGCAACCTAATTTTTGTTGTTGTTTAGTCGTTTAGTTGTGTCCGACTCTTTGTGACCCCATGGACCAGAGCACGCCAGGCACGCCTATCCTTCACTGCCTCTCGCAGTTTGGTCAGACTCATGTTAGTAGCTTCGAGAACACTGTCCAACCATCTCATCCTCTGTCGTCCCCTTCTCCTTGTGCCCTCCATCTTTCCCAACATCAGGGTCTTTTCTAGGGCGTCTTCTCTTCTCATGAGGTGGCCAAAGTACTGGAGTCTCAACTTCAGGATCTGTCCTTCCAGTGAGCACTCAGGGCTGATTTCCTTCAGAACGGATAGGTTTGATCTTCTTGCAGTCCATGGGACTCTCAAGAGTCTCCTCCAGCACCATAATTCAAAAGCATCAATTCTTCGGCGATTAGCCTTCTTTATGGTCCAGCTCTCACTTCCGTACATCACTACTGGGAAAACCATAGCTTTAACTATACGGACCTTTGTCGGCAAGGTGATGTCTTTGCTTTTTTAAACTGCTTAAGGATGTAAATAATGGCAAGAGCCCTCCAACTTTGAAAGCAACTTTAAAAATATTTTTGAGAGTATTTAAATACATTAAGTTACATGTGTCTACGCATTTCTGTTTGAAATCAACTTTAAAAAGATTTTTTGAGATTAATTTAACACATTATTTGAATTCACATTTCCCTCGTTTCAGGGGTTTTCCACGGGGTTATTTCCCTTCTCTTTTGCTGTATCATTCCCGCGATTGTCCCTTTTTACCTAATTGTGAAACGATGCTTTCTAGCATGATGAATTGTGGCCCATTGATACGAGAAGAGTGTCCTTTCCCATCATGAACCTGTGGGGAGAGACCGCTGATAATGTTGAAAGTGAAATGATGGACAATTTAAGCACACCTGCAGGGCCCTTTCCAGGTGACCTTTCGGCCTGGTTCTGTTTGCAGCAGCTTCCCCCTGACCCCCTCCCCAACTTCTGTTTCGTGATACGTCAACGTTTGCTTTCTCTTTCCCAGCGCCAGCGGGAGAGGCATGGATCCCGCCCGCAGGAGACCTGCGTTGCTCAACAAGATGAGGGCTTAGCCTAACTGGACCTTTTTTGGACGTTTTCATGGTGAACGCCAGAATGGAGCCTTCTGGATCCTCCAGTCCTTCGGACCTAATAGACTTTCTGACTGATTTAGGAATAAGAGACGTGACCTGTGAAACTGGAGACAGCTTAGGAGGGGCGGGTGGCCTGCTGGCACCTTCAGAACCCCCCCAGACTGAAACCACGACTCCCCTTCCATTCTTGGGCTTAGAAGACATAGACCTCCTCCAGGGTAGCTTGGAGGGCGTTGGCTGGAGCAGAGGGGAAACATCCTCCGCGAATCCTTCCCCCCCGCAGGCTCAGAGCCGTGCTGAGGAATTCCACCCTGGAACTTGCCCTGCTTCAGAGGGCCTGGAGGTTGTGCAGCCTAGGAGGGAAGCATCTCAGCAGCCACCGGAAAATCCAAACAGCCTGGGCGACAGCAACGACGATGCTACAAATGCTCTCTTCTGGGCCAGCATCCTCCAAGCCCAGCTGTGCGTCCTGGACCTGCAAGGGGAGATTGACCGGCAGACGGAGCCGCTTCGGAGTTCCTCCCTTAGCCCTGAGAAGGTGCTGGGGACGGCCCCCTTGCAGGACTCGGCCACCTCCCATGAGCCTTTGCTCCTGGAGAGCGATAGTGGGGAGGAGCCGGAGGAGGACTCAGAGAGGCAGGAGGAGGAGGATGAAGGCTCACTGGAGGAGGAAGAGGAGGTGGAATGCTTGTTTTACGACAACCCGCTCTTTTGCGCCAGTCCAAGAACCACCAGCTCCGAAGGACCGGCTCTCTTGGGCCATATGGAAGAAAAGGCCATCAAAGAAGATGGGGAAGGAATCCCCACCTGTGGTCTGACCTCTAGGGATTGTGCCCACGGCCTGCCATGCCAGACAGGTGTGGCAATGAGCCTCGCGGCCACGGACTCTGAGCCTGCGCCTGAGCCAGATCCTGGTGGTGACCCGTCCCCAGGCCCTTACCCAAGCTACGTGCCTCATTACCGCTCCTTGTCACCCCTGGTGATCACGGAAGGGGAGCTGGAAAGTGCCTGCCCTGTGGAAGAGGAGGAGAAGGAGCTGCCTCATTGCCTTGCCCCCTTGCCGGACGCGTCAAAGGAGGTGAGTCCCGAACATCCAGCCATAGCTGTCAAATTTCGGATTTGAAAATAAGGGATTTTTTCAAACTTTCGGATTTGAAAATAAGGGATGCCGCAAGGGCGGTGCAATGGCACCAAGTAGCCTCGCCACCCTGTGCTCCAGAGGCTGCGCGCGAACGGGTGAGCGAAAGAGCGAGCGCGTAGACGGCAGGCAGGCTGGCTGTCTGGTTGGGCGTGAGGGTCTGGCTGCACAAGGCATGCAAGCTCCGCCCCAGTCGGTCTCAGACTCCTTATTGGCAGCCGAGCAACGCAGCTGAGGAGCCTCTCTGGCCGGCAGGGAGGGAGAGGAGCTGCTTCCTTTGAAATCCGGGAAATTTAAGGGATATCAACAATCCGGGAAAGCAGTGGGAACCGGCATTGGAATAAGGGAGTTTCCCGCCAAAAAAAGGGAGGGTTGCTGCTGCTTCCCTGGGCCAGGCTGCAGGGAAAGGCGGCCGTAGCCCAGAGCTCAGCCTGGCCTTTGAAAGGTCAGCCAGCTGGTGTTGGATCTCTGCGTAGCCTGCCTTGGGAACGAAGGAGACCTGCTGGCTGCAGGAAGGGTGCTCAACAAGTCCCCACCTTCAAATACAGCCCAGTGTGGTACTGATGCTCTACTCTATCACAGCCTGGCCTGCCACCCTCCCTCCAGTGCGGTGGCCTTCCCTACAAGCGGACGTGCTTCCGGATGGGCTGCAAAGCCCCCTCGGAAGCCCCCACCATCGTTTGCTCCCCTCCCTCCCTGGTCCAGCTGCTCACAGGCTGCCATTCTCTCCCCCGCAGGTGCTTAGCAAACATTGCCCATTGATTGGGCTGGCAGGAGCCTCCATAGGCAGGCAGGGTCTTCCCCGGGTGGGGTGAGGGGGCCAGAGCTGCTCTCCAAGGCCTGGGCTGCCCTGCCCTTCTCTGACATCTGCCTTTGTCTTCCAGGTCCAAGGCTTCTTCCCAGACCAGCCGGACCACACACCCTCCAGCAGTGATTTCGACCGGACGACTCCCCCAGGTGAGTCTTGCTGTGGGCTGCAGACCATCTTTTAGAGCATCAGGTTACTACCATGGCTGTCAACCCTCCCTATTTTTGTGGGAAACTCCCTTATTCCAATGCCGTTCCCCGCTGCTATCCCGGATTGTTGATATCCCTTAAATTTCCCAGATTTCAAAGGAAGCAGCTCCTCTCCCTCCCTGCCGGCCAGGGAGGCTCCTCAGCTGCGTTGCTCGGCTGCCAATAAGGAGTCTGAGACCGACTGGGGGCGGAGCTTGCATGCCTTGTGCAGCCAGACCCTCACGCCCAACCAGATGGCCAGCCTGCCTTCCATCTATGCACTCGCTCTTTCGCTCACCCGTTCGCGCGCAGCCTCTGGAGCGCAGGGTGGCGAGGCTACTTGGTGCCATTGCACCGCCCTGGTGGCATCCCTTATTTTCAAATCCGAAGTTCGAAAAAATCCCTTATTTTCAAATCCGAAAGTTGATAGCTATGCCCCAGCCCTGGTCCATGGAGGACCAGAGCAGAGCCTTGTCACGATGTAATTAACCTGTTGTCCCATCCATTCCTCCCTCCCTTCCCGCCCAGGTGTTGACTTGCCAGCCCAGGAAGGCCTGCTGTTTTCCGCCTGCAGCACCTCCCTGTTGACTGCTTTGCTGCAAGAGCCTCTGGAGAGCCACCCTGCCCCAGAGCCTCCGTCTCCTGCAGAGATCAGCTGGGCTTCTTCCAGCTTCCGGGTCCTCTCGGCTACTGCTGCAGAGCAGAGTCGGTGGCAGGAGGAGCACAAGCCACAAGCCCCGTCCCGTGGCCACCCGTTGCCTTCGTGCGCATGGGTGGAGGAGCCCAGAGGGACTTCCTGCCTGCAGGAGGAAGTTGCTGCGGCAGATTTGCACTCGGCACCCCTCGGCGGTGTGGAAGGGAAGCTGGAGAGCTCAGCAGAGGGTCTCGAGATGGTGCCCGTCATGGATGGGGATGAAACCTTGGAAGAGGAGGAGGAGGAAGAGAAGGAAGAAGAGACGCCAACCGTACAGTAAGTTTGTTCCCTTGGGTGTCTCCTGGGCGCTTTGGCGTCCGCTCATCTGCTAGACGCCCACAACATCCTCCCGGTGTGGTTAGAGGCTGGGCCTGGGCAGGCGCAACCCGGCAGCAGCCTCCATGTGTGGGGAGGTGTCTTCCTTTGCAGAGGCATGGCAGAGCGCTTGCAGCTTTGAGGAGCCTCAGCTGCCCTCTGTTTCCTCCTTTCCTCGTCCTGCCGGGTCCTCCGCCCTTGTGGCTTGTGGCCCTCAGGATCTCTTTCCTCCAGGGCTGCTCCAGCTCTCTGTGCAAAGGAAAGGCTCCCAAGGGCAGGGAGGGGCACCGTGTTGCAACACCCATCTGAATGGAAGCGTTGCAAGGAAATGCATCCCTCGGGTGCTTGTCCATCCTAGGGGGAGAAGGGCAGAGGGGCAGCCCACCGCTGGCCCACACACAGACCCACAGAGAGAGTGCGGTACTGCCAGGCAGGCAGGCAGGCAGGCTGCCAACTGCAAGGGGCTGATGCGCCAGCGGCTGTCCTTTTCAGATGGATCGGGACATCCACTGTACTTCTTCACGCAGCGCGCAGTTAAACTGTGGAACTCACCGCCACAGGAGGCAGTGATGGCCACCGACTTTAAAAGAGGACTAGACAAATTCATGGGGGAAGAGGGCTATTGTTGGCTGCCAGCCAGGATGGTTATGGAACCAGTCATGCTCCTGAATACAGTTGTACCTCTGGATACGATTGCTTCATGTTGCGTTCGTCACGGGATACGGACACGCCGAACCCGGAAGTACCAGAACGGGTTACTTCCGGGTTCGGCAATTCGCGCATGCGCAGACGCGCAAAATGACGTCATGCGCAGAAGCGCCGTATTGCGCGGCGAGCATGCGCAGATTTGGCGCTTCATGTTGCAGCCTTTTCATGTTGCGAACGGGGCTCCGGGACGGATCCTCTTCGCAGCCAGAGGTACCACTGTACCAGTTGCTGGAAACCACAGGAGGGGAGGGGGCTCTTGTGCTCTGCTCCTGCCTCCAGGTTTCGCATAATGGGCATCTGGTCAGCCGCTGTGAGAAGAGGGTGCTGGACTAGCATTGACCCGATCCAACAGACTATTCTGATGTTGCCTTTCACCAAGTCCATCTTGTTCAGTATTGCCTACTTTGACTATCAGTATCTCTCTCTCTCTCTCTCTCTCTTTTAAATAATCTTTATTATTTCAAATTCAAAATCTCACAAACACACACACACACAAACAAAACAAATATACAAGTCATTCATATTATTATTATTATTATTATTATTATTAAAAAACCTTTATCCCACCTCCCCCCACTCCCCGGATTTTACCGGTACATATTCCATAGTCTACTATACTTTAAGTTGTGTTATTACATCTATTATCCTTATCCCATATAATATATTCTTTCTTATTTCCCCTGCACGTTTTATTCTAAGTTTATCAGAATGTCAATTCCAGAACAAGAGTCAGCCATATACTCTTTCATTCTTTCCCATTGCTTTATTATTTCTTGGTTGGAACGGCCTCTAATATTTGCTGTTAATTTGGCCATTTCTACCATCTCGCCCATTTTAATTCTCCATTCCGAAATTGTTGGAATTCTATCTCCCTTCCAATTTTTCGCTATTAATAACCTCGCTGCCGCTGTGGCATATAGAAATAAATTAATATATTTTTTAGGGATTTCATCCGAGACTAAACCCAGTAAGAATCCTTCTGGTTTCTTTGCAAATGTGAATCTAAATATCTTTTTTAGCTCTTCGTATATTCCATTCCAAAAACCTTTCATGACTTTACATCCCCACCATAAATGGTAGAAGGTGCCCACCTCTTTCTTACATTTCCAGCACAGGTTGGATTGATTTTTATACATTTTTGACAACTTCTCTGGTGTTATATACCAATGGTACATCATTTTAAGCAAATTTTCTTTTATAGTTACACAGTCTGTAAAATAATAATAATAATAATTTATTCTTTATACACCGCCCATCTGGCTGGGTTTCCCCAGCCACTCTGGGCGGCTTTCAACAGAGCATTAAAATACAATAATCTATAAAACATTAAAAGCCTCCCTAAACAGGGCTGCCTTCAGATGTCTTCTAAAGGTCTGGTAGTTGTTGTTCTCTTTGACATCTGAAGGGAGGGCGTTCCACAGGGCGGGTGTCACTACCGAGAAGGCCCTCTGCCTGGTTCCCTGTAGCTTTGCTCCTCGCAGTGAGGGAACCGCCAGAAGGCCCTCGGCGCTGGACCTCAGTGTCCGGGCTGAACGGTGGGGGTGCAGACGCTCCTTCAGGTATACAGGACTGAGGCCGTTTAGGGCTTTAAAGGTCAGCACCAACACTTTGAATTGTGCTCGGAAACGTACTGGGAGCCAGTATAGTTCTCTCAGGACCGGTGTTATGTGGTCCCGGCGGCCGCTTCCAGTCACCAGTCTAGCTGCCGCATTCTGGATTAATTGCAGTTTCCGGGTCACCTTCAAAGGTAGCCCCACGTAGAGCGCATTGCAGTAGTCCACCTTCAAAGGTAGCCCCACGTAGAGCGCATTGCTGGCAGTCTCAGCCTGAAAGCACCAGTGGCATCACCCTGGGCTGGACCATGTGAATTGGCCACAGAGATGAGGGCAGTGGCTTCAGTGTTTTTTCATGGGACGCGGCTGCTACCCCTCCCCACCGAAGGCTTTTCAACTGACCTCTCGCTTTCCTCTCTTGCAGCCGCCCTGAAAAGCCCCCCTCTGGGAAGGGCACCGACTCAGGGGAGGAGACGCCACCCGCCAAGGAGCAGGCAGAGCCCAACGGCATCCTCCACGCCAACGGCAGCGCCCCCCCTGCAGACCAGGCTGCCGCGATGAGGCTGGCAACACGGCTCTACCACCTGGATGGCTTCAAGAGGTCGCAGGTGGCCTCTTTTCTCCGGAAGAAGTAAGGGGGTCTTGGATCAGAGGCCTCTCTCCCAGCCCTCCTCCTGGCTGGAGTGGTGTGACTCGGATCTCCTTCCTGCCCTGCTGGCTTATTTTGGCTCAGCTCCTTGTTTCTTTTTGCTCTCCGAGCTAGACACGGCTGCGGCCTCTTGAGGCACGTGGTTAAACTGCGGAACTCACTCCCGCAGGAGGCAGGCTTGGGCCAGCAATTTGGATGGCGTTAAATGAGCACTGGGCAAATTCATGGAGGAGGAGAGGGATATTGAGGGCTGCTAGCTAGGCTCTATGGGACGCGGGTGGCGCTGTGGGTTAAACCACAGAGCCTAGGGCTTGCCGATCAGAAGGTCGGCGGTTCGAATCCCTGCGACGGGGTGAGCTCCCGTTGCTCGGTCCCTGCTCCTGTCAACCTAGCAGTTTGAAAGCACGTCAAAGTGCAAGTAGATAAATAGGTACCGCTCCGGCGGGAAGGTAAACGGCGTTTCCGTGTGCTGCTCTGGTTCGCCAGAAGCGGCTTAGTCATGCTGGCCACATGACCTGGAAGCTGTACGCCGGTTCCCTCGGCCAATAAAGCGAGATGAGCGCCGCAACCCCAGAGTCGTCTGGACCTAATGGTCAGGGGTCCTTTACCTTTAGCTAGGCTCTGCCTCCACAACTGAAGGCAAAATGCTTCTGAATGCCTCTTGCTGGGAATCACAGGAGGGGAGAGCTGCTCTTGTGCTGGTGGGCTTCTCACGGGCAATCTGGTTGGCCACAGTGAGAACAGGATGCTGGACCTGATCCTCCTTGGCCTGATCCAGCAAGCTCTTCTTAGTATGTTCTTATGCTCTTGCAATGAGCTGGAGGGCAGGAACTTTAAACAAGCCAGGCCTTCCTGATGGCATCCTCTCTGGGCTGAAAAGTCATCCTGACACCTGGAGTGGATTTGCATGGCAAGTGGGTGGCCAGCAGCTCCCTGGTGCCTGGGGTAGCAGAAGGGCAGATACCTGCCACCTGCTGTAACCCCTTCTTGCCCAACTGTTCCTGGAGGTGCAGGATGGGGCTGCCCCCTTTTTGCACCTGCCCAAACTTGTGGGAGGAACACGAGGGCTGGGCTGAGGAGAAGAAGAAGAAGAGTTTGGATTTGATATTCCGCTTTATCACTACCCGAAGGAGTCTCAAAGCGGCTAACATTCTCCTTTCCCTTCCTCCCCCACAACAAACACTCTGTGAGGTGAGTGGGGCTGAGAGACTTCAAAGAAGTGTGACTAGCCCAAGGTCACCCAGCAGCTGCATGTGGAGGAACGGGGAATCGAACCCGGTTCCCCAGATTACGAGTCTACCGCTCTTAACCACTACACCACACTGGCTCTCAGGAGACCATGAGCAGAATTGGGTTCCCTCTACAGGCTGGGCGGGGGGTTGGGGTGGGCAGCAGCTGATGCTGGAGAAACCGGGGTGGTGGTGGTGGTGTGTGAGTTCCCCGCAAGGCTGCTCCCCGATTCCTTTGGGGGGGGGTCCTGAGCTTCTCCTGTGTCTTTTTCCACAGCAACGATTTCAGCCGGCTGGTGAGAGAAGCTTACCTCTCTTTCTTCCAATTCAGCGGACAGACTCTGGACCAAGCGCTGAGGTGACGCTCCTTACTGTGGGGTTGTGTGTGTGTCCTCCCCTCCACCTTGCTCTTGAATGGGAAGGCGGGTGGCCATGTCCCCCCACCCTGGGAAGTACGCTAACCAGAGGAGGAGGAGGTCTTGGCCTCCAGGGAACAGCTCAGGCGGGAGAGGCAGGGGGCTGCTCTAGGTTTCTACACACGTTGATCAGTCTCAAAAGGGCCCCCTGGCAGGTTACAACCAGAAACTTACATCGTATTGTATTCATAGCTGTCAACTTTCGGATTTGAAAATAAGAGATTTTCCCCAAACTTTCGGATTTGAAAATAAGGGATGCCGTGAGGGCAGTGCAATGGCAGGGGAGGCGTAATCCGGTCTTGAAGACCTACACTGTCTCCCAGTATGCTTCCGAGCACAATTCAAAGTGTTGGTGCTGACCTTTAAAGCCTAAATGGCTTCGGTCCAGTATACTGAAGGAGCGTCTCCACCCCCATCGTTCAGCCCGGACTTCCTTGTCCAGTGCCGAGGGCCTTCTGGCGGTTCCCTCATTACGAGAAGCCAAGTTACAGGGAACCAGGCAGAGGGCCTTCTCGGTAATGGCACCCGCCTGTGGAATGCCCTCCCTTCAGATGTCAAAGAGAACAACAACTACCAGACCTTTAGAAGACATCTGAAGGCAGCCCTGTTTAGGGAGGCTTTTAATGTTTTATAGATTATTGTATTTTAATGTTCTGTTGAAAGCCGCCCAGAGTGCTGGGGAAACCCAGCCAGATGGGCGGGGTATAAAATAATAAATTATTATTATTATTATTATTATTATTATTATTATTATTATCCTTCCTTCCCTACTGTCTCCTGGACCATTGCCGCCTGTGTGTGCTGAGCTCCACCCTTGGGAAGGATGCAGAAGCTGTTGGTCCAAACTTCCTTCCAGCTTCCTGGAGTGATGTAGTTGACCCTGGGAGCCGGCAGAGGAGGAGGCAGATCAGGGCTGCCCCCTCCCCTCATGCGCTTCTCTCCCTCCTCTTTGCAGGTCCTTCCTGAAGGCGTTTTGTGCTCACCGGGGAGACTCAGGAGCGGGAGCGGATCCTGCGGCATTTCTCCCAGCGCTATCACAGCTGCAATCCCGAGGTCTGCTTCAGCCCAGGTAAGGCAGCCAGCAAGGTCAGCTCTTCACCTGCAGCCCTAGGCAGGGCTTAAATGAAGGAGGGAGGGAGAGAGGGAGCCCTTGTGCCCTCTCTCATGCAGTTTGGGCGTCAGTGTGCAAACGGTCCCAGGTGGCCCATGTGTATCCTGAACTGTGCAGGATCCTGGACATTATACCGAAGGGTCTTAGAATTAAGAACCCTCTTAATGGTATCTGAAGAAGTGTGCATGCACACGAAAGCTCACACCAAGAACAAACTTAGTTGGTCTCTAAGGTGCTACTGGAAGGAATTTTTGTTTTGTTTTGTTTTATTTGTGACAATAATTGTAAAGCTAAAAATGTATGTGTGTATATATATATATGTGTGTATACATATATATGTGTGTATACATATATATATATATATATATATATATATATATATAATATATATATATATTATATACACACTAGCTGACCCAGTCACGCCTTGCTGTGGCTATGTGTGTGAATGCTGTGGTGTTCCCCTGTTCAACTTCCGTCTGCCCCTTCTCTGTTGGGCCTGCCCAGTTTGCTTGTCTTGGGGGGGGGTGTCTCAGACCTGGGTCTGCTGGCTGCAGAATTTAACAGGGGATGGAAAATGCCCAGGCCCAAAAGAGGTTCTGCTGCACCTCTAATCCGGCCTGGGACATTGTGCTCCGTCCCATGTTAAGAGCAGGAACTGCAGGCAAGAAGATTTGTTTCCATTCCTTGGGCTCCAGCCCAAGGCTCCTTGCCCTGCCACTCCAGCTGGTCGTAAGCCCTTTTCTGAGTAAGGGGGTTTGCTGGGGGGTTGCATTCTTGAAAGACCTACATTGGCTCCCAGTACGTTTCCGAGCACAATTCAAACTGTTGGTTCTGAGGTCTGGGTCCTTTGAGCCTGTGGGCCTCCCCTGACCTTCCCCTTGGTCTCCTCCCCACTCTGCAGATGCTGTGCACACCCTCACCTGTGCCATCATGCTCCTCAACACTGACCTGCACGGCCAGGTAAGGCCACGGGGGATGGGGGGGGTGGCCCAATGGAAAGAGGACTCGCCCCTAGGTGGAGAGGAGCATCGGTGCCACTCCCACCTCGCGCTTCTGGGTCTAACTGTGTGTGTGTAGGGAAGGGAAACGGGAGGGGGGCCTTTGGGGTAAACACAATCTGGACGTTGTTGCGTTACCTTTGGCCTGATGTGCATCCTTCCTCCCTTCCCTGCTTGTGGCATGCAGAATATCGGGCGGAGCATGACCTGCCAGGAATTCCTCGCCACCTCGATGGGCTGAACGATGGCAGGAACTTCCCCAAAGAGCAGCTGAAGGTACAAAGGAGAGGGAGCCATTTCCCCATGTCCAGGTCTCACCCAGAGATGGGGGCATAGCTGTCAACCCTTTTTTTTGCGGGAAACTCCCTTATTCCAATGCCGTCTCCTGCTGCTATCCCGGATTGTTGATATCCCTTAAATTTCCCGGATTTCAAAGGAAGCAGCTCCTCTCCTTCCCTGCCGGCGAGGCTCCTCCGCTGCGTTGCTCGGCTGCCAATAAGGAGTCTGAGACCGACTGGGGGCGGAGCTTGCATGCCTTGTGCAGCCAGACCCTCACGCCCAACCAGACAGACAGCCTGCCTGCCGTCTAGGCGCTCGCTCTTTAGCTCACCCGTTCGTGCGCAGCCTCTGGAGCGCAGGGTGGCGAGGCTACTTGGTGCCATTGCACCGGCCTCGCGGCATCCCTGAGCCCAGACGGCCGCCTCTGTGTCCTGCCGTGCCCCGCGGTGCCCCTGTTTCCCGAGCACCGTCTGCCTGTTTGAGAAGGGGCCCCGAGCTCGCTCTGCTTCCCCTCCTCGCGTCACCATGGACAGGCTTACTTTGGAGTAACACCCACCGGACTCGGGGGCTTGCTTGCCCTCTGAGCAAAACACGTGGCGGCTTAGCTTGCTTGGAGGTAAATTTGTTCAGCCTTAGCTTGTAGCCTGGTGTAAATTAATTTGTAGCCTGGGGGGATTACCGCAGCATGGACTGTCCCTGAGAACCGTAGACTGTCCCAGGGACAGGTGAGGCTGCTGATCCCTTATTTTCAAATCCGAAAGTTGACAGCTATGGATGGGGGGGGAGAGAGAGACTGGGGGCTTAGCTTGGCTGGGCAGCCTTGCTTAGGCCTTCTTTGTACGGAGGTGGGCAGCCCTCTGCCACTTCAGGTGCCAGCCAGGGAGACGGGCAGCCGTCCTCTTGGGAATCCCCCATACAAAAAAACTATCTCTGTGTTGGGAACTTGGGACACAGAAGGAGAGATCAGATGCTCCTGGGTTGACGTTCACCTGGACGGGCCAGACTTTTTTAAGACGTGAAAATGTATTTTATAATAAATAATAATAATAAAAAATTATACCCCACCCTCCCCAGCCAAGACCGGGCTCAGGGTGGCTAACACCAGGCATAAAAACAATTGATTAAAATACAACTTAAAAACAAGATTAAAATACAACATTAAAGTGCAGCCTCATTTCAGTAGAAACTCAAATCAAAAACTGTTTGGGGAAGAAAGCGTCAAATCTTCACCAAGGCCATCTATCCAGACTGGTCCTACGTGGGCCAGAAAAATGCCAGGGAAGTCACCAAACAGGAGTTCCATCACAGAAGGAAAAAGAAAAGAGGGGGGAGGGGATCAAGTTGATTCCAAGCCAAAGGCCAGGCGGAACAGCTCTGTCTTACAGGCCCTGCGGAAAGAAATCAGATCCTGTAGGGCCCTGGTCTCATGAGACAGAGTGGTTGGAGCCAGTGTTGAAAAGGCCCTGGCTCTGGTTGAGGCTAATCTAACTTCCTTAGGGACCTCTAGAGTGTTGCTATTTATGGACCTTAAGGTCCTCCGTGGGGCATACCAGGAGAGGCGGTCCCGTAAGTACGAGGGTCCTAGGCCGCGTCTGAAGCGTTCCGTCTCGTCAGGGCGAAAGCGCGACTCTGAGCCCCTCTGCCATTGTGCTTTGTTTGAGCTTCTGTCCCCAAGGGATCAGGCGCTTGGTTTGGGAGGGGAAGGCGAAATCCTGACGGACTTGCTCTGCCAGAAGAGGCGCCTACGGCCCAGGCCCGTTCCAGCTTTTCCTTTGCCTCCTTGGGGGTGCGGCAGGTCCTGGGGGGACATGCGGCAGGGTGGGGCTTGGATGTGAAGAGGGAATCATAGACTGATGGTGCTCTCTCTCTTTCTCTCTCTAGGAACTATATCATTCCATCCGCCAAGAGAAATTGGAATGGGCTGCGTAAGTAAAGGTGGTGGCAACTTGATGTTGGGGGGGGCGGTGGGCGTCAGAACTTCTGAGTGGGCAGAAGAGAGCCCCATGGCTGCTCCTGCATGGAGCCCTCCAGCCCCAAATGCCCTGGCGGTAGAGAGAGAGAAGAAGAAGAGAAGAGTTTGGATTTGATACCCGCTTTATCACTACCCGAAGGAGTCTTAAAGCGGCTAACATTCTCCTTTCCCTTCCTCCCCCACAACAAACACTCTGTGAGGTGAGTGGGGCTGAGAGACCTCAAAGAAGAGTGACTAGCCCAAGGTCACCCAGCAGCTGCATGTGGAGGAGCGGGGAATCGAACCCTGTTCACCGGATTACGAGTCCACCGCTCTTAACCACTACACCACAGAAGTGAGGGGCCACAAACCGACTGGGAAATAATCTTCAGCCAGTCTGCTCCCAAAGGTGGCTCTCAGCCAGGACATCAGGTGACGGATGGAGGCTGAGGCTGGGGGCAGCTGCCCTGGTCTGCCTTTGCGGTCTCTCCCACCACGGGGACCACAGAATTGTGGGAATGTTGTGGATATTAGGAGAGGATATATTGATTAAATATTATCCTTCCTCACTCACGCTAGTGAGTCAGTAGCAGAGTACATTCCCCAGTATATAGCAGGAAGCTAGTTGGTAGATTCGTTTGAATCTCTTTAATTAAGCAGTCCAAACTGGCTTGTCCAGATTGGGTTTGATCCTGGTGAATTCCCCTTTTATCCCTCTTAAAAAGAATAAAGACACAACAGTCTTCTTTTAAAGTAATGATAAGAAGTTTACTTACATTCAATTCACAGTAGGTTCCCTACTGGGATGCGGGTGGCTCTGTGGCGTAAACCACTGAGCCTAGGGCTTGCCGATCGGAAGGTTCAAATCCCTGCAACGGGTGAGCTCCCGTTGCTCGGTCCCAGCTCCTGCCAACCTAGCAGTTCGAAATCACGTCAAAGCGCAAGTAGATAAATAGGTACCACTCCAGCGGGAAGGAAAACAGAGTTTCCGTGCGCTGCTCTGGTTTTGCCAGAAGTGGCTTAGTCATGCTGGCCACATGACCCAGAAAAACTGTCTGCGGACAGACGTCAGCTCCCTCAGCCAGTAAAGCGAGATGAGTGCCGCAACCCCAGAGTCGTTCGCGACTGGACTTAACTGTCAGGGGTTCTTTACCTTTACCTTTTAGGTTCCCTGAAGGCAGGCTTTAGCTTGGAGTTACAGAAACTGACTATAATTATAAGGCCAGAAGGAGAAGGAGCTTACTTTCTCTATCTCTTTGTTCTGGTGTGGTGTTCTGTATGCTATAGTGTTAAGGTTTAGTCTTATAAGTTACTGTAAGTTTGAGTTAAGTCTGCTGCAACTGGATTTTTTACGGACTGTGCCAATCCTGAATGGTATTGGATTTGTGACCATTATGCTCATTTGTCTTCAGTAGCAGTAAAGCTCTGCTGGATGAGATACAATTGCCTCTGGTCTATTTTGGGGGACTCCTCCGCAATGTGTTTAAGTCCTCCTCCACAGATGACAGATGTCTTTTGTCAGGGAACCCTCGGAGGGCAGCGGAAAGCCCAGCAAGGTGGTGCTAGGGATCTCCGAGGGTGAAAGTTCCCAACATTGCAGAAGCGATGGGAAGACTTCCTGTGGGAGTGACGAAGGGAAAAGGAACTCTGGGTTGGAGGGGCTGTGGGATGTTTCAGGTCCTGAACACCTACATAGGGGAACAGGAACGGAGGAAGCCACTGCAGTTCCATCTCCCCAATTGCGTAGAGGGATGAAACGCAAAGAGGGGAGGAGGAGACTTGGGGTGCCGAAGTTCTTTTGCTGGGGGCGCTCCAGAAGAGCGCCACTTCCGGGATCTGAGAGTGACTGAGACAGTCACTGTTTTTGAGCTCTGCACTGTACATACTGTATAATAAACCATTGTATATAGAATCATAGAATCATAGAGTTGGAAGAGACCACAAGGGCCATCCAGTCCAACCCCCTGCCAAGCAGGAAACACCATCAAAGCATTCCTGACAGGTGGCTGTCAAGCCTCTGCTTAAAGACCTCCAAAGAAGGAGACTCCACCACACTCCTTGGCAGCAAATTCCACTGTCGAACAGCTCTTACTGTCAGGAAGTTCTTTCTAAATGTTTAGGTGGAATCTTCTTTCTTGTAGTTTGAATCCATTGCTCCGTGTACTCTTCTCAGGAGCAGCAGAAAACAACCTTTCTCCCTCCTCTATATGACATCCTTTTATATATTTGAACATGGCTATCATATCACCCCTTAACCTTCTCTTCTCCAGGCTAAACACACCCAGCTCCCTAAGCCGTTCCTCATAAGGCATCGTTTCCAGGCCTTTGACCATTTTGGTTGCCCTCCTCTGGACATGTTCCAGCTTGTCAGTATCCTTCTTGAATATATACAGCATCGGGCTCGAGACTCTTACTCATGAGAAGCCACCACAGAACTCTTACACCTTTCCTCTCTGCTCCCCTAAGCGAGAGTGCTGCTGCTCCATCTCCAATGTTGACATCAGATTCAGCTTCCAGTTGGATCAGTTTCTGTTTGTGGGAGGGGAGGGCCTTGGGGAGGTCGCCCTTGGCAGTCATGTCAGCTTTCGGAAAAGGAGGAGTTTACTGCAGTGGCTGAATCAGGAGTCGTTGCTCATCCTGTCCTCTGTTCCCCCGAAAGGCCTTTTCAGACAGACCCTCACGAAGCCTTTTTTTCTCCGTCTGTCTGCTGCAGGGATGAGGAGGAGGAGAAGCCACCCAGCGCCACGCTGCTCTCACCCTCAGCATCCGGCCAGAAGAAAGCCAACCCTTTCCTGACTCTGTCACACGACCCAGAGGCGAAAACCTACCGGCAGGGCCTATTGGCGCGCAAGGTCCATGCGGAGGCCGATGGCAAGAAGAGTGAGTGCTGGGCCAGGGGGCACGACGAGCAGCAGCCCCCAGGGACCTGCGAAAGATATCAGCTGTCTCACATGCATGCCAGGCCTGTGGGCAAGCCGGGTGGGCAGTGGTTGGGGCTCTCCTGTGCCACAGGGTTCCTAAGCAACCTCCAGCCCTTTGGGGACACCAGCCCCTCCTGGGCAGCTCCCAGCGGGCAACCCTACAGCACCAAGGTACAGGCGCCGGACCCTACTTGACCGCTCCCCATCTCACTCCTTTGCAGCGCCCTGGGGCAAGAGAGGCTGGAAGATGTTTCATACGGTGCTGAAGGGAATGGTTCTCTACTTCTCCAAGGTAATAATAATAATAATAAATAATAATAAATTTTATTTATACCCCGCCCTTCCCAGCCGAAACCGGGCTCAGGGCAGCTAACACCAATAAAAATTACAATAAAATATAAAAGAAAGAAAAACTGTTAATTAAAATACAGGTTAAAATACAATTTAAAATTTAAATGCAGCTTCATTTATCGCCCAAAATCAAAACCATAAGGGGGGGGGGGACATCAGACTGAGGCCAACCCGAAGGCCAGGCGGAGCAGCTCTGTCTTGCAGGCCCTGCGGAAAGATGTCAAATCCCACAGGGCCCTGGTCTCTTGTGACAGAGCGTTCCACCAAGTTGGGGCCAGTACTGAAAAGGCCCTGGCCCTGGTTGAAACCAGTCTAACAACTTTGTGGCTCGGGACCTCCAAAATGTTGTTATTTGTGGACCTTAAGGTCCTCTGCGGGGCATACCAGGAGAGGCGGTCCTGTAGGTACGAGGGTCCTAGGCCGCATAGGGCTTTAAAGGTCAAAACCAGCACCTTAAACCTGATCCTGTACTCCACCGGGAGCCAGTGCAGCTGGTAAAGCACTGGATGAATGTGGTCCCGCGGTAAGTAGAGGAGCAGGCCAGACCACTGCGGGAAACCAAAGGACTGGCGCTCCTAGGCCACCCTCCCCGCGGGAGACCAAGGCTGTGCTGCACCCCAGCAGAGCCAGTAGAGAGGGGTCCTCCAGGAGGCAGTTTTGAAGCATCTCTTGGGGCCATGGCATAGAGAGAGAGGGAGGGACGGGCATCCTTTCATTCTCCCTGTGCAGTGCTTGGCCCTCCTCCCTCTTCTGGCTTCTTTACTTTCCACCCGCCCTTCCTGCTGACCCCTGGGGTCTCGCAGTTGCAGGTAGAAAGCCCTGCTTTGCATGCAGAAGGTCCCAGGTTCAGAGAGCCAGTGTGGTGTGAGAGCCAGTGTGGTGTAGTGGTTAAGAGCGGTAGACTCGTAATCTGGTGAACCGGGTTCGCTTCCCCGCTCCTCCCCATGCAGCTGCTGGGTGATCTTGGGCTAGTCACACTTCTTTGAAGTCTCTCAGCCCCACTCACCTCAGAGTGTTTGTTGTGGGGGAGGAAGGGAAAGGAGAATGTGAGCCGCTTTGAGACTCCTTCGGGTAGTGATAAAGCGGGATATCAAATCCAAACTCTCCTTCTTCTACCATACGGCCGGGCTGGGAATGCCCTCCACCTGAAACCCCAGAGAACCTCTGCTCATCTGGGTTAGGGCGTCCTGAGCTAGAGGGTGTGTCTCTTTAACCAGGGGCTTCTTCCCAAGCTGGCTGTGGGACCCTCTGCCCTGGCTGCTGGCTCAATTCCACCCAGGACCCCACCCCCTGGCTCTGTGCATGTTACCCTGAGTCTGGCCTCCTGCCCGCCTAGCCTGGTTGGTCTCGGGTGCCTCTCAGCTCATCTACCTGGGGTTATTGCTGCAGGCAAAATATCTGCTCTGCCCCCGCGCCCCCAGTTCAGCTTGCTCCTGCTGTTCTTGCAGGATGAGAGCCGGCCAGACGCCTCTGCCTCAGAGGAGCCCATCGGGGTGCACCACGCCTTGGCCGAGAAGGCCAGCAAGTATACCAAGCGGCCCCACGTCTTCCGGCTGCAGACGGCCGACTGGCGCATCTTCCTCTTCCAAGCCCCGTGAGTATTTGCAGACCTCTGTTGCAGGGAGCCAAGGGCTACCGCCTCAGCTCAGGATTTAAGATGTTCTAATTAATTAATTAATTAATCAGGTTCTAAGATGGCAGCGCGCATAGACGCAGCGGCTCTAAGTGCTCTCCCTTATTTTTTTAGCGTTTCATATGTTTTATTGTTGTTACTTGTATTGAGTACATTTTTGGTTGGGGGAACAAATGTTTAAATGAAAAATGAATACCGTATTTTTTTTCGCTCCATAAGACGCACTTTTTTCCTCCTAAAAAGTAAGGGGTAATGCCTGTGCGTCTTATGGAGCGAATGCATGGTCCCTGGAGCCAAATTGCCTAGGGGCCAAAAGCAGATTGTGCTTTTTTTTTTTTACAAAGAGAGAAGAGGGTGTTGAAAGGAAGCCGCTGAACAGCTGTTTAGCAAGCGATCGGGGAGAGAGATAAGGCTCCCTTTCCAGCCCCGCCCCCTTGCCCAGGCCTCCATTGTTGAATGCAGAGGGAGGCTGTTTGTTTCCCCAGCGACATGTGACTGGCTGATTAGATTATCTGTCTGGAAACTGTAGAAATGGCTCCCTTTCCTGTAGGACTAGAAGCTGCAAACTGTGAGTTGAACCCCATAAAAACGGGGCTTTTCCTCTTTGAAAAAGAAGCTGCACCACTTTCAGCTGATCCTCAAAAAAGCAGGGCTTTTCCCTTTCCAAAAAAAAGCTGCACCACTTTGAGCTGATCCTCAAAAAAGCAGGGCTTTTCCCTTTGGAAAAGAAGCTGCACCACTTTGAGCTGATCCTCAAAAAAACGGGGCTTTTCCCTTTGCAAAAAAAGCTGCACCACTTTGAGCTGATCCTCAAAAAAACAGGGCTTTTCCCTTTGCAAAAGAAGCTGCACCACTTTGAGCTGTTCCTCAAAAAAACAGGGCTTTCCCCCTTTCCTCCTCTAAAAACTAGGTGCGTCTTATGTTCAGGTGCGTCTTATGGAGCGAAAAATACGGTAGATTTGTGGTTTAAATGGAAAATAAATATTATTTTAATGGGATGGCATCCAATTTCATTGTACTTGTACAATGACAATAAAGGAATCTTATTTCCTTTTGGCTCCCTCTGAGGCAGCAGCACACCTGGCATGGCTGGGTCCAAAGGAGGCAGGTTTCCCCCCCTACTGCCGCTTCCTTTCGCAGATCCAAAAGAAAAGCGACAAAGGCTGGCTTTGGGCAGGAAGCAGTAAATCACGTTCGGATAGACGAGGTCACTTCGGTTCTTGCGGTATTAGCGACGCAGCAGCAACATTCTTTTCCCCCCCAATTTTTTAAAATTGATTTTAACAATTTTAAGGACTTTACATTACCGTTAAATTTTCATCCTCCCCCCCCCCTCTCACTGGGGGAAGCAAATTTCCAATCCCCTCTCTCACCGGGAAAGACAATAAACATTTCGCATTTAACTTAATTAATATAGTCCATATCATTGCTTGAGTCTGGCCCATTTCCGTAGGCCAGATATTTTCTCTTTCCTCAATTTCATTTTTCGGTTGACTTCCTCAAGTCCCCCCCGTTGAATTCATTATCTATCCTCTTTATCAGTTTCCCAAGTTCAAAACATATCTAATTTTTAACCCAATATTTTTCCTTTTCCTTTTATCCTTTTTCACAAAATCATAAAATACCAAAATCATTTTCCTTCTTACTTTAACAGTCCTATTTCTACTTAAACTAACTCCTTTTTTTCTTTACCTCGGCTCCTAACTACTTCTGATACTTTCCTAAACCCTTATCAATTCCCCTTAAAGGTAAAGGCACCCCTGACCATTAGGTCCAGTCGTGACCGACTCTGGGGTTGCGGCGCTCATCTCGCTTTATTGGCCGAGGGAGCCGGCGTACAGCTTCCAGGTCATGTGGCCAGCATGACTAAGCCGCTTCTGGCGAACCAGAGCAGCGCACAGAAACGCCGTTTACCTTCCCGCCGGAGCGGTACCTATTTATCTACTTGCACTTTGACGTGCTTTCGAACTGCTAGGTTGGCAGGACCAGGGACCGAGCAACGGGAGCTCACCCCGTCACAGGGATTCGAACCGCCGACCTTCTGATCGGCAAGCCCTAGGCTCTGTGGTTTAACCCACAGTGCCACCCGCGTCCCTTACTCCAACCTAATTTTAAACTCCTAAATTTCTTCTTTTTACACCCTTTCCTCCCTCCGGTCTCAAAATTTTTAGCTATTTTCGCCACCTATAACCTCCTAATTTTTTGACATATATTCGTTAACGCCAGTATCCAGATCCAACCAATTTAACCACTTATAAAGGAAAAAACAGATCAAAGTATAACCTCTTTAACATCCTTAATCAGCAAGCATAGAGCAAACAGTTTTAGTTTTTTAAGTGTGCATTCAAAACGGAGAAACAGGCTTTGGTCTCTGGCGTGCCTCAAAATCTGTCCCTGTCACTTAACATTGCCAATTAAAATGCTGACTATAGTCTTCGTTGGCTGTCCTGGGTAGTCCAGGTTTCTGCTGTTCCTGTTTAACCGGGTGAAGAGGCCCAACACTAAACAAATTCTAGCAGGAGGAGGAGAGATATGGGACCCAATCCTGCTAGGCCCAGCTCTGCCTGCTTGGATGTGATGGCTCTTGGGATACAGCTGTATACAGTGGTACCTTGGGTTACAAACACTTCGGGTTACAGACTCCGCTAACCTGGAAGTAGCACCTTGGGTTAAGGACTTTGTCCCAGGATGAGAACAGAAATGGTGTGCCGGTGGCACGGTGGCAGCACGAGGCCCTATTAGCTAAAATGGTACCTCAAGTTAAGAACAGTTTCAGGTTAAGAACGGACCTCCGGAACAAATTAAGTTCGTAACCAGAGGTAAAGGTAAAGGGACCCCTGACCATTAGGTCCAGTCGTGACCAACTCTTCCAGTTGGCGCGCCGGAGAGGACGGTCGGGGGGGACATGTCGGTCTTGACATTCCCCAACCCGACTGGGAAAAGGGGAGACTGCGCCAGCGCCGCAGCCCCCAAAACCCCTGGGTAGGGCGTCCCAGGGTCTCAGCGGTCCGGCTGAGCTCTCAACGCCGTTCCTGCTCCCCGGGAGACCCGAGAAAGGGCTCCTGAGTGAGAGCGGGCGGCGGAGCTCCACGGACCCAAAAACCCGTCGGGAGAAGCTGTGAGACCGCCCTCCCTGTGCGCGCTGATTCCTCCAAGGACAAAAAAAAAAAGAAAGAAAAAGCATTTGACGTGTGAGTACTAAAAACTTTGATTTGGACATAATTTGAGGCTGGCTTGGGACGCTAAACACGGAGGTCCGTCCCCTGCTATTGAGCCAATAGAACAGAAACTTTGTAACCATGGCATTTAATTTGTAACAGAAAGATACAATTTATACAGAGATTTAATCTTACTGTCACCCCTGGCTTTGGGGGTAGCTGACTGGAAAGAGGAGAATTTGACAGGATAAGTGGATTAAATTGAACTGTTGAAAATATTGGAATTACAATTGAAAAGAGGATTTTAGGACTGTGGAAACTGTGCCTCTTAAGATGGCGGAGGACTGTGATGAAACTTTATGGAAAATCTTAGAGGCACTGGAGACATGGAGAACTGAAACCCGAGACTTTGCAAAAACTATGGAACAGAGCCTGAACAACATCAAGGTCAAGCTGGTAATAAAGGAAGAGGGGGAGGAGACACCCCCTGTCAAGGTCAAAAAGAGAGTAAGGAAACAGAGACCATCCAGCTGCAAGAAAAAACCACATAAACGTAAGAGAAATGGAGCTGTCAAACGACGCAAGATGATAAGAAGAAAAACAAAACAAACCAACAGCAAAAGGAAGCAGCAGAATGAAGATTTAAAACAAGTTCAACGTGAACAAGCAGAGGTTTGGCTATGGACTTTGGGAGAAACCTCGCAAGAGGGAATGTGGTGTTGGACTCCGGAATTGACTGGTGTGGGATAAATATGCTATTGTTGGACAAGGGGACAATCTTTTACTTTGGGTTTTAGGACATGGACTATGGATATGATAAGCGATGATTAATTATGGACAATGTTAAGGCTACGTACTCAAGGCGGAGGAGAGGCAGAAGGGAATTTTATATTAGATATAGAAATAAAAATAAGCCAAGGATTATATATGTTAGTATAAATTATAATAATTGAAGATGAGGTAATTGACAATGAAGCATGAAACTGTTTAACAGATGTGATTTAAAATAAGCAATCAATACGGTGGATGTGAGGGAGTTAGAAGAAAATGTTAAGATGAGAAAAGTGGCCTGGCCTGGACAGTGGGCCAGCCCCCTGCAAAGTTAAGGAAATAGCAATTAGGTCAGGGATGTAAACCTGACCGAAATGAAATGTAATGTGCATATAAAATTGTAAAATCAATAAAAATTATTATTATAAAAAAAAAAAACAACTCTGGGGTTGCGCCGCTCATCTCGCTTTATTGGCCGAGGGAGCCGGCGTACAGCTTCCAGGTCATGTGGCCACTGTATAAAGGTAAAGGGACCCCTGACCGTTAAGTCCAGTCGCAGACGACTCTGGGGTTGCGGCGCTCATCTCGCTTTTACTGGCTGAGGGAGCCGCTGTTTGTCCGCAGACAGCTTCCGGGTCATGTGGCCTGCATGACTAAGCCGCTTCTGGCGAACCAGAGCAGCACACGGAAATGCCATTTACCTTCCCGCTGCAGCGGTACCTATTTATCTACTTGCACTTTGACGTGCTTTCGAACTGCTAGGTTGGCAGGAGCAGGGACCAAGCAACGGGAGCTCATCCCGTCGCGGGGATTCGAACCACCGACCTTCTGATCGGCAAGCCCTAGGCTCTGTGGTTTAGACCACAGTGCCACCCGCATCCAACCACTGTATAGGATTTTATTATTTGACAACCACAATTCTGTTTCTGGATTGCAATTTGAAACTTGGTGGTATGTGTGTGTAACTCTCGCCTGCTGGTTTCGCTGGTGCCCTTGCTGCCCCTCTCTTTGAGGGCTGCCTGGAGTAATTTGTGCCTGCTGCATGCAGACTCCTGCTTGGAAGCCTTCCATCGACTGCCTTCCTTCTGCATCTTCCTCAGGAGCAAAGCCAGACAGGAAAGCTTGCTAGATTAGAAACGTGCATTCAATTGGAACCTTCTACCATATGTGGTGGACATGTCCAGAGATCAGAAAGTTCTGGGACATGATCCATGAAGAAATAAAAAAGTTACTAAGAACTTCACATAGTAAAAGACCAGAAACATATCTTTTGGGAATATTGAACAGTGATATTCCAAAAGAAGAAACTAATTTTTTTCTAGTTATAGGTAGGTAGCCATGTTGGTCTGTCATAGTCAAAACAAAATAAAAAATAAAAAAAATTCCTTCCAGTAGCACCTTAGAGACCAACTAAGCTTGTTCTTGGTATGAGCTTTCGTGTGCATGCACACTTCTTCAGATGCACTGAAACAGAAGTCACCAGACCCTTATATATAGTGAGAGGGTAGGAGGGGTATTACTCAGAAGGGTGGTGAGAATGGGTGATAGGCTGATAGCTGTGGTAAACCTGTTGACGACTGTTAACGACTGCAATTAGTCTTACAGGAAAAAGCAAGGGGTGAGAAGGTTAAAAATAGCTTTGTCGTGTATAATGAGATAAGAATCCAATGTCTTTATTCAGACCAGGTCTCTCCATGGTTTTAAGCTTGGTAATGAGTTGCAATTCAGCAACTTCTCTTTCCAGTCTATTTCTGAAATTCCTTTGTAATAAGACAGCTACTTTGAGATCTTGCATAGAATGTCCTGGGAGATTGAAGTGTTCTTCTACTGGTTTCTCTGTCTTGTGATTCCTGATGTCAGATTTGTGTCCATTTATCCTCTGACGTAGGGTTTGGCCTGTTTGTCCAATATAGAGAGCTGAAGGCACTGTTGGCATTTGATGGCATACACAATGTTAGATGATAACATTTTTCTGTACGCGACATCAGCGGCGAGAATTCTGGTGGCTAAGTACTGGAAGGGTAACCAGGTACCAATCAAAGAGGAATGGTTATGTAAATTATGTGAATATTTGGAACTGGCCAAATTGACGGATGTAATAAGACTAAAGCCAATGAATACAGTCAAGAAGGAATGGAATTGCTTGAATGACTATTTAGAAAAACAAGGTTCAAATGTAAAAATTTGGCTGTGTCTAGAATGACCTCGTGAACGGAAAAGGGGAAATAGAATAGAATAGAATAGAATAGAATAGAATAGAATAGAATAGAATAGAATAGAATAGAATAGAATAGAATATATTTTATTGTCATTGTCCCCTTCGGGAACAACGAAATTACTTGGCTGCTCCATCCACCCAGATAGGGCACTCCATGCAAATATATATACAAATCTAGATATAAAGATGAAAATAATACTGAAATACAGATAAAATATGAAAGGTGAAAGGAATTGTTGTGAGAGTGATGGAAGTCTATTACTATTATTTTGTAAAATATTGTTTATTGTATTGAAATAGACTTTTCTTTATTCTTTTACTGTCTACTTTCTTTGCATTTTTTCTTTTTCTGTTTTATTGGATATCATTCTTTATGTACGGTTTCGTTTTGATGCATTTAATTTGCAATATAATAAAGATTAAAATTAAAGGGAAAAAGAAAAAAACGTGCATTCATATAGCTCTCCCTGCCTTCTCCCTTTTCCCTAGGACCGCGGCGGAAATGAGTTCCTGGGTTTCCCGCATAAACCTGGTGGCTGCCATGTTCTCCTCGCCACCCTTCCCAGCAGCTGTGGGCTCCCAGAGGAAGTTCATCCGGCCAGTTCTGCCGACGGCACCTTCCAAGAACTCCCTGGTGTGTGCCCTGGGGCTCCTTCGGCAGGCTGCTTTGCGGCAGGTGCACAGAAATGGCAGGATGGGGGAATTGGGGGGGCAGCAGAGCGCAGCCGATGGGCTGCCCCAAACCCCTCTGTTGCTCACTCCCCAGCTGCAACCCCCTGCCAAATCCTGGGCAGGTAAGGCTGAGCAACAACCTGTTCCTCTTGCTGCAGGAGGAACAGCACTTCTCCCACGAATCCTGGATGGACCAGGTGTCGGACGACCTCTTGGACCACCAGCGGAACCTGCCCGGCAAGCGTGGCCGGGGCCGCGACCTGGAAGAGTATCAACTCAAGAAGGAGTATTTGCTCTATGAGGTGGGCAAGGACCAGGCCTGTCTTTTGCTGGGGGCGGCAGGGCATAGCTGTCAACCCTCCCTTTTTTTGCGGGAAACTCCCTTATTCCAATGCCGTTTCCCGCTGCTATCCTGGATTGTTGATATCCCTTAAATTTCCCGGATTTCAAAGGAAGCAGCTCCTCTCCCTCCCTGCCGGCCAGGGAGGCTCCTCAGCTGCGTTGCTCGGCTGCCAATAAGGAGTCTGAGGCCGACTGGGGGCGGAGCTTGCATGCCTTGTGCAGCCAGACCCTCACGCCCAACCAGACAGACAGCCTGCCTGCCGTCTACGCGTTCGCTCTTTCGCGCAGCCTCTGGAGCGCAGGGTGGCGAGGCTACTTGGTGCCATTGCACCGCCCTGGTGGCATCCCTTATTTTCAAATCCGAAAGTTTGAAAAAATCCCTTATTTTCAAATCCGAAAGTTGGCAGCTATGGCGGCAGGGGGACCTTCAGAGGATGCTCCCACTGTACTCCTCCCCACTTTGAATGGTCAGAACACCTAATTTGTAAAAAGAGATACATAACTTTCCCAGGGCAGGGTTTTTACGAACGGAGAGTTTGCATGTTGTTGAGGTCTCTGCTGGCTGGCTTGCTCTCAGGCTGCCGTCTCTGAGCTTTTCCTTACCCAAACGTCTCCTGGCAGTCCTGCGGTCTTTTGCAACCTTCCCCAGTGAGTGCAACACATCTATAGCAACAAATCTCACTACCGCTCCTTTAAAAGAAAGGAAAATCTGCAGTAACCTGCCACTTTTGCATGCAGTTATCGGTCCCAGCTCCTGCCCACCTAGCAGTTCGAAAGCACGTCAAAGTGCAAGTAGATAAATAGGTACCGCTCTGGCGGGAAGGTAAACAGCGTTTCCGTGCACTGCTCTGGTTCGCCAGAAGCGGCTTAGTCATGCTGGCCACATAATCTGGAAGCTGTCTGCGGACAAACACCGGCTCCCTCGGCCTATAGAGCGAGATGAGCGTGCAACCCCAGAGTCGGACACGACTGGATCTAATGGTCAGGGGTCCCTTTACCTTTACCTTTTATGTACCATGACCATAAGAGCTGTTTTGACAGTGGAACGGACTCCCTCGAAAAGTGGTGCACTCTCCTTTGTTGGAGGCTTTTAAGCAGAGATTTGGAGGGCCACCTGTCAGATTCTCCAGTTGTGATTCCTGCATTGCAGAGGGTTGGGCTAGACGACTCTTTTGGGGTGTCTTTCAGCTCTACAGTGGATAGCGGGTGGCGCTGTGGGCTAAACCACAGAGGCTAGGGCTTGCCGATCGGAAGGTCGGTGGTTCGAATCCCCACGACGGGGTGAGCTCCCGTTGCTCGGTCCCTGCTCCTGCCAACCTAGCAGTTCGAAAGCACCTCAAAGTGCAAGTAGATAAATAGGTACCGCTGCAGCGGGAAGGTAAACGGCGTTTCCGTGCGCTGCTCTGGTTCGCCAGAAGCGGCTTAGTCATGCTGGCCTCATGACCTGGAAAAACTGTCTGCAGACAAACATTGGCTCCCTCGGCCAATAAAGCGAGATGAGCGCCGCAACCCCAGAGTTGTCCGCAACTGGACTTAACGGTCAGGGGTCCCTTTACCTTTACCTTTATACAGTGGCCACATGACCTGGAAGCTGTACGCCGGCTCCCTCAGCCAATAAAGCGAGATGAGCGCCGCAACCCCAGAGTTGGTCACGACTGGACACGACTGGTCAGGGGTCCCTTTACCTTTTTTACCAGCTCTACAGCTTTGATAATTACGTGATTTTAGACTACAGAAACATTAACTCTGGACATCTTTTGCATCCTTAATCCTGGGTAAGAAAGAGAAGCTGGGGAGAAATCCTCCGTTAACAGGATGAACCTTCTCCCTGATCCCAGTGTGTCAGGGGCGCCTGCCCTAGTTGACTCCCTCAGGTGCTGCCGGCCAGAGGCGGCCTTCCCCTCCTCACCCCCATGACGCCCTGCCCTTTTTTGTCCCTTTGTGCAGAAGCGCCGCTACGAGACCTACGTGAGGCTGCTGGAGGTGAAGCTGGCCGGCGAAGACACGGAGGACCTTGAGCAGTGGGAGGTCCGGCTGGGGGAGGCGGGCGAGATGCCGGCCGAGGAGGGCTGCTCGTCCCTGCAGAAGTCCCACTCCAGCCCCTCCCTGAACGTGGACGGGCTGCCTGCAGGGGTCAAGGTGAAGCGGAACATTTCCGAGCGCCGGACAGTACGCAAAATCATCCCTAGGCGCAACAAGCACTTGCTGTGAGGGCCCCCCCCACCCTCCGGTGCTGCTGCCGCCGCCCTCACTGGGGATGGGACGCCCTTCTCTCTTTCCCTTTGGGTGCCGGCCTTCGAAGCCCAAAGCGGACACGGTACGAAAGGAGGGAGTGCTGCTCTCTGAATCAGCGCTTGCAGTATTTGGACTCCAGGTGGCGCAACGTCTCAAGAAACAGATGGGCAGAGGCTTTTGGGGGGGTACTGTCCTGGGCGGCCTCTGCACATTCTCCACACCTTCAACACAGAGACTCAGGGAAGTGTCCTGCCTGCTGCTGCTGGGCTCCACTTTCGGGGGCTCGGCCTTTTGCTGCCTTAACCCCCGTCCCCATCCCTCATGCCTCAATCGCTGCCACTGGGGCAGCTGTGACCTTTGTGCAATAAACGGAGATATGCAGGGACTCAGCCTGGATGTTGAGGGCTGGTGGGGAGGCGGAGCAGCTCTCGGTACCCTTTTGCCCCAGAGGGAGAGGGTGCCTGGGGAGAATTGAAGGCCTCTCGCCCCCAAACTGCTAATACAGTGGAACCTCGGCTCCCGACCACCTTGGGAGCCGAACGTTCCGGTTCCCGAACCATCGAAAACCGGAAGTGATTGTTCCAGCTATCATAGAATCATAGAGTTGGAAGAGACCCCAAGGGCCATCCAGTCCAACCCCCTGCCAAGCAGGAAACACCATCAAAGCATTCCTGACAGGTGGCTGTCAAGCCTCTGCTTAAAGACCTCCAAAGAAGGAGACTCCACCACATTCCTTGGCAGCAAATTCCACTGTCGAACAGCTCTTACTGTCAGGAAGTTCTTCCTAATGTTTAGGTGGAATCTTCTTTCTTGTAGTTTGAATCCATTGCTCCGTGTCCGCTTCTCTGGAGCAGCAGGAAACAACCTTTCTCCCTCCTCTATATGACATCCTTTTATATATTAGAACATGGCTATCATATCACCCCTTAACCTTCTCTTCTCCAGGCTAAACATACCCAGCTCCCTAAGCCGTTCCTCATAAGGCATCGTTTCCAGGCCTTTGACCATTTTGGTTGCCCTCCTCTGGACATGTTCCAGCTTGTCAGTATCCTTCTTGAACTGTGGTGCCCAGAACTGGACACAGTATTCCAGGTGAGGTCTGACCAGAGCAGAATACAGTGGTACTATTACTTCCCTTGATCTAGATGCTATACTCCTATTGATGCAGCCCAGAATTGCCCATTGGCTTTTTGAGCTGCTGCATCACACTGTTGACTCATGTCAAGTTTGTGGTCTACCAAGACTCCTAGATCCTTTTCACATGTACTGCTCTCAAGCCAGGTGTCACCCATCCTGTATTTGTGCCTTTCATTTTTTTTTTGCCCAAATGTAGTACTTTACATTTCTCCCTGTTAAAACTCATCTTGTTTGCTTTGGCCCAATTCTCTAATCTGTTAAGGTCATTTTGAAGTGTGATCCTGTCCTCTGGGGTATTAGCCACCCCTCCCAATTTCGAACGTTCTTTGGAAGCTGAACGTCCAGCGTGGCTTCCACGGCTTCCGATCGGCTGCAGGAAGCTCCTGCAGCCCATCGTAAGCCGCACCTTGGTCCCTGAACCGTTTTGGGAATCGAATGGACTCCCGGAACGGATTAAGATTCCACTGTAACTGATCCCAGTGGCTTCATGTAGATACCAAATAGAACTGTGAATAGTCCCCCACAGCGCCCCATAGCAGAGCTGCCAGGGGGCCAAAAGGCACTATCCCAGTGCTCCTCTCTGGACTCTGCCCTGAAGGTAGGATCGGAGCAAGGTCGCTCTCCTCTTGTCCCACTCTCTGCAGAAGTCATCCATCAAGGTGGCCAAGGCTGACTTGGTTCCGTGGCCAGATCCGGACCCAGATTGCAATAGATCTAATGAATTGGTGTCCTCCATGAATGTTTGCAGCTGCCCCACCCTGGCCCCCTCCACCACCTTCGCCCAAAACTGGGTGTTTGCAGCTCGTCGATAATTGCTCCCATCCAAACGGTCCAGGGCCGGATCCTTTAGCCAGTCACACTACGGCTGCTTTTAGTGCAGCAGGGACTAGTGAAGGGTTAGCCACGCTCTGGAGCCAACCAGTCAGCCCCTCTCTGCTAGATTTAATAAACCAGGAGAGGTGAGGGGGCACACGGTCACATTGCTGCCTGCACCTTGCCCACATCAGCTGATTGCATAAGGTGAAACTGATCCCACGAAACACCTGCAACGGCAGCATTGGATACTTCAAGTGCAGAGTCAAGATCACTCCAAAGTCGAGCAATGTTATCCTCAAAGTGTGTAGCCGGTTGGTCGCAGCCGGTCTCCGAGCCTTCCCCACAATGGGAATCAGAAACCTCCGGGATGTGCGAAATAAGTCCACTGGCCGGCTGCAAGAGGATGCAATGCAAGCTGCCAAATGAGCCTTTTGTTTTGCACTGCCTACCAGAACGGAAAGGGACGCGGGTGACGCTGTGGGTTAAACCACAGAGCCTAGGGCTTGCCGATCAGAAGGTCGGCGGTTCGAATCCCTGTGACGGGGTGAGCTCCCATTGCTTGGTCCCTGCTCAAAAGCACATCAAAGTGCAAGTAGATAAATAGGTACAGCTGCAGCGGGAAGGTAAATGGCGTTTCCGTGCGCTGCTCTGGTTCACCAGAAGCGGCTTAGTCATGCTGGCCACATGACCTGGAAGCTGTACGCCGGCTCCCTCGGCCAATAAAGCGAGATGAGCACCGCAACCCCAGAGTCGGTCACGACTGGACCTAATGGTCAGGGGTCCCTTTACCTTTACCTTTACCAGAACAGAAGGCCTTGAACCTAGGAGCAACCACAAACAGTTGAGAGCGGTGGTGACCCTTTCCCCATACCCCTCCCCCCCCAGCTTTGGGGAAGAGGCCTGGTGATTGTACCCCTTGTGTGTGGCACAGAGGGGCCAGAGCAGCTGCTGTTGGGGATGGGAACAGGGAAGACCTCCAGCGGCAAAGTGGCTGGCTAGCTGGCTCCAGGATCACCATTACAATGGGGGGGCAGGAGTGGCGCCCCCTCCCTGTTCTATCAAAGTCTACTGTGAGTAGGTGGACGAGGGGCATCTCAAAGAGGAATGGCTCAGCAGGAGAGGGCGCGACTATGGGGGGCACTAAGAGTTGTTCTGACTCTGCTTAGGGACCCCCGATCGCTGCCTCGGATTGGTTACTTGTGGAATCCGAAGTAGCAGCAGCACTGATTGGTTTCCCTGGCAAGGGCTGTAGGTATCTGAAGAAGTGTGCATGCACACGAAAGCTCATACCAAGAACAAACTTAGTTGGTCTCTAAGGTGCTACTGGAAGGAATTTTTTTATTTTGTTTCGACTGCGGCAGACCAACACGGCTACCTACCTGTAACAAGGGCTGTAGGGTTCACGAAGGCGGAACTGGCTTTTCCTTTGACCGGAGGGAAGGAGGAACCTTTCAGGCCCCCGAGGGCAGGAAAAAGAAAGCAAAAGAATAGCAGGCCGGAGTGGGACCCGCCAACAGCCACAAAACCCGGAAACGCAGACTGCCGCTTATAAGAAGCAAAGTCCCGCTGTTTCCTTTAAGGGTTCGCTACAGAAGACAGGCGCTTCGGTAGCCATTGGGCTACATAAAGCAAGTCAGGGGAGCAGAAGAGGCTCTCTGAGCCTGTGCAGAGTACCCCCGCGGAGGGAGCGCCTTGTAGGCAGCCGCGGCCGCCCTCCTCGAGGGGCTTTTCTCAGGCGCGCCGGGCACAGAGCGAGGGCAGCGGCGCCGTAGAGATGCCAGCTGGGAGTGCCCGTGCGCCCAGGGCGCAGCTGCTGGAGCCCAGCGCAGGGCGCGGTCGCCGGTGCCGTCGGGGGACAGTCCTGGCCGGCAGGCTCCGCTGCCGCCTCCTCCTCCTCCTCCTGCCCTCGGCGGGCGGTGCGGCAATTCCAGCTGCCTCCGTTGCAACGAGGACGGAGGCAATGATCCTTCAAATTGCCACATCTGTATAATCTGCCTTTGATTTTCTGCTCCATGAAGTTTTATTTCCGATTGTTCCTCTCCCCGGCCGCGGGGGCTTCTTCCGCTCTCGGCCGACGGGGCGTCGCCTTCGCGCCCCGCTCCCGCCGAGCTCTTTTCCTCGGGAGCCGCCCGGCAAGGCTAAGAGAGGGGTCGCCCCCGGCCCAGGCTCCCAGGTCGCGGTACCTTCCACTAGCCCCCCGGCCCGGTTCTGTGGGCAGCCTCACGGAAGCCACGATCTCGACCTCTCTCCTGCCTGCAGTTTGGATGCCTAGCGGAGGATGCCTGTTTCTAGCCCACAAAGGGCGGGATTTGGCCCAGCGGCCGCCAGCCGCTGACTCTTCCTTATTCCAGTGGCGACCCCGGCAGCTCCTCTTGCCCCAGTCGCGTTTCCCGCAGGGAAGCCGATTCCCTTGGCAGCTGCTGACTCGGACGCTTCCAAAGCGCATTAAAGCAGCGGTTCCAAACTGCTTGAAACCAGGTCAGATCACCAGCCCACCAAGCTCAGTTCTGTCTGCACTGGCTTGCAGTGGCTCTCCAGAGCCGTACCTGGAATGGAAATGCCACCTGGGACCGCCTACATGCGATCTATCACCGAGGCTCCACCTGAGTGTACATGGTCAAGCTAAACCTGGGTGGCTTGGATAGCACCATCTCATCTAGAATTCACAGACTCCAGCTCTCCCGCTGTGACATCTAAATTCTTAGGTCCCAGGGATGATATCCTTCCAATTCCCAGCAGAAACCTGATAGGATCAACCATAATAAAACCGCTAGCATATTTGCTACAGCTAAGCAGGATCTGGTCTGGTTTCAAATTGGATGGGAGACTCCATTGAAATTCCTGCATTGCAGGGGGGTTGGATTAGATGGGCCCTTGATTCTGTGATCAAGAGTGGGGTTGCTAATACACAGTGCCAAATTGGGGGGGGGGGTGTCGGTCTTAAATACACTCACTTCCTTTGAAATGCACTTTTGGCTTCTTTAAAAAGCTGAATCTTTAGAAGTTGCATTTGTAAGTTTGTTTTACAAAGCACTGGCTAAAAACAACAACACCCATGCTTTTTCATAAAAATAAAATAAAAGTGCAGATACTTAGAAGTTTCTGGAGTTTTTACCAGAACACCTTTTGCATTATCACCACCCCACATGGGCATAGCCAGGATTTATTGGGCGGGCAGAACCTCAGTTAAGTACTTTTTTATTTGATATAGGGGCTATGTCCAATGCCACCCCAAGATCCTAGAGCAGGTGTAGGAAACTTCTGGCCCTGCGTAAGTTGCTGAACTACAACTCCCATGAGCCTCAGCAAACATGGCTGATGACCAGGAATGATGGGAGCTGTAGTTCAGCAACATCCAGAATGCCAGATGTTCCCCACACCTGGGCTAGGGACAAAAAGGTCTCCAGTTGCAAACAACAGTCTTTGAAGAGTTCCTAAAGGTCAGGTCAGGAGTCTTATCCAGTGGTGCATTGCAAGAGAGGTAAACTTACCATAGCTGTCAACCCTCCCTTTTTTTGCGGGAAACTCCCTTATTCCAATGCCGTTTCCCGCTGCTATCCCGGATTGTTAATATCCCTTAAATTCCCCGGATTTCAAAGGAAGCAGCTCCTCTCCCTCCCTGCCGGCCAGGGAGGCTCCTCAGCTGTGTTGCTCGGCTGCCAATAAGGAGTCTGAGACCGACTGGGGGCGGAGCTTGCATGCCTTGTGCAGCCAGACCCTCATGCCCAACCAGACAGCCAGCCTGCCTGCCGTCTATGCGCTCGCTCTTTCGCTCACCCGTTCGCGCGCAGCCTCTGGAGCGCAGGGTGGTGAGGCTACTTGGTGCCATTGCACCGCCCTCGCGGCATCCCTTATTTTCAAATACGAAAGTTTGGAAAAAATCCCTTATTTTCAAATCTGAAAGTTGACAGCTATGACCAGATAGGAGCTGAAGCTCAGAGTCCTGTAAATTTCCTAGAGAGGGCCCTGAGAGACACTCCCAGGTGTCCGCTCAGGGGGAGGGTCTGTGCATAGGTAACATCTCACCTGGCTGGGCGCTTGCTCTTTGCTCTCACCTTCATTCCAGCAACATGACTAATTTTAAACTAGACCAAAGTATGTCTTTGTAGCTGGATTACCATTTTAAGCCTGCCTGAACAAAGCTGCTGTACCTGATACTCTTCAAGTATTCTGAGTGAGTAAATGTTATTCTTTTTTAAACTTTTACAAGACTGTTTGTGTGATGATTGTTTTAAGGGGAGAAAAGGGGGAAACACCAGAAGAATCCAGTCCGCCTTAAAGCATCCTGGACTAGTTAAACTAAAAAGCTAAAACTAGCCTATTAAAGCTTCCCTTTTAAGGGGCAAAGGTATGGCACGCTGCTTCCTCAACATAAGGAAAGAAAGATAATATCTAATAAATATATCCTCTCCTAGCAGCTATACACATCCCTACAGAGCCGAGGGTTTCGTGTCATTAATACAAACTGCTTTTATTCAAAGGGATGCAGGGGAGGAGACTTCTGTGCGGATGGAGGCAGGACAAAAACGCACGCCCATTTCCCAGGGGTGCAGCTTGTGTAACGTACTGTCTATAAAGCATGAAACAAAGGCATATAGACGCAGCACAACACCTACCAGCAGCTCCGCTTCAGTTTCCACTAGGCAAAGGAAGAGCTCAACCCCTCAAAAAGGACAAGGCCCTCCACATCCTGCCTTGGCAACTTTCAGACACCCTGCCAACGCTGAAATGAGTTGAGGTGTGATGGCCTGGGATTCAGACTCAGACGCTGAACCTGAGGGATCCCAGCCTGCACAGGATTCCCCGCCTCCAGAACCAGCAGAGCCGGGGCCAGGGCTTGAGTCTGAAGGGTCCTCACCTGTGCTGGATCCTCAGGTGCAGGCACCTGCTGAGTCTGCTCTGGCTCCTGATGGGACGGAGGACCCATTGCCTGCAGGTGCTCCACTCCCAGCCCTGTCAGGGGAAGCTGAGGTTGCCTCTGGGTCCAGTAACCCTCCAGCCTCTCCTGAGCTGCAGAGGCTCAGGGCAGAGAGGCAAAGGGAACTGAGTTCCCACAGGAGGAGTGGTTGCCTCCAAGCCAGGAGAGGCGAGTCACCAGAGGATCGGGGCCGCCCTATGCCTCGGGGCAGATAAAAGCCGGCCAGCCCCACCCCCAAGTTGCAGGAGCAACATTGTTGGTGACCAGTTCCTGCTTGAAACCTGTCCTGCTTTCCTGCCTGAGCTCCTGACCCGCCCTGGTTCCCTGCTTGCCTACCTGTTCCTGACTTCACCTGACTCCCTGCCCTGCACCCAGCTTTAGTGACTACGGACTGCCTTTACGTTGTACCTCTGACCACGGACCGGACTTGGACCTCGCCTTTCGGGTAACCCACGGGACCAGCACATGAGGTCTGCAAATGTTGGCAAGAGCCGTTTGCTGGCAGGATCTGGCCCCTGTATTAGAGCAAGCCAGTAAGAGAGGACGAGGGGGAAAGAGCCCACTAGGAGAGGAAGCAGTCGCGAATTGTCAGATTTAACTTGGAGTTGCAGGCTGAGAATCCTCCACTGGGAAATTTCCTCAGGTCCTACCAGCTGTTGGTTGTGCCCCACTCCTTCTGACCTAAAGAAGCTCACCCATCTGTCCTCGCCCCATCCGTAACTGAATCAGCCGCCTCTGCCTTCAGCCACAAAAGTTGCACTTGGGATCCTTATCTGTGAGGCTGCACTTGCGCCTTCCTTTTCCTGCTGTTCAAACATAGCAAGAATGAAACAAGAACAGCCAGAAATAAGGGACGGTGCGACCTGCACAAGCAAGCAACTTAAACTGCAGCCAGGATCCACTAGGGTGAGGGGAGAAGCACATAGCTGTCAACCTTCCCTTTTTTTGGTGGGAAATTGCCTTACTCTAGCGCCGTTTCCCGCTGCTATCCTGGATTGTTAGATATCCCGTAAATTTCCCGGATTTCAAAGGAAGCAGCTCCTCTCCCTCCCTGCCGGCCAGGGAGGCTCCTCAGCTGCGTTGCTCACCAATAGTTACAGAGAATAGGATGTCCTTAGACAACAGCACTGTTTGTGCTTGGCTTGCATGTAAAATCAACCACTCTGGCCCAGCCCACAAATACACTCCTTCCAAAAGAGTGTTAAAGGATGCAAAGTCTGCAACACGTTTGTATAATAAGTCATTAATGGATGCCAGAGAGCCAAAAGAGTGAACCTGATCCATCCCCCCATGAAGAATTGACGCTTTTGAATTGTGGTGCTGGAGTCCCGTGGACTGCAAGAAGATCAAACCAATCCATTCTGAAGGACATCGGCCCTGGCTGCTCACCGGAAGGACAGATCCTGAAGCATTGCATGAGAAGAGAAGACTCCCTGGAAAAGAGACCCTGAGGTGGGGAAAGATGATGGTGTGTAGCCTGGTATAAATTAATTTGTAGCCTGGGGGGATTACCGCGGCGTGGACTGTCCCCGAGAACCGTAGACTGTCCCCGGGACAGGTGAGGCTGCGGATCCCTTATTTTCAAATCCGAAAGTTGACAGCTATGGAGAAGCAGCCCAGGCGTTCAAGCTCCCTGGCCTGGCCCCAAGCCTGCTCCTCTCCCAACTACTCTCTCTGCCCCTCTCCAAGTGCCCAGTCCTTTCAAAAACCCACACCTTCACCCGCCTTAGTGCAAGAGAGAACATTAGTAAAGTGATATCATAAAGCATCTCTCGATTTCATTGGTTTGAGTTCCTCGATTTCAAGGTGTTTAGGCTGTCCTCGCTTTTGGAGTCCAGGGACGCAAGCGCATTAATGAATGCCCCCTGCTCTTCCTTCCTTCCCAGCGTCATGGGTAACAGGATGTCCTTGCATGCTTGCAACTGCTGCAGCTGCTTGTGTGGACGCCATCGCCCGCTGGGGCACCAGTCCACACCCCTCTTCGTTGCCGCTGGGCTATAAACAGAGTGGCCCAGGAGAGCTGGCCTGGCTCCCAGAGGGACTGCATCATCTACAGGTGGTCGTAGGTGGTGTTGGGAGGTACGGGGCCCCGTGAAGATGAGCTGTAGTAATAGGGGGAACCTGGAGAGAAAGAGAGAGAGAGAGAAAGAGAGAGGCTATTAGCAAATAACCGGCCCGGGTTAACCATTCACTCCAGCTCAATACACATTAATCATCTCGTACCCACAGCCTTTGCACCCCTCAGCAGGGTTCATGTTAAGATGCCATCAAAACAGCCCAGGGGATGATTGCCTTCCCTGCCCCCTATTCTGAGACAGGGCCAGGCTACTTCCTTCCTGTGCGGGACTTTGGTCAAACGGCTTCCTTCCCGCAAGAGAAGCAGAATTGTTATCTGGCATCTCGCATCTGCGCGAGGTGTGCGACTGGCTGCAGAAGCGGAGATGGAGCTCCCTAGCAAGGGCTTTGGTCAATTTGGGTGTCAAAATATTGGGGCAGAGCTGTGGGCCTCTGGGAAAGGGGAGTCTCAGTCAGACCTCTCTGCGTGGTCATTTGTGGCGAGGAAATGGGGTTGGAAGGAAGCCCACCTACAAGGGATACGGAGTCCTGTAACGGACAGTTTATTTTGTCTAACTCCCACCACCACTACCCCAAAAATTGGGGATCCCATTCAAATTCTTTCACTGTTCTTAGCCTTAGTCACAAGGGCTTATCATCTTGTACCTGCAATCCACTGAAGGCAGCACCTCTTCTAATCCAGAGTGGCCGCCGAGACCACATAACACTGGTCCTGAAAGACCTACATTGGCTCCCAGTACATTTTCCAAGCACAATTCAAAGTGTTGGTGCTGCTGACCTTTAAAGCCCTAAACGGCTTCAGCCCAGTATACCTGAAGGAGCGCCTCCACCCCCATCGTTCAGCCCAGACACCGAGGTCCAGCTCCGAGGGTCTTTGGCGGTTCCCTCCCTGTGAGAATTGAAGTTACAGGGAACCAGGCAGAGGGCCTTCTCGGTGGTGGTGCCCTCCCCGTGGAACACGTGGAAATAAACAACTATCAGGCTTTTAGAAGACATCTGAAGGCAGCCCTGTTTAAGGAAGCTTTTAATATTTGATGAATTACTGTATTTTAATATTTTGCTGGAAGCCGCCCAGAGTGGCTGGGGAAACCCACCCAGGTGGTCGGGGTATAAATAATAAATATTATTATTATTATTTTATTATTATTCCTTGATCATGGAGAGGACTCAAAGCACAGAAGCTTCCCGAGGGGCAGGCAGTGACTGCATTCACAACTCCGCCACGAGAAGGGCACATTGGAGCTGGGAGCTTGCAAAGAGCAATCTTCGATTAGGAAGGGGGTCCAAGGGTCATCTAGTCCAACCCCCTTCGATGCAGGAATCTCAGCAGAAGTGCAACAAGTAAACAGTTCTACTTTCCAGCATTCACAGCAGGTCAGGTCAGCCCAGTCAGGCTCCTTGCTGCTGGCTAGTTGCAAGGACTGGTGCTCCTCCTTTCTGTGTCGGAGAGCGCCACAAACAGTCTCACCTGCCTAAGCCCTCAGCTTTGGCCCTCAAGGTCCCAGGAGACCTGCCAGGCCAAGCTGGGAAAGTGACAATCCCTCCCACCCCCAACCACCTGCCCTTGCAGCCCCAGAGGAGGAGACTCACCCAGCAGTCCAGAGTTGGGGAATCGCCAGGCCTCTCCATAGCTGGTGTAAGGGCCGTGGCTGTAGGCGCCGCCAGAATAATCACTCCCTGCTGGAGACAAAGAGAAGGGAACGCGTGTCAGAGGCAGCTGGGGCAGGCTCGCTGGTGGGGCTGCAAGTGGGGACATCTCCACAACAGCTAAATGCAGGGTTGATGGGGTGTTAAGGCTACAAATTTGTTTTCATCACGCACCACAAAAATCAAGATGCCAAACCTGGTTGTCGCCATCATCATTGCCATCCTGTATACCTGAAGGAGCGTCTCCACCCCCCACCGTTCAGCCCGGACACTGAGATCCAGCGCCGAGGGCCTTCTGGCGGTTCCCTCACTGCGAGGAGCAAAGCTACAGGGAACCAGGCAGAGGGCCTTCTCGGTAGTGGCGCCCGCCCTGTGGAACGCCCTCCCATCAGAGGTCAAAGAAATAAACAACTATCTGACATTCAGAAAATACCTCAAGGCAGCCCTGTTTAGGGAAGTTTTTAACCTGGGCTTTTCTCCTTTGCAAAAGAAGCTGCAGAAATTTGAGCTGATCCACAAAAAATGGAGCTTTTCTCCTTTGCAAAAGAACCTGCAGAAATTTGAGCTGATCCTCAAAAAATGGAGCTTTTCTCCTTTGCAAAAGAAGCTGCAGAAATTTGAGCTGATCCTCAAAAAATGGGGCTTTCCCCCTCTAAAAACTAGGTGCGTCCTATGGTCAAGTGCGCCTTATAGAGCGAAAAATACGTACTTTACTCAAGGTCGTGGCTTGTTTATTCTTTTAAGAGGGATGTAAGGGAACTTACCAGGAATCTAACATTGAGAGGCTTAAACAAGCCTGCAACCAGCTATCTGCTGTGCGTTTAAAAGGGGAATGTAAAACGCTGGTAAGTTATAGAACTTGCTAGTGCAAGTTAGGAAGGATAAACAATATATCCTCTCTCGCCTCCCTGAACATTCAAACAGAGGGGACTCGGGTTTTAGTGCTTCTCAAGATGGAAGTGAAATGGGGACTCCTCATTCATATATGCAGAAGTCTGTTCATGAAAAGGTTTTTTTACAAAACCAAAAGCCCAACGGCCTTGGCAAGAACCTCTGAGCTGACAGGCTGCTGGTGACAGTTGAGCAGAGGCTGAGCAATGGAGACCTGAAGCCAGGCGGAGGCTCAAAGGGTGCAGCACTCCAGCAGGAGATGGTGGGGTGAGAGACAAGGGGGGGGTGTCGTTAATCTCTTCTCCGCTCCTGAAATCCCCCTTCCCTGAGCATGCATTCCTAGGTGAAACTCTGAAAAGGATTGACCCCCCCCCCTTCCCACGCTCTGTATGCTGCAACATTTCATAATGGGCCTCTCTCAGTTTGGAAGTGAAACAGGAGGGCCCACCCCAAAGGAAGGCAGCAGCATCTGAACAGCTGGGGGGCTCTCTAGATATGCAGAGGTCTATCTATACACCTGTAAACGGAAAGAAAACGGTGACCCACATCAGTGTTCTCATAAGGAAACCACAGCTCCATTTAGTCAAGCATTATTAGCAGTTTATATTCTCACTCCTAATCTTCCACCAAGGTGGTGGGGGGAGGGGCTCCTCCTGACAGATAAGTAATAATCCACAGAAGTCCAGATGCTATTTTCGGCCACATCCAAACCTTAAAGCACTACCGGTATTATATCATTTTAACAGTCATGGCTCCCCCCCTCCCAAAAAATAAATAAAATAGCATTCTGGGAAATGTAGGTTTTAAAAAAGTGTGTCGAGAGATGTTAGGAGACCCCTATTCCCCTCACAGAACTACAATTCGCAGAATTCCCTGGGAGGAAGGATTGAATGTTTTATATCCTCCAACCTTTCTCCGATGAAGATAGGGACGTCCTATTCCATAATAATAATTTACTATTTATACCCCACCCATCTGACTTGGTTGGCCCAGCCACTCTGGGCAGCTTCTAACGTATATAAAAACATAATACAGCATTAAACATTTTTTTTTAAAAAACCACTTCTCTATACAAGGCTGCCTTCAGCTGGCTCAAGAGTTGGATAACTCCAAACCCTCCAGCATTTCTCGGATGAAAATAGGGACATCCTAAGGAAAAGCGGGACATTCCGGGATCAAATCAGAAACTGGGATTGCTTCTCTAAATCGGGGACATCCCTGGAAAATAGGGACCATAGCTGTCAACCCTCCCTTTTTTTTGCGGGAAACTCCCTTATTCCAATGCCGTTTCCCACTGCTATCCCGGATTGTTGATATCCCTTAAATTTCCCGGATTTCAAAGGAAGCAGCTCCTCTCCTCCCTTCCGGCCAGGGAGGCTCCTCAGCTGCGTTGCTCGGCTGCCAATAAGGAGTCTGAGACCGACTGGGGGGCGGAGCTTGCATGCCTTGTGCAGCCAGACCCTCACGCCCAACCAGACAGACAGCCTGCCTGCCGTCTATGCGCTCGCTCTTTCGCTCACCCGTTTGCGCGCAGCCTCTGGAGTGCAGGGTGGCGAGGCTACTTGGTGCCATTGCACCGCCCTTGCGGCATCCCTTATTTTCAAATCCGAAAGTTGACAGCTATGATAGGGATACTTGGAGGGCCTGCTGTTCCAACACCCTAGAGCAGTGTTTCTCAACCTTTTCTGGGCAAAGGCACACTTGTTTCATGAAAAAAATCTCGCGGCACACCACCCACAAAATGGCGGCGGCAACGTCGCTATGGTAACTGAAATCACGTTAGCTCCATCGCAGGGAGAAGCCGAAGGCCAGGGAACCCGGGGATCGCCGCCGCCGCCGCCGTTGAGAAGCTCCCGCCGCCTCCTGCAGCGCCCGCCGAAAGAAGCCCCCGCGCGCCGAACCAGGAAGCCCTCTGCGCGCCGGCAACGGAAGCCCCCGGCGCGCCGACAGCAGAAGCTCCCGGCACGCCGCCCCCATCGCCCGACAATCAGCTGTAGTGCGGCCGCCTTACAGCTGATTCGCGGGCAGGAACTCCCCGCTCCTCCCCCGCCCGGCTGCGCCGTGTCTCCTGACCCAGAGTTACCTCTGGGATCAGCTGTAGCGCGGCGTCCTTTCTCCCGCCCATCAGCTGGGGCACTAGGTCGGGATTCTCGCCTCGCCGCGGCTTCAAGTCTTGCCGCAGGGGAGCGGCTTATCTCCGCTAGCCGGCACCAGTGTGGGCACTCCTTCCACGCTTCTCTTCCCGCCGTGGTGATTCTCGCCCCGCCACGGCTTCACATTTTGGAGCGGCCATCTCCGCCAGCCTGCTGGAACGCGGACGCTCCTTCTACGCTCCTCATCTTCCCGCCGCAGAGCGGCGTGGGTCCTTAACGGTTTCCCCGCGGCACACCAGTACTGTGCCGCGGAACACCGGTTGAGAAACGCTGCCCTAAAGTGTGACGTGGCCGTAACCCAGTGTACTACAGAAGCCAGCAACAGGACTCCTGTTTCCACAATGGGGCTTCCCCCTTCTTCTCCCCCCACACCTCCCTCAAATCTTCTCTGGAGTCCCAGAAGAGTGGGGGGGCATGGGGGGGGGAGATTGTTCCATCTGGCAAGAGCGGAAACGTCTGCAGAGATTGATGGTATCAGCGCAATGTTTAACTCCACGCATAATTCTTTTTCTGGTATTTCCTCCAAGTACTCCAAATAGGTCACGTACACTAATCTTGGTGGTCCCTAACAATGACCCTGCAAGGTAGGGTTTGTATAAAGGTAAAGGGGCCCCTGACCATTGGGTCCAGTCGTGTCCGACTCTGGGGCTGCGGCGCTCATCTCGCTTTATTGGCAGAGGGAGCCGGCGTACAGCTTCCGGGTCATGTGGCCAGCATGACTAAGCCGCTTCTGGCGAGCCAGAGCAGCGCACGGAAACACCGTTTACCTTCCCACTGCAGCGGTACCTATTTATCTACTTGCACTTTGATGTGCTTTCGAACTGCTAGGTGGGCAGGAGCTGGGACTGAGCAACGGGAGCTCACCCTGTTGCGGGGATTCGAACTGCCGACCTTCTGATCGGTAAGCCCTAGGCTCTGTGGTTTAACCCACAGCGCCACCCGTGTCCATGTCCGTTGTATGCTTAACCTCAAATCCCATGTAGGGTTTAGCCGATAGAGGTGCCTTTGCATTTGTCTTCAGGGTGTCTTCAGGGGGTGTGTGTGTGTGTGTGTGTGTGTGTGTGTGTGCGCGTGCAGGGGGGTGTCGGTTAGAGCAGGTTCTCAAACCATTTGGATGCTGGTGTTGGTGAGGGGGGTGGGGTGCGGCTGGAGCCCGAGTGCGAGGGAGGGGAGCAAAATTTCAAGGGGCATTTGATTGAGTGCTCTCATTACAAGCAGTGTAAAAACAGCCCCCAATCTCTCCTTTCTTCTCCTGACCAATCTCATTTCACGCTTGAGGGGAGGGAGCGCGCAAGGGAGAAGATTCTGTATTCTCAACGCTGCATTAACCACATCTCCAAGGTAACCCAGGGACACACCAGCTCAGCACGTCCGCCAAGCCAAAGGGAACGGCACCAGCTTGCCAGCTTCTCCCGCCTCAACGGGCAAGGCCTCCTTCCTCCTGACAGCAGAATTCGAGGCTTGCAAAGAAGTTCATGCGCAGATTAGGCTGGCAACCAAAACATGCTTACTAGGGAGCAAGCAGCACCCCTGAACAGAGTTGCGCTTACTTCTGTGTAGACATGCACAGGATTTGCCCTTAGAGGCTGCAAAGTGGCCACAAGAAGTCAGATCCTATCCGACTTGCCAATCGTTTCTGAGCTCATTTTTAAAACACGTTAATGGCTGGGATCAGGTTTCGTGGAGGAAAACCTTTTGCCCCATTGAACGTACTCCAGCCGTCAAGCATACCCTCCAACATTTCTCCGATGGAAATAGGGACGTCCCATTCCATATTGATAATTTTACTGTTTATACCCCACACATCTTACTGGGTTGCCCCAGCCACTCTGGGCAGCTTCCAACATGTATAAAACATTAAACATTTTTTAAAACCCTTCCCTATACAGGATTGCCTTCAGATGGCTATGGGGTCAGATAACTCCATACCCTCCAACATTTCCCTAAAGAAAATAGGGACATCCTAAGGAAAAGTGGGGCATTCCATGATCAAATCAGAAACCGGGAGCTCTTTACCTGCCACCATGCCAGCAATTGCAGATGAGCTATAGCTTCCCTGCCCGCCGGTTGGGATGTGGGGAGGGTAGCCTGGAAGGGTGGAGCCGACCACTTCGCGCCCTAAGAGAGAGAGAGAGAGAAGACAGGGACAGAGGAAACCAGAATCAACAGACATGCCAGGAAACACCCTTAGCAGCTGAGGTGCTCAGGGATCTACAAACTGCATTGAACATCGGTGTGCCTGCGTCCTGATGCACCAGCCAAAACCCACTGCCTGATGTGCTACCCGCATTTCACCTCTCCCAGTGACCCACTGCTGTCCTCCAGACATTCAGGCTAAGGCAGTGATGGCTAACCTTGACACCCCAGATGTTTTGGAACTACAACTCCCATCATCCCTAGATAACAGGATCAGTGGTCAGGGATGATGGGAGTTGTAGTCCCAAAACATCTGAAGTGTCAAGGTTAGCCATCACTGGTAAGGCTTTGACAAAGACTTCTCCACAACCCGCAGGCCCTTGTGTGACCAACTTGCAGCAAATATGCACAGGACACACCTTGCCCCGCCTCTCCTTCAGAGCTGGTGTGGGGCCTGGAGCACCCACAGGCGCGCTCATGTTGGGTGCCCAGACGTCCCTGAATGGGCAGCCCTTACCTGTCACAGCAGAGTATGTCTGGTGGGCCGCCAGGTTACGACTCAGCGATGGGTTGGAAGGCGTGAGCATAGACTTCCCGTCATCCATGGATGTGTTGAGCAGGGGCACAGCATAGATACCTGCCTGAGAAAGGGGTGGGGGCAGCAGGAGATCAGGGCCTCGTAGGGATCTGAGCACAGTCCAAAACAGCCCCCTGGTTCCCCCCCCCCACGGGACTCCCTACTTGATCCTTAGGTCCCTTCAGTGTCAATGAGCCCTGAATTCCTTCACAATATACCGGTAATGGGAATCCTGCGTAGTTGAGATTCCTGTATTGCAGGGAATAGGACCCTTCTAACTCTATATCTATATCCATCATACCTCTAACGGGTGGCGCTGTGGTCTAAACCACAGAGCCTAGGGCTTGCCGATCAGAAGGTCGGCGGTTCGAATCCCCGCGACGGGTGAGCTCCCATTGCTCGGTCCCAGCTCCTGCCAACCTAGCAGTTCGAAAGCACGTCAAAGTGCAAGTAGATAAATAGGTACCGCTGCAGCAGGAAGCTAAACGGCGTTTCCGTGCGCTGCTCTGGTTCGCCAGAAGCGGCTTAGTCATGCTGGCCACATGACCTGGAAGCTGTACGGCGGCTCCCTCGGGCAATAAAGCGAGATGAGCGCCGCAACCCCAGAGTTGTCCGTGACTGGACCTAACAGTCAGGGGTCCCTTTACCTTTACCTCTAACTCAGCCTTGTAGGTTCTCCCCCACCTCCATCCATGCCCCCCCCCCCTGCTGGTTAGGGAGTCACCTTATTATGAGTTGGACCACTGGTGCATCAACGTTAGAGGTGGCAGGGATGGATCCTGGAACCTATTCATAGCTGTCAACCCTCCCATTTTTTGCGGGAAACTCCCTTATTCCAATGCCGTTTCCCGCTGCTATCCCGGATTGTTGATATCCCTTAAATTTCCCAGATTTCAAAGGAAGCGGCTCCTCTCCCTCCCTGCCGGCCAGGGAGGCTCCTCAGCTGCGTTGCTCGGCTGCCAATAAGGAGTGTGAGACCGACTGGGGGCGGAGCTTGCATGCCTTGTGCAGCCAGACTCTCACGCCCAACCAGACAGACAGCCTGCCTGCCGTCTACGCGCTCGCTCTTTCGCTCACCCGTTCGCGCGCAGGCTCTGGAGCGCAGGGTGACAAGGCTACTAGGTGCCATTGCACCGCCCTCGCGACATCCCTTATTTTCAAATCCGAAAGTTTGGGAAAAAATCCCTTATTTTCAAATCAGAAAGTTGACAGCTATGAACCTATTGTATCTTAAACGTACGTCTAATACTGAGTTCCAGCCCCCCCCAACCTGCCCTCCCCCCACCTTTGGCTCCAGCACACACCTGTTCTCCCTTGGCATGGCTGGGGGAAGCGTAAGCCTCTGGGAAGTGCTGTCTCTCGAAAGGACACTCCAGCAGGTGCTGCCCATACGCCTCGCTGCGCAGGTGCTTGTGGGGGGTGCTGCTGCCTTGAGAGTCTGTGCTGAGCTGGCAGCTCTCCTGGTCACCTGCTGAGGGAAGCCGCAATCAGCCCGACTTGGACAAGCCTCTGCCCGGCCTACCTGCCAGGATCCAGTGCAGCTGGTAGAGCACTGGATGAATGTGGTCCCGCGGCAAAGACCCCGTAAGGAGCCTCGCCGCGGCATTCTGCACCCGCTTGAGTTTCTGGGTTAGCTTCAAGGGCAGCCCCGCGTAGAGCGAGTTACAATAATCAAGCCTGGAGGTGACCGTCGCATGGATCACTGTGGCCAGATCAGGGCGAAAAAGGTAAGGGATCAACTGCTTGATACGTCGAAGATGGAAAAATGCCACCTTTGCTGTGGCTGCAACCTGCGCCTCCATGGAAAGGGAGGCCTCGAAGGTTACACCCAAACTCTTGACAGAAGGCGCTGGCACTAATTGGGCCCCTGCAAGAGATGGGAGTTGGCCCCCCAATCCCATGTCATCCCGACCCAGCCAGAGGACCTCTGTCTTCGAAGGATTTAACTTCAACCGGCTCCCATGCATCCGTACAGCCACAGCTTCCAAGCACCTGGTCAGTGTGTCCGGGACCGAGTCAGGGCGGCCGTCCATCAACAGATAAAGAACCAAACAGAAGTCAGGATAGAGCCTTAGCTTGCGGTTTCCGTGCTTTGTGGCACGAAACAAGCGACTGTGTAAGAGTCCCCTCTTCAACCACAGCACCAGGGGCGGAGCAAGGGTGGGGCGTTGGGGGCGGGCTGCCCTGGGTTCCACCCTGGAGGGGGCAACACTCTGGGCGCCCCTCTGCGACGCCCAAGCCGAGACCCGCCGCCCGGCACCCCGTCCGTGCGGCGGCTGCCGCGCACGAAAAGCAGCACGGACGGGGCAGCCTTACGCGCACTGCTCGCTCGGTGGCTCGTAAAGTTGCCGCGGGAGCAGCAGCACCAGCACGGACAGACTGCACATGTGTGGCATCCCGCACATGCATTAATATATTTACCCCAAGAATATCCATATATATACTACTACCTATATATATTACATAATACATAACTGCTTTTAGTGCATATCATTATATACCATACGAGTATTATTTAGGTATTATATCCTATTTATTTGATTTAAGAACGTTATATATATATATATATATATATATATATATATATATATATATATATATCGTGCATTACTGTACAAGCTCATGGATATCCACTAATCACTACCCTCCATAATCTTGCATTCAGACATTACCTGAAATATTTCTCTTCAATACGGCAGTGTATTTTATACCCGGTTATTTACTGATCTGGCTTCTCACGTGAGAATCATCAACCCCTGTATGTAAGGCCCCCCTCCCTAGTATCACGTCTATAACTTGAGGTTGCACCACTTTCTCACTCTTTCCAAGGCCTCTGGTTGTTAGGTCAGGACCATCCTACTCTCCATCACCACTTTCTCATCTTTTCCAAGGCCTCTGGCATGCGCGCTGCGGAGTGACGTCCCACCCCCGGGGGGGTGCCTCCGCATTTGCCGCCCTAGGCAGCCAAGTGGCTCCGTTCACCACTGCACAGCACTTCTGAACCTACACTCACAACCTGGAGAAACTAACGTTAGCAACAGAGGTGCCCAGACCCTGCCACACCCTCCCAGCCCAGTGTCACTTACTGTCCTGGATTTTTCTCTTGTGGTCGCTGCTGGGGGAACCGATCCCTAGAAGGCCATTGATGGAGTAGGTGGAGGAGCCCAGAGAGTCTGACTGGGGTGACTCGGGAGGAGTCACAGCTGAGCTGGGGACTGGAGGAGACACAGCAGAGGGGTCAGCGGGGAAATGTCAGCAGGCCGTCCCAGGAGAACGCCCCACCCCACCCCTCTTCCAGGTCACACCGGATTGTGGAGGTGAAGAGCAGTTAGGAGGACTGGCCAAGTGGGGAACTTGCCCCCATGGCAAGGGGCAAGCGGGGCCTAGGTACTCAGCTTGGAAACGCTCCCCTCCAGCTAGGACCGAAGAAGGAGGATGCAGCTTCACTTTGTTTCCATGGAACAACGGCAGAGATTCCAAGCAAGCTATCAGATGTTTCTACCCATAGCTGTCAACCCTCCCGTTTTTTGCGGGAAACTCCCTTATTCCAATGCCGTTTCCCGCTGCTATCCCGGATTGTTGATATCCCTTAAATTTCCCAGATTTCAAAGGAAGCAGCTCCTCTCCCTCCCTGCCGGCCAGGGAGGCTCCTCAGCTGCGTTGCTCGGCTGCCAATAAGGAGTCTGAGACCGACTGGGGGCGGAGCTTGCATGCCTTGTGCAGCCAGACCCTCACGCCCAACCAGACAGACAGCCTGCCTGCCGTCTATGCGCTCGCTCTTTCGCTCACCCGTTCGCGCGCAGCCTCTGGAGCACAGGGTGGCGAGGCTACTTGGTGCCATTGCACCGCCCTCGCGGCATCCCATATTTTCAAATCCGAAAGTTTGGGGAAAATCCCTTATTTTCAAATCCGAAAGTTGACAGCTATGGTTTCTACCACTCTTCAGGAGGAAGGGGTGGACATCACTTTAGCAAACAAACAACATCAGTGGGGCTGTTTAAAAAAATTACAATTACATGTCTCCCTCCCCACCACACCCCCCAAAAAATAATTAAGAACCTTCAAAACTTAGGGCTCATCCACAGTGGAGTTTAATGTGTATTTGAAGCTGCTTGTGTCTCTATTTTCATTTTTGCAGCATCCTCATGACCTCCTCTTCTTTATCCAGGTGGCAAACTGCACTCCCCCCATCCCCTGCCCTACATGAGGAATTTCCTGGTTCATTCATAACCCTATAAGGGAAGAAAATCTCAAAGAAAACCACACGCCACCTGATTGTGGACGCACATTTGTCTTGTTGGGTGCCATCATTCGCCACACCCCTATTATTATTATTATTATTATTATTATTATTATTATTTTATTAATGCAATTTTAATAATACAGCAGAATCGCCTCCAAAGTAAAATGAGGAAAAGCCCAAAGGAAAGGATGCTGTCAGCCCATTTCCACCGGTTATTGAAGCCGCCTTCACAATACTTTTATTCTGAAAACAGTTCTTTTGTGCAGAACTGCTCTTGTGCAAAAGAGTTCTATTAAAAATAAGATTTGCTCTTGCAGTTATGGGAGACTGGGCAGGAAAAGGGGAGGAGAGGAAGCTCAAGGGGTTCGCAATCTTTGCCTGGCTTGAAGCGACACACTTGTGCTGCTGGTTGTCACCTGCTCTCTTGCGCAATTGTGGTTTATACGAAACCTTGCATTTCACGGTTTTTAAAAAGGTGCATGTCAACAGGTAACCAAATATCTGCAGGCAGTGGCGGATTTACATATGGGCTGAACAGGCCGCAGCCCAGGGCCTCATAATCAGGGGCGTAGGAAGTGGGGAGCGGGGGGGGGCGGTCTGCCCCAGGTTCCATCATGGAGGGGGTGACAAATTATCAAGGAACAATTACTGCCCTACTAGGGTGGTTCATAAAAAACATTTTTTTAAAAATGCCTGCTCCAAAGGTCTTATCTTTCTACACTAGGGATTATATAGCTATATATGAAATTTCATGCATATCAGTTAATATCTTGACCCTCCTCCATGAAAATAGCTGTTTACTTGGCTGTTTTCCTATGTCGTGAAGGCTGGAATTTCAATTCAGTGGAGCACTTACTGTCCCCAACCCTAACCCTGCGGAAAGCCATCTAATTAGACTTTAATTTGATTTTGACATGTTTTTAGGAGGTAATTTAATTATTGTTTGATTTTATATCAATGTTATGTATCTGATGTTAGCCGCCCTGAGCCTGACTTCGGCCGGGGAGGGCGGGATATAAATAAAAGCTTATTTTTACTTATTATTATTCCTTTGTAAGAAAATATGGAATAGCGTAAAACCATTTTTGCAGGCAAAAATAAATAAATCAATGGGGGGGGGGAGAAATTTTCCGCACCAGGTACCACCTGACCTTCCTACGCCTCTGCTCATAATCTACGGAGGCCCCAACCTCTTGCCAAGAATCTTTTGTAAAAAAACAGGCAGATGTTGCTATCTAGGCCCAGTTGCTTAGGAACAGTAAAGAAAAGAATGAGTTTCTATTTCTCATGATCAGATGCTATTAAGTTTGGGCCTCCCAAGGTTTACTAGCCAGGGCCTCCAGTTGGTTTAATGCCTGCCTGCCCGCATGTGCCTTGTCCCTTGCAGGCTCAAGGGCTCTCTTGGTCTCCCTGCTGTTGGCATGTCCTGCAGCCCAACCTTCTCTGATCTTCAAAGCCTGCACTCCTTCACTACAGCAGTGCTGGACTCCATGTGAGGGTTGGCAACATAGCTGTCAACCCTCCCTTTTTTTGCAGGAAACTCCCTTATTCCAATGCCGTTTCCCGCTGCTATCCCGGATTGTTGATATCCCTTAAATTTCCCAGATTTCAAAGGAAGCAGCTCATCTCCCTCCCTGCCGGCCAGGGAGGCTCCTCAGCTGCGTTGCTCGGCTGCCAATAAGGAGTCTGAGACCGACTGGGGGCAGAGCTTGCATGCCTTGTGCAGCCAGACCCTCAAGCCCAACCAGACAGACAGACAGCCTGCCATCTACGCGCTCGCTCTTTCGCTCACCCGTTCGCACGCAGCCTCTGGAGCGCAGGGTGGCGAGGCTACTTGGTGCCATTGCGCAGCCCTCGTGGCTTCCCTTATTTTCAAATCCGAAAGTTTGGGGGAAATCCCTTATTTTCAAATCCAAAAGTTGACAGCTATGGTTGGCAAGTGTTAGAACATCGGAAGTGGACTTTTCCTGGGTCTGACCACTGGGCTGCCGGGCTCAGTATTTGTCGACACTTGGCTAGCAGTGGCTCACCAAGATTCCAGGCTGCGGTTTCTCCCAGCCCTGCCATGTTGGGGACTGAACCCAAGACCTTCTGTATGCAAAGTATGGACCTCATAGGAGTTATAGTCAAAAACACCTGGAGAGCCCAGGATGGGGGAGGCTGCTATTTGCGCTCTCTCTCTCTCTCTCTCTCTCTCTCTCTCTCTCTCTCTCTCTCTCTCTCCTACCAACTGTGAGATGTAACATAACCAGTCAAGTACAACACTTCCTGTTTGCCCAGAGTGGACACACAGGGGGATGTTACTCCAGCCAGGAGGACTTCCTTTCACACCTGTCAACAGCAGGGGTAGGCATCCTAAGGCCTGGGGGCCGAATCCTGCTCACGGGTGTTATGTATTAAGTTCTCACCCTAGGCCACTAGGGGTGTTGTGTGTATGAAGTTTCCACTCAGGTCCCCGTCAGTTAGTTTAGGCGGGAAACCCTGGGTTGTGTTGCTACAATGTTGTCAGCCGGCTGCCTATATAAGCAGGCCGGCTGAGCTATTCAGTTCTGTTCTGTTCCAGCCTGAGAATAAATAGAGCTGCTTGGAAATCACTGTGTCGTCTACTATGTCCACCCACTATTCAACACTGGCGACGAGGATGGGATCTGATGGACATCAGAGCACAGCCAGATTCGGACACTCACTGAGTGAAATCACTGAGCTGAAACACTGAGCGAAATCACTGAACAGAACCCATTCAGAGCTGACCGTTCTGGCTAGAGCACTGTGTTCCATCCATCGCCTGCTACGTCGGCATCGGATCCATGGCTTCATTTGTGCCTCTACCGCCGTTTGCCCCAGCCTCTGAATCATGGGACTCATACCTCGCTCGGTTCGACTGCTACCTCCAAGCATACGAGCTGACAGAAGGGTCAGAGGGGCGTAAGCGGGGCCTCTTCCTCAGCCTCTGTGGGCCCGAGGTGTTTGAGACGGCCCGAGCTCTGGTCGCGCCACTAGCAGTCCAGGCAACGCCGTGGGACGTGCTACAAGAGAAGCTCCGCAACCACTACGCTCCAAAGCCATCCAAAATTGCTGCCCACCATGCGTTTTACCACCGGAACCAGGCAGAGGGGGAGTTGATCAACAGCTACATCGCCGCCCTCCGAAAGGCCGCACTGCACTGTGAGTTCCGAGACTTAGACGATGCCCTGATGGATCGAATCGTCTGCGGGGTCCGGGACAACCATCTGCAACGGCGTCTCCTCGCCAAGCCAGACCTCACGCTGCAGAAGGCCATTGAGGAGGCTGTGGCCTCAGAAGCTGCTGAACTCTCCGCCCAGGAGATCCGCAAGGCCAGCAGCCCGCATCCTGCTAAAAAGCCAATCCCAGTGCACCACGAGGAGGCTAGCAGTAATGAGGCATCCTCCAGTGAAGACGATGACGTGCACCAGACGAAGCGGGAGCGCGGGAAGTTCAAACAGAGGTCCAAGGACCAATCAGAATGTGCTGGTTGTGGAGGCAACCACTCCCGTGCCAAGTGTCGATTCAAAGACGCCATCTGTCGGCAGTGCTCCAGAAGAGGTCACATCGCTAAGGTCTGCCGATCAGCTCCATCTGACACGACCCCTTCACCGTCTCGCAAGTCTAAGTCTTCACCCCGGTCCACCAACAGGAGCTGTTTCGCCCTCACCAACTGCCGCTGCTCGTCCGGAACCACGATTGGCCAAACTGACTCGCCTACGCGACGCAAACTACACGTCACCGTGCACATCGAAGGAGCTCCGTGTGACATGGAGATCGACACCGGGTCTGCCTTGTCCATCGTGTCCTGGAGCACCATCAAGAGACTCGTGCCCAAGCTGTCCAAGAGGCAACTCGACCCACACCGCATACACCTGAGAGACTACCAGGGAAACGACATCCCCGTGGTAGGTGTTGGCCAGTTTCGGGTTGCTTTCAAGAATTTTTCGGGCCTGCTCCGACTGGTGGTGGTCGAAGGCTTGCGACCTAGCCTCCTAGGGCTTGACTGGTTTGATGCCCTCGGCCTGGAAGTCACCGGCATCAACTGTATCTCTAACACAGAGGTTGAAGGCCTAATCAAAGACTTTGCCGAGGTTTTTGACGGCACCTTGGGCCAATATACAGGCACGCCCATCTCCTTTAGCCTTGATCCGCAAGTCGCCCCCATCAAGCTGAAGCCACGCCGGGTCCCGTTCGCTCTCAAGGCTAAGGTGGATGAACAACTTGACAAACTGATCGCGCAAGGCGTTTTGGAGCCAGTTGACCATGCCAAGTGGGAAACACCTATCGTCACGCCTGTCAAGCCAGACGGGTCGGTGAGAATATGCGCAGACTACAAGTGCACGATCAACAAGGCACTTCAGCAGCACGCTTATCCGGTTCCCGTCGTCCACCACCTGCTGCATTCCCTGGGTGAAGGCAAGGTCTTTGCTAAACTGGACCTTGCCCAAGCCTATCAACAACTGCCTGTCGACGACGCCACCGCTGAAGCTCAGACGATCGTCACCCACCGAGGAGCGTTCCGGTGCCGCCGGCTGCAGTTCGGGGTGAGCGTGGCTCCTGGCATCTTCCAAAGCCTCATGGAGCGTCTCCTGCAGGGGCTTCCGGGCGTGGTGCCGTATTTCGATGATGTGTTGGTGTCCGCAGACTCAACTCAGCAACTGTCCGAGCGCCTCCGAACCGTGCTGACCAGGTTCCAGGAGGCCGGGCTCAAGGTGAAGAAAGAAAAGTGCCAGATTGCCGTTCCGCAAGTGGAGTTCCTGGGCTACCTTATCAACGCCTCTGGTCTTCACCCAACTGCATCCAAGATCCGGGCCATCCAACAGGCCCCGATCCCAAAGAACAAGACCGAGTTGCAGGCGTTTCTGGGGCTGCTGAACTTCTACAACATGTTCCTGCCCCACAAAGCAACGTTAGCCGAGCCTCTCCACCGCCTCCTCAGCACGAAGGCACCGTGGTCCTGGGGTCATCGGGAAACGGCGGCCTTCAACGCAGTCAAAGCCCTCCTCTCATCAGACAGTGTGCTGGTACAGTACAGTGAAGCCAGGCCACTGGTCCTCGCCTGCGACGCCTCCCCCTTTGGCATCGGTGCTGTCCTCAGTCACCGGTTTCCAGATGGAAGGGAAGCACCGCTCGCCTACTTCTCCCGGACGCTGTCTCCGGCCGAACGGAATTACAGCCAGCTTGACAAGGAGGCACTGGCACTTGTGGCTGGAGTGAAGAGGTTCCACGAATACCTCTACGGAAGAACTTTCGACCTCATCACTGACCACAAGCCGCTCCTGGGCCTCCTCGCTGGTGACAGACCAACTCCACCGGTCCTCTCACCACGCATGCTGCGTTGGACTGTTTTTCTGGCAGCCTACAGCTACCAACTCGTCCATCGCCCTGGAAAATCGCTGGGCCACGCCGACGCCCTCAGTCGTTGCCCTCTTCCAACGCTTGTGGAGGACCCAGCTCCTGCTTCATCGCTCCTCCTGATTGAGGACCTCCCTGCAGCACCAGTGTCAGCTGCCGATGTGGCCTCCGCATCTGCTCAGGACCCCACCATCAAACGGGTGCTCAACTGGGTGTGGAGGGGGTGGCCAGAAGGGCCCTTCACATCAGAGTTCCAGCCATTTGCAACCAGACAGCACGAGCTCTCGGCTCATCGTGGCTGCCTACTGTGGGGAGACCGAGTCGTGGTTCCCCAAAGACTCCGCCAACGCGTCCTCGAGACTCTGCACATCGGCCACCCGGGGATCGTCAAAATGAAGGCGTTGGCTCGGTGTTATGTCTGGTGGCCTAAGATGGACGATGCCATCACCGCTTGGGTTGCCTCCTGTCAAGTGTGCCAAGAGTTGAGACCTGCACCGCCGGCAGGTAAGGGCAACACCTGGGAGACGCCCAAGGCACCCTGGTCGAGGGTGCACATCGATCTAGCTGGCCCCTTTCACAGCCGGACCTTTATGGTAGTGGTGGATGCCTATTCTAAATGGCTGGAGGTGGCCCTGATGTCCTCCACCACTACCGAAGCTATCATCCGGGTGCTACGGGGCCTGTTTGCAACCCATGGGTGTCCTGATGTCCTCGTCTCTGACAACGGACCTCAGTTCACGTCAGGCACCTTTGAGAGGTACCTCTTGGGGCTGGGCATCCGCCATGCCCTAACGGCACCATTTCATCCAGCCAGCAATGGGCAGGCTGAGAGAATGGTGCGCTCAGCAAAAGAGGCACTGGCACGCCTGGACCAGAGGGACTGGCATGAGCGGGTCACTGAATACTTGCTTGTGCAGCACATCACCCCTCATGCAGCCACAGGGCGGAGTCCGGCTGAACTGCTTATGGGCCGCCGCCTCAGGTCTCCGCTCGACCGGTTGCACCCAGACTTTGCAGTGGCTGAGCCCCCAGGCTGTGCTAACGCGCCACGGTCCTTTATTCCGGGGGATCGAGTTTTTGCCCGGAACTTTGTGGGGGACATCCCTTGGGTGCCGGCCACGGTAGTGGGAGTCACTGGGCCCCGCTCATACCAGGTGGCACTCGAGAACGGACGCTTGTGGCGCCGGCACATAGACCAGCTAAGGCGCAGGGTTGGGGATTTGGACACTACCGCTGTGCCCCCAACTGCAGCCTCAGCTCCAGAGCAGACGCTAACAGAAGGTGAGGCTCCACCTACACCTTCCTCACAAACTGCGGGCATGGAGCTGAGCCAAGCCGCTTCGGTGGTTCTGCCTGGCTCTCCGGAGACTCAGACCACTGCCATGCCTGACCTTCCGCCGAGTCCACTCGCAGCAGTTCCTTCAGCAACAACAGAGCCAGGGAACTCGGGCTCAACGCCACCGCTGGTCACACCGCAGTTGCAGCAGGAATTGGGCGGCCAACTGGACTCTGATACTGGCCCTCGGCGGTCAGGTAGGGTCTCCAAGCGCCCAGCTTACTTAAAGGACTATGTTACCAGACAAATTGCTCACGTAACACTGTATTGTAAATAGAATTTAGTTATGCTTGCAAACTTGAAAATTGAAACCAATATGCTTATGTGCCTTACTGAAACTAACAAGAAATTGCTGTATATAATGGAACCACTACGATTGTAACTAATGCCTTATCTTGGTGGGGAGGGGTGTTATGTATTAAGTTCTCACCCTAGGCCACTAGGGGTGTTGTGTGTATGAAGTTTCCACTCAGGTCCCCGTCAGTTAGTTTAGGCGGGAAACCCTGGGTTGTGTTGCTACAATGTTGTCAGCCGGCTGCCTATATAAGCAGGCCGGCTGAGCTATTCAGTTCTGTTCTGTTCCAGCCTGAGAATAAATAGAGCTGCTTGGAAATCACTGTGTCGTCTACTATGTCCACCCACTATTCAACAACGGGGGTCTGGGAACCAGCATGTTTTTACATGAGTAGAATGTGTCCTTTTATTTAAAATGCATCTCTGGGTTATTTGTGGGGCCTGCGTGGTGTTTTTACATGAGTAGAATATGTGCTTTTATTTAAAATGCATCTCTGGGTTATTTGTGGGGCATAGGAATTTGTTCATTTTTCCCCCCTTCAAAATATAGTCCGGCCCACCACATGGTCTGAGGGACGGTGGACCGGCCCACGACTGAAAAAGATTGCTGACCCCTGGTCTACAGCATCCTCCCCCTGCGTGTGACCAGGTAAATGGGCATGACCCTGTGAGACCCCATTAAAGGGCTGGTCATGCAGCCATCTTCCCTTCTTCTTCATTTTATTCCATCTTGATGTATTTTGCTATCTGCTGGCTCTCAGCCAGCAGCACATGGGCTCATTTCCCTGCATGGGATGAACCCACTTTCTATTCTGTAACTCCAAGCTAAAGCCTGCCTTCAGGGAACCTACTGTGAACTGAATGTAAGTAAACTTCTTATCATTACTTTTAAGAAAAGACTGTTGTGTCATTGTTTCTTTTAAGAGGGAACAAAGGGGATTTACCAGGAACAAGCCTAATCTGGACAAGCCAGATTGGATTGCTTAAATCAAGAGATTCAAATGATTCTACCAACTAGCTTCCTGCTGTATACTGGGGAATGTACTCCACAACTGACTCACTAGTGTGAGTGAGGAAGGATAATATTTAATCAATGTATCCTCCTACTATCCACAACATTCCCACACCAACTAGCAAGGGGATTCAGTTGAACCCAGAGAGTGGAGCCAGTGGGTGCCGACCAGGCGGGAGCCACCCAAGGAGCACTTACTGAGGTTATGGCCAGGGCTCAGCGTTTTAGGCACCATGCAGTTCTCCATCGGGAGGTTGAACGGCTGCTGAACTTTTGTGCGAATGATCCTGGAGAGAAAAGAAGACGAGCTGGGAGAGGGTGTCTGTGGAAGGATGCAAGGTCCTGTGTCTGCTCACAGCATTGCTGAGATCAGAAGCTGGTCCTGGCCTATCTGGGATTTGCCCACCCCTGCCAGTCCAGCTCTGAGTGCATACAGGGACCCGCAGCCTGTGTTGACGACAGATTCATCTTCGAGTGAATCTGGCAGCCCCTCTTCAGGGGAGGAGCAGTTAGTGGCTGGGTGCCAGGGAGTGCCAGGTGTCCAGGGAGTTGCTGAGAGACCTGGCACCACCCAGCAGACTCGCTTGGAGGGGGAGGCGTCAGTTCCGGCGCCTATCTCATGTAGGAGGAGAAGGCGGCAATTCAGGATGCCGAGGCTTTGGTGTTGGCGCCAAAACAGAAGGGAGGCACTTCCGGATTCTGCTAGTGACTGAGCAGACATGATAAACTGAACTCTGCACTGTAAATAGCTTGGCACAAAATAAAGAGACTTAAAGACAAGATGGCTTGGTCTTACTATTGAACAACCGATAAGAGAATCTGACATGGCCCGTGTTAGAAGCTCAGATATATATAAGCTAGGCGCCAAATGGCCCCATAAACCCAGGTTACCATCACCACAATGGAATGTGGTCAGTGCTCTCACCTGTTGATGGAGCTGACACTGGGAACAGTGTCGTTGTCACAGACGCCCTCTGCCAACAGCCGGTCCCGGATTTCCCAAGCAAACATGGTGGGGTTCTGCCGCTTGTAATCCCCAATCTTCTCCACCACCTTGGGGGTTGCCACCTTGGGTTTGGAGCCCCCGATAACCCCTGGCCGTATACTGCCCGTCTCGTAGTACCTACTCCAATAGACAAAGGAATAGGATTACCACACTCACAACAAGAAATGTTCTTGGCATTGGCTAGAGTTTTATCACCCCTCCAGCTGAAATCTAGCTGCAAACATGGAGATGGGCTGCTGCTGAGAGTGGAAATTTCAAAATGGGTTCCTCAGGGGAATAAAAAATAACAACCTGTATTGACCCAGACAGCAGCTTTCTCACATCTCATTATTTATTTTTGGGATTAGGATTATTATATTTATTTGCATCCCACAGTTTACAGTTAAAACAGAAACATGATTTAAAGCAGCACGGACGGGGCAGCCCCACGAGCCGGCGCTCCCTTTAGGCTCCCGGCTCAGCTTGCGACCCCGATCGCAGGGGTGGGGCCGGCCCCGAGAGTGTCACCCCCCCAGGGGAAAGCGGGCGGGGCCTGGCTGGCTGAGAGAGGGGGCCGGCCCCAGCCCTGCGATCGGGCGACACTCCCCCCCCCAGGGGAAAGCGGGAGGGGTGCCAGCTGGATGAGAGAGCGACCGATAAAGCAAGCCAGCCGCAGTCGCACACAGAGCAAGGTTTTGGCTCCCGGCTCGGCTTGCCGATCGTGGGGGTGGGGCCCCAAGAGTGTCACCCTGCCCCAGGGTGGAACCCGGGGCGGACCGTCCCCCCTGCCCCCTTACTCCTCCCCTGGGCGTTCTATATTTACACAGCACTTAGTCACTTAACATTCCCAGCTTGCTAAATCATTGTTTAGCTGAAACGACAGAAGCTCATTTGGAGGTGGCCTAAGATCGTGGTTAGTAAACCGGGGTTAAGCCACAGCTCCTTGTTTTGGACATCAATGTCTGCTGCATCGACAACACCCCTCTAAGGGCTGAACAGTCATGGTCAGGCCCCATAATGTCCAGCCACTTTTGATTGATGGAATCTGTGTGGAGAGGGTAACACCGTTCAGATTTCTGGGCATTGAATTACAGGAGGATCTGTCCTGGAGTGTCAACATAAGGGCGCTTGTGAAGAAGGCACAGCAGAGACTGTACTTCCTGAGAATTCTAAGGAAAAACCATCTTCCGCAAAAGCTGCTGCTTGCCTTCTATCACTGTGCCATTGAGAGCGTGCTCACTTACGGCTTATGTGTGTGGTACGGAAGCTGTACTACCCAGGGCAGGATGGGGTTGTACAGAGTTGTTAAGGCAGCAGAGAGCATTGTTGGCTGCTCGCTCTCCACCTTAGAGCAGATTTATGCTACGGGGTGCCATAGAAAGGTAAAAGATCCATCGCATCCTGGTCACCATCTCTTCGAGCTCTTGCCGTCGGGACAGAGATACAGGACGATGAGGACAAGAACAAGTCGTCTTAGGAGCAGCTTCTTTTCCAGAGAGATCTCGGCCTTGAATTGGAAGCCTGGACTTTGAAAGTCATCTAATCTTACCTGTTATGCTGTATCATACTGTATGGTTTTAATCAGTGTTTTTGTAGTTGTTTTGTTTTTGCGTGGAGTGCCCTATCTGGGTGGATGGAGCAGCCGAGTAATTTCGTTGTCCCCAAAGGTGACAGTAACAATAAAATATATTCTATTCTATTCTATTCTATTCTATTCTATTCTATTCTATTCTATTCTAATGTGATTGATAAGGCTATCCAGAGATTTTGAGCGCATGTGAAACGAGCTTTCTGAAACATCTCTTTCCTTGAGAGGGGAAATGGGCAAGCCTGGTGAAACAGCAACACAATAAAATTGCAGGAGAAACCAAGCAAAAACCTTTGCCACAAGATTATTTAAATTTGTTTGGGCCATCAGGGGCATGACGGATTGTTCCATGGAGCCCACCGCCCTCCAGCTGGCCACCCTAGACCTCTGGAATGCTCCCAGGATGAGGCCTTTGAAAATAGCCACAGGAAAGATTTACTCTCAGCCTCCTTGTCTAGAGCTCCTTCTTGATGCTACATCGGATTCTCGGAGTGAGAGGCCAATCCGTCTTCCGGCGCGGTCATTACTCACCCCAGCTCTGCTGAGCCCTGAGTGGCCACCTTCATGCTTACCTGCCAAGGATTTTGCTGACACAACCGTGACTGACCCGCAGCTGTCGGGAGATGTCGCAGGGCCTCACGCCTTGGTGTGCCAGGTCTACTATGCGCTGCCTCACTACTTCTGGCAGGGGCCGGCCATTCACAAAGGCCCCGCCCAGCTGGTTCAATCCTCCGTGTCCTGCTAAGACACAAACCCAGTCCCGAGAGGGATGGGGAGAGATGGTTTCAGTTTGGAACTCGATGCTGCAGCCGCTGCTGTTATTTTTGTTCTAGATGGAGCGTGGGGCTCTGCTAATTGGAGTGTGAAGGGTTTCTATTCCTCTCCTTGGGGTGCTTTACTCCACCACCACCCCAATAGTTGTGGGTGGTGGAGAGGGTGCTGAGTAATTTCCCAGCCTTGGGGGGAAAGAAGAGGAAAGTTAGATGCCACCTAGAGTTGCCATTATTTGGGGACAGGCTCAGAGGCGTAGGAAGGTCAGGTGGTACCCGGTGCAGAAAATTTCTTGTCCCCCCTCCCCGCCACATTGATTTTGTGTGGTTTTTTTGCCTGCAAAAATGGTTTTACGTTATTTCATATTTTATTACAAAGGAAAAATAATAAGTAATAATAAACTTTTATTTATATCCCGCCCTCCCCGGCCGAAGTCGGGCTCAGGGCGGCTAACATCAGATACATAACATGGGTATAAAATAAAAAAATAATTAAATTACCCCCTAAAAACATGTCAAAATCAAATTAAAGTCTAATTAGATGGCTTTCCGCAGGGTTAGGGTTGGGAACAGTAAGTGCTCCACTGAATTGAAATTTCAGCCTTCACGACATAGGAAAACAGCCAAGTAAACAGCTATTTTCGTGGAGGAGGGTCAAGATATTAACTGATATGCATTAAATTTCATATATAGCTATATAATCCCTAGTGTAGTAAGATAAGACCTTTGGAGCAGGCATTTTTTAAAAAATGTTTTTTATGAACCACCCTAGTAGGGCAGTAATTGTTCCTTGATAATTTGTCACCCCCTCCATGATGGAACCTGGGGCGGCCTGTCCCCCCAGGTCCCCACTTTCTACGCCCCTGGACAGGCTATAGGTAGAGGACAAAGGCACCCACCTTTTGTGAGGCAGCGGTTTGTGTGTGGGATGTTTGCTAGGCAGTTGCAAACAGGGGCAATGGCGCCACAGAGTTTCAGAACCTGTATTGAGGGGACTCTATGATGTCTGAAAGGAACACGGGTGGCTCTGTGGGTTAAACCACAGAGCCTAGGGCTTGCCGATCAGAAGGTCGGCAGTTCAAATCCCCACGATGGGGTGAGCTCCCATTGCTCGGTCCCTGCTCCTGCCCACCTAGCAGTTCGAAAGCATGTCAAAGTGCAAGTAGATCAATAGGTACTGCTCCGGTGGGAAGGTAAACGGCGTTTCCGTGCGCTGCTCTGGTTCGCCAGAAGCGGCTTAGTCATGCTGGCCACATGACTTGGAAGCTGTACGCCGGCTCCCTTGGCCAATAAAGCGAGATGAGCGCCGCAACCCTAGAGTCGGTCACAACTGGACCTAATGGTCAGGGGTCCCTTTACCTTTACCTTACAGGTAGAGGACAAAGGCACCCACCTTTTGTGGGGCAGCAGTTTGTGTGTGGGATTGCATGATTGCTAGACAGTTGCAAACAGGGGCAATGGCGCCACAGAGTTTCAGAACCTGTATTGAGGGGACTCTATGATGTCTGACTGGGGCAATCAGTCGTAATAGTTATACCCCACTCAGATAAGCGGGGTATCAGTACAACAACAACAACAACAACAACAACAATTGCTATTATACCCCCAAACCTGGTGATGGGAAAAACACAATGGGTAAATCCAGTGCTTTTCCCCCCTAGAAAAATAGGTGCCAGTACTCACCATGAAGAGTCCTATTTAACCATACAACAATCCTGGATTGTTGATATCCCTTAAATTTCCCGGATTTCAAAGGAAGCAGCTCCTCTCCCTCCCTGCCAGCCAGGGAGGCTCCTCAGCTGCGTTGCTCGGCTGCCAATAAGGAGTCTGAGACCGACAGGGGGCGGAGCTTTTCGGCCATGGCCCCGGCCTGGTGGAACGCTCTCTCACAAGAGACCAGGGCCCTGCAGGATTTGACATCTTTCCACAGGGCCTGCAAGACGGAGCTGTTCCACCAGGCCTTTGGTCGGGATTCTGTCTGATTCTTTTCTTTCTGTATAAGAACAAGCATTAAAGATGCCTCCTAGCCCACTCACAGGTCCTTTATAAGACCAGTGGTAACAGTTGGCCCTGGAGAATATTAACCACTCTCAATTTTACCCGTGGACTGCCATCTGTCCAGATTTTAATTTGCTCTGAACTAATTTTAAGATGTGTTTTAATTAATTGATTGCCTGTTTTTATGTTCTTTGTATACTGTGTTAGTTTTATGACATTAGCTGCCCTGAGCCCAGCTCCAGCCGCGGAGGGAGGGTACAAATAAAAAAATATTTTATTATTATTGTTGTTGTTGTTGTTGTTGTTGTTGTTATATCCTCTAAACTTGTGTGGCAGGAAGGGGAACAATAGAAACAAAATCTTTACTTCTTCCTGTCACTTTTTCCTACCCACAATGGGATAGGGTGTCTGTAAACTCTCGTACAGAGATTACACTCAATTCTGGACTATAACTTTTAAGGATTATTGCCTGTCTGATTTGCATCACTGATTTTCATCATTGTATCTGTTGAATCCTGCCAAGACTTTGGATGTGAGTAAATATAACAAGTTATTTACTTAAACAGTCTGAGAGTGATTTATTTGTTAAGAGGGAAACATAAACCAGGGAGAAGATAATCCAAGTCTGCCTAAAGCATCCTTGGGTATCATAATTGTTATAGAAGTCTGTGCAAGCTCATCCTAAAACCTTATAGAGATATGCTAACTCGGCTGGGAATTGGTATTTGCATCCTCATACAAGCAGAGCCTAGGCTTGCCGATCAGAAGGTCAGCGGTTCGATCCCCGCGACGGGGTGAGCTCCCGTTGCTCGGTCCCTGCTCCTGCCCACGTAGCAGTTCGAAAGCATGTCAAAGTGCAAGTAGATAAATAGGTACCACTCTGGCGGGAAGGTAAACGGCGTTTCTGTGCGCTGCTCTGGTTCGCCAGAAGCGGCTTAGTCATGCTGGCCACATGACCTGGAAGCTGTACGCCGGCTCCCTCGGCCAATAATGCGAGATGAAGCTTGCATGCCTTGTGCAGCCAGGCCCTCACGCCCAACCAGACAGACAGCCTGCCTGCCGTCTATGCGCTCGCTCTTTCGCTCACCCGTTCGTGCGCAGCCTCTGGAGCGCAGGGTGGCGAGGCTACTTGGTGCCATTGCACGGCCCTTGCGGCATCCCTTATTTTCAAATCCGAAAGTTGACAGCTATGTCCCAAAGGTGGAGTGGGGAGGTGAATGAGCCTGTTTCCGGAGTTGACTGTGATGCCAGCAGGGCAGGTAATACCCCCCCCAGGGGGCTCCAGCCTGCCTCCCAACCCTCTCTTCTGCCATTGCTGCCACCAGCCACAGTCCAAGAGGTTGTTCTCCCGACCATTTTTGTTTTCCTTGAATAATAATCATGAGCAATGGCATCACCAGGTTTGTGTTTCGCAGGTACAGCTAGTCCTAATCAAGACGTTTAACATTTTTGACCTCTGGCCACTCAGTTCCCTTCCCCACTCCCAGGGAATGCGGCCAAGAGTTAAAACTGACGCATCAGAGGCATAGCTTAGATTCCAGGCAAATGCAGCCACCTCTGGCAGGAGGACATGGCCTGCCTACAAGGCATAGCTGTCAACTTTCGGATTTGAAAATAAGGGGTCCGAGTCCGGTGGGTGTTACTCCAAAGTGACGCGAGGAGGGGAAGCAGAGCGAGCTCGGGGCCCCTTCTCAAACAGGCAGACGGCTCAGGGATGCCGCGAGGGCGGTGCAATGGCACCAAGTAGCCTCGCCACCCTGCGCTCCAGAGGCTGCGCGCGAAAGAGCGAGCGCGTAGACGGCAGGCAGGCTGGCTGTCTGGTTGGGCGTGAGGGTCTGGCTGCACAAGGCATGCAAGCTCCGCCCCCAGTCAGTCTCAGACTCCTTATTGGCAGCCGAGCAACGCAGCTGAGGAGCCTCCCTGGCTGGCAGGGAGGGAGAGCAGCTGCTTCCTTTGAAATCCGGGAAATTTAAGGGATATCAACAATCCGGGATAGCAGCAGGAAACGGCATTGGAATAAGGGAGTTTCCCGCCAAAAAAGGGAGGGTTGACAGCTATGCTACAAGGCCAGTTCCAAGCATCACACAGAGAGCACAGAAGCCTGCGATCCAGCCCCCACTCCCACAGAATACACAAGCATAGGGTTGCCATATTTCAAAATTGCTTCTTCTTTTTTTTTTTTTTTTAGGAAACTACCAAAATTGTCGAGCTTTTCTGGGGAAGCCTGTCCCCAAAATAATGATTTTAAGCTTTTTGCAGCTGTTTCCACTGCTTTTTCCGTCGCATTGACATACACCTGGGTTTTCCCTTAGGTAAAGGGTAAAGGGACCCCTGACCATTAGGTCCAGTTGCGGACGACTCTGGGGTTGTGGCACTCATCTCGCTTTATTGGCCGAGTTTCTATCGCGCAGCCTATTTTAAGTCCTGGGGAAATGCAACATCTCCACAACAGACGTGTTGCCAGGAGGAAGGGGGTCTGGATCCTCTGAAGAAAAGGAGTAACCGCCTCATTGCACAAAGGAAGTGTTTGCCTGGAGAGGGTCCTGAACCCAGCCCAGCAGGTGTAGAACACAGATGCTGCCAATGAGACTCTTTTTCTCATCGAAGCACAATTGTCCAAGTGCTTTTGGGCTTTGCTTAGAGCTACAGTCAATTTCTCGAGCCTGAGCGGCAAAACTGCAAAAAGCCAGCTATCCGGGGTCTGAGCAGTTCAGTTCAGTTCAGCTCTTTATTCGACCGTCAGTCAGAAAAGATACATTTCCATACAAAATTAAAACATCTAAAACGTCTAAAAGAACTTTGGAGTAAAACATAGCCAACAATAAAATGAAGCTATACCGATAAACCCATGTCGATGCTGTCAATTTTAATCTTGCGACGCTTAAGAGCTAGAAAAAGAAATTTGGCCACCAGGTAGACTGTTTTTCCAGTAACATTATTCAACAAATATAGAACCTGTCTTTCTCTGGATAGAGATCTAAGTTGACATTAGGAGTGGAGATTTAAGATTTTGCCTGAGATCTGCATAGAAAGGGCAGGTCAGGAGAAAATGTTCAGTGGACTCTCCCACTCCCAGGGCACAATGACAAGTTCTCTGGGCGTATGGGACTCCCCACAATACCGCAGATTCGAGGACATTTAATCTGGCCGCTGTGAGGAGTCTACGGTATTCCACATAGTGGATTTCCGTGAGATAAGGGGCTGGTGTAGCCTGATAGATCTGATCCCCCAGGAACATCCCTGATTCGGGGTCTGAGCAGAAGGAGGGCAGCAAGGAGTTAATGGGAGGATTTGCGGGGTTGGAAGCAAGAAGGAAGGAAGGTTGGGTGCCATTAACAGAGAAACCCATTAGAAAGACCAAAAGGAAAAGAATCAGGAGAGCGCAATAGAGAGGCAAATCTAATATCAACTAGGGAAAAATAAATAGAGATTAGGGTGAACAAATTAGCTTTAATGGGCTCAGCACTAATACAAGAATAACGACAGAATTGCGAATGCCTCTGAGGGGAGATGGAATATGAGGCCAGAGCAATCATGCAGAGGGCAATAACAATTATGGAGGAAAGAAGGAAAGAAGGTAAAAAAGAAAGGAGAGAGAGAGAGAGAGAGAGAGACTGTTTCCAAATGCTTTACATATTTTTTTTGAAAGGTGGGTTTTCAGCTTATTAATATGTCCCCCACTTCATATTCATATGTCTCCCACTTCTCTTTCAAATCAGAACCAGTGAAGGCGGTGAATGTCCTGTGTGAGAGCCTGGAGGCGGTTGGAGGATGGATGGCAGCTAACAGATTGAGGTTGAATTCTGACAAGACAGAAGTACTGTTTTGGGGGGACAGGGGGCGGGCGGATGTGGGGGATTCCCTGGTCTTGAATGGGGTAATTGTGCCCCTGAAGGACCAGGTGCGCAGCCTGGGAGTCATTCTGGACTCACAGCTGTCCATGGAGGCGCAGGTGAATTCTGTGTCCAGGGCGGCTGTCTACCAGCTCCATCTGGTACGCAGGCTGAGACCCTACCTGCCCGCAGACTGTCTCGCCAGAGTGGTGCATGCTCTAGTTATCTCCCGCTTGGACTACTGGAATGCACTCTACGTGGGGCTACCTTTGAAGGTGACCCGGAAACTGCAATTAATCCATAATGCGGCAGCTAGACTGGTGACTAGGAGTGGCCGCCGGGACCACATAACACCAGTCCTGTGAGATCTGCATTGGCTCCCAGTACGTTTCCGAGCACAATTCAAAGTGTTGGTGCTGACCTTTAAAGCCCTAAACGGCCTCGGTCCTGTATACCTGAAGGAGCGTCTCCACCCCCGCCGTTCAGCCCGGACACTGAGGTCCAGCGCCGAGGGCCTTCTGGCGGTTCCCTCACTGCGAGAAGCAAAGCTACAGGGAACCAGGCAGAGGGCCTTCTCGGTAGTGGCGCCCGCTCTGTGGAACGCCCTCCCAGCAGAGGTTAAAAGGATCAACAACTATCCTACATTTAGAAAACACCTGAAGGCAGCCCTGTTCAGGGAAGTTTTTAATCTGTGATGTGTTAATGTATTTTAATGTTTGCTGGAAGCCGCCCAGAGTGGCTGGGGAACAAATAATAAATTATTATTATTATTATTATTATTATTATTATTATTATTAAATATGTTGAACTGAAGACTCAAGAATTCTGTCCTTCTACCTAAAGAGATGTCTGCCAACATCTCTTGAAAATACTTCCTGGTGCTTGTTGTCACGATTTGGATCTTGGTGTGGAAGTAATAATGCAGTCCAAAGGGCAGGCGATAGACCCCAATTCTCTTCTTGAAAACTGAAAGGATTTGCCAATGCTGCTTGTGAAATTATTTATCTATCTGAAACGTTACCCTAACTCATGGACCCAGGGAAGTGCATGAGGTCTGGGAGGGCACCCAGCACACAACCCCTTCCTCAAGGAAATGAATCCAGAGATAGAGCCTCTCCAAGAACGTTCAGAAAAGGGCAAGCAAAACAATGAAGCAGGTGGAGAGACCCCCCTCTGTGAAAGGTTGCAGCATTTGGGACTTTTTAGCTGAGAGAAAAGGTCAGTAAGCTAGGTGACATGACTGAAGTTTATAAAATGTACTCATTTACACAGCACATAGTTAAACTATGAAATTCCCCCCCCCCAGAAAATCCCCCAGTGATGGCCACCAACTTGGACGGCTTCAAAAGAGAATTAGACAAATTCATGGAGGAGAGGGCTATCAATGGCTACTAGTGCCCTCCAAGTCAGAGGCAGAAGAGCCTCTGAATACCCATTTCTGGAACCTGCAGAAAGGGAGTCCTGGTTGTAGGTCACCCACAGACATATGGTTGACCATGATGATGATGATATATTATTATTATTATTATTATTATTATTATTATTATTATTAGTACCACGCCGATCTGGCTCGGTTTCCCCAAACACTCTGGGCGGCTTCCAACAGAATATTAAAATACAATAGTCTATTAAACATTAAAAGCTTCCCTAAACAGGGCTGCCTTCAGATGTCTTCTAAAAGTCAGGTAGTTGTTTTTCTCTTTGACATCTGGTGGGAGGTTGTTCCACAGGGCAGGTGCCACTACTGAGAAGGCCCTCTGCCTGGTTCCCTGTAACTTGGTTTCTCGCAGCGAGGGAACCGCCAGAAGGCCCTCGGAACTGGACCTCAGTGTCCAGGCAGAACAATGGGGTTGGAGACGCTCCTTCAGGTATTAGAGCAGGATGACTGGCCTGAACCAGCAAGGGTCTTCCTGTGTTCTTAATAAATGACTGCCCAGCCTCTGCATGGAGAGAGAGTCCATCGCTACCCCTCTCGGTTAATTGGTGTCAGGATCAAACCGCACTTGTTATCAAGAGATTTCTCCTAATGTTCAAACAAAATCTAACCTCCTGCACTCCTGTAATCTCTACTCCTGCCCTCTGGAGCAGCCTTTGCCCTCTTCCATCCCAAACACCTTAAGATTAACCCCTTTTCAGCCCAGGGGTCATATTCCTGCAGGGGCAACCATACCAGTGATGGGGTGGGACATAGCGGCAAAACTGAGCAGGGTAGCAGGTGTCACTTATACAGTAGGCTACGTGCCAGTCATGCAAAAACAGAGCTTTCTGAACCCACAGACTCCTCCATCCAGACAAGCGGAAATGCTCTGCCACTTCCCTTCAGCCAAGACTTAGGATAGCTTTGTTTGCTGTGAGTAAGGTAAAGGTAAAGGGACCCCTGACCATTAGGTCCAGTCGTGACCGACTCTGGGGTTGCGGCGCTCATCTCGCTTTATTGGGCGAGGGAGCCGGCGTACAGCTTCCAGCTCATGTGGCCAGCATGACTAAGCCGCTTCTGGCGAGCCAGAGCAGAGCACGGAAACGTCATTTACCTTCCCGCTGCAGTGGTACCTATTTATCTACTTGCACTTTGACGTGCTTTCGAATTGCTAGGTGGCCAGGAGCAGGGACCGAGCAATGGGAGCTCACCCCGTCGCGGGGATTCGAACCACCGACCTTCTGATCTGCAAGCCCTAGGCTCTGTGGTTTAACCCACAGAGTACCAAACCAAAAGTTTCCTTTACCCTTACAATCAGCAGCCTTACCTGGCCTTCTCTCTGTACACCACTGCAATATATCAACTGTTCTCCAACAACAAAGAGGTCTGGAGAGGCACATTTGACCCCTAGGTCTAAGGCATGGGTCTGCAAACTAAGGCCCGGGGGCTGGATCTGGCACAATTGCCTGCCGGATCCGGCCCGCAGACAGTCTGGGAATCACCGCATGGATCTGATTCTGATCGTTCAGGCTGTGCCATTTCCCCCCCCCACACACACACCACGGCTGCGCCTCCTCCCTCCCTCCTCCTGGCTTCTCCCCGCCCTGCCTAGAGGAGGAAGGGGGCTGGGCTTTGTTGGTGCCAGCCCCTCTCCAGAGCCCTTTCGTGTGCCGCTCATGGTTCCTCTGCCAGCACCTGCCACTCGCAAGACACAGCTGAGCGCCCCTGTCGGGCGGTCGCCATTTAAAGCACCCCCTGTCCGGAGCCCTTTCGCGCGCCGCTCATCATCCCTCGTTCATTATTTTTTCCAAAATATAGTCCAGCCCCCCACAAGGTCTGAGGGACAGTGGACTGGTCACCTGCTGAAAAAAATTGCCGACCCCTGGTCTAAGGTTTCTGAGCCCTCCTCAGTCATCTCTTCCCTTCTCCAGGCTAAACATATAGTGTAGTGGTGCCCACCCTGTGGAATGCCCTCCTATCAGATGTCAAGGAAATAAACAACTATCTGACTTTTAGAAGACATCTGAAGGCAGCCATGTATTGGGAAATTTTTTTATGTTTGATGTTTGATCGCTTTATTATTATGATTAATATTCTGTTGGGAGCCACCCAGAGTGGCTGGGGAAGCCCAGCCAGATTGGCGGAGTATAAATAATAAATTATTATTATTATACAATGCCTTAAATAATTATTCACAGGACTTGTTTTTTGTGAGAGGGATGTGCAGCCAAAATCAGAAATGCATGATAGTCACAGACAGGGGACTCTATGATGTAATAGGTCCCAGGGAGATCCCTGAAGATCCCAGGACCCAGATTAGATTAGACTGGCCTCGACCAGAGCCAGGGCCTTTTCGGCCATGGCCCCGGCCTGGTGGAACGCTCTCTCACAAGAGACCAGGGCCCTGCAGGATTTGACATCTTTCCACAGGGCCTGCAAGACGGAGCTGTTCCACCAGGCCTTTGGTCGGGATTCTGTCTGATTCTTTTCTTTCTGTATAAGAACAAGCATTAAAGATGCCTCCTAGTCTGCTCACAGGTCCTTTATAAGACCAGTGGTAACAGTTGGCCCTAGAGAATATTAACCACTCTCAATTTTACCCGTGGACTGCCATCTGTCCAGATTTTAATTTGCTCTGAACTAATTTTAAGATGTGTTTTAATTAATTGATTGCCTGTTTTTATGTTCTTTGTATACTGTGTTAGTTTTATGATGTTAGCTGCCCTGAGCCCAGCTCCAGCCGCGGAGGGAGGGTACAAATAAAAAAAAAATTTATTATTGTTGTTGTTGTTGTTGTTGTTGTTGTTGTTGTTGTTGTTATATCCTCTAAACTTGTGTGGCAGGAAGGGGAACAATAGAAACAAAATCTTTACTTCTTCCTGTCACTTTTTCCTACCCACAATGGGATAGGGTGTCTGTAAACTCTCGTACAGAGATTACACTCAATTCTGGACTATAACTTTTAAGGATTATTGCCTGTCTGATTTGCATCACTGATTTTCATCATTGTATCTGTTGAATCCTGCCAAGACTTTGGATGCGAGTAAATCTAACAAGTTATTTACTTAAACAGTCTGAGAGTGATTTATTTGTTAAGAGGGAAACATAAACCAGGGAGAAAATAATCCAAGTCTGCCTAAAGCATCCTTGGCTATCATAATTGTTATAGAAGCCTGTGCAAGCTCATCCTAAAACCTTATAGAGATACGCTAACTCGGCTGGGAATTGGTATTTGCATCCTCATACAAGCAGAGCCTAGGCTTGCCAATCAGAAGGTCAGCGGTTCGATCCCCGCAACGGGGTGAGCTCCCGTTGCTCGGTCCCTGCTCCTGCCCACGTAGCAGTTCGAAAGCATGTCAAAGTGCAAGTAGATAAATAGGTACCACTCTGGCGGGAAGGTAAACGGCGTTTCTGTGCGCTGCTCTGGTTCGCCAGAAGCGGCTTAGTCATGCTGGCCACATGACCTGGAAGCTGTACGCCGGCTCCCTCGGCCAATAATGCGAGATGAAGGCCACAACCCCAGAGTCAGTCATGACTGGACCTAATGGTCAGGGGTCCCTTTACCTTTACCTTACAAGCAGTGCGTTATTATTATTATTTTAGAAAAAAGTGCCAGAACTCACCAACAAGCAGGGGGAGGGGCCAGCACATGGAAGGTGTGGCCTGATGCCAAGGCTGGGCAGTGAGGGCAGGTTAGCCGATTGACACTCCCTTGCCAGCCCACCTACTGAGGTGCTGCCGCCCAGGTGAAGAGGCCTTCACTGCCTGGCTTTGGGAAGGAGGCAGTAGGAGGCCGGGATCCTGTCAGAGCATCGCATCTCCTTCCCTAAACTGGGCAAACACTTCCCGGGCTTTGAAGACGCTCGAACTCAGGACGCAAGGGAGAAATGTGCTAAGAGGAAGGCACGCTTGGCAAACCCTCACCGTGACCAACTCCCGCCCGGAAACCTATGCCCCCACTGTGGAAGGGTGTGAGGATCCAGAACTGGCCTCCACAGTCACTTACGGACTCACTGTTAAAACCGTGTTTATGGAAGACAATCTTACTCAGCTACAAGTGATCACCAGAGAAGAAGATGACATGACATGGAAACTGAGGGCCCTTCCAGAGGCTGGTATTTTACTGTAGTAGATATTTTCTGCAAGAATAGTGCATTAAAGGTAAAGGGACCCTTGACCGTTAGGTCCAGTCGTGGAGGACTCTGGGGTTGCGGCACTCATCTCGCTTTATTGGCCAAGGGAGCTGGTGTACAGCTTCCAGGTCATGTTGCCAGCATGACTAAGCCGAAGTGGGTGCGAACCAGAGCAGCGCACGGAAACGCCGTTTACCTTTCCGCCGGAGCGGTACCTATTTATCTACTTGCACTGCATGCTTTCGAACTGCTAGGTGGGCAGGAGCTGGGACCAAGCAACAGGAGCTCACCCCGTCGCAGGGATTCGAACCGCCGACCTTCCAATCAGCAAGCCTAGGCTCAGTGGTTTAACCACCAGTAGTGGTACCACAGAGCCTAGGGCTTGCCGATCAGAAGGTGGCGGTTCGAATCCCCGTGACGGGGTGAGCTCCCGTTGCTTGGTCCCTGCTCCTGCCAACCAAGCAGTTCGAAAGCACGTCAAAGTGCAAGTAGATAAATAGGTACCGCTGCAGCGGGAAGGTAAACGGCGTTTCCGTGCGCTGCTCTGGTTCGCCAGAAGCGGCTGTGTCATGCTGGCCACATGACCTGGAAACTGTACGCTGGCTCCCTCGGCCAATAAAGCGAGATGAGTGCAACAACCCCAGAAACGGTCACGACTGGACCTAATGGTCAGGGGTCCCTTTACCTTTACCTTATTCCGTGTTATTAGTTGGTCTCGGTGGAAGCTGACCCAACAGGGCAAAGGAGAACAGATAACGCAGAATCACTCCAGTTGTTGCCATGGTCCAAATTCCCGTCTGCCCAGGCAGTCAGCGTGGCCAATAGTTCATAGAATCATAGAATTGCAGAGTTGGAAAGGACCGTGAGGATCGCACCCACTTCAGCACCATGGATGGGGCTGCAAAGAGCACAAAGACTGCGGCGCTTTGGGTACAAATAGGAGAACCTCACCTCCCACCCCCGTCTGAGGAATTATATTTGTGGATGCTCTTGAAAATAACAGCAGTAGGGACTCGAGGAGGGGTCTTTGCACTTGGTGGGGTCTGTGCATCTACAGGATGAACACGACAGAATTGTGTGGGCTTTGTTGTCCCCCCCCCCAAAAAATATTTTGGAATGCTTCTCTTTACCACGTTGGCACCCCCGGGGTACGTGATTTCCCCTGATTGCTCGTTGCACTAGCCTAGCCCAGCAGAACTGTAAAAAAGTTAACTTTCAAAGCAGCTCCCGCGGTATCCCTGGGCTGGCGGAGGATGGGGAGAGTCAGGACCTTACAGGTTTTCAGCCAGCCCCTGCACACCTGCACTTGGAAGGGAGGGCTGCCGTTTCCTACTAATCAAATAGCTAATTGCAGTGTTAATTAATTTCTTCCCGGAATGAGGTTTCTTAAGTCAGCGAGCCAATTGAGAAGGATGCGGGCATGAAATGGCTCCCAAACGGGAAGTGCTAGGCAAAATCCTCCGGCCCGGAGGGCATAGCTGTCGGATTTGAAAATAAGGGATCAGCAGCCTCACCTGTCCCGGGGACAGTCTATGGTTCTCGGGGACAGTCCACACCGCGCTAAGCCCCCAGGCTACAAATTAATTTACACCAGGCTACACACCATCATCTTTCCCCACCTCAGGGTCTCTTTTCCAGGGAGTCTTCTCTTCTCATGCAATGCTTCAGGATCTGTCCTTCCGGTGAGCAGCCAGGGCCGATGTCCTTCAGAATGGATCGGTTTGATCTTCTTGCAGTCCACGGGACTCCAGCACCACAATTCAAAAGCGTCAATTCTTCATGGGGGGATTGATCAGGTTCACTCTTTGGGCTCTCTGGCATCCATTAATGACTTATTATACAAACGTGTTGCAGACTTTGCATCCTTTAACACTCTTTTGGAAGGAGTGTATTTGTGGGCTGGGCCAGAGTGGTTGATTTTACATGCAAGCAAAGCACAAACAGTGCTGTTGTCTAAGGACATCCTATTCTCTGTAACTATTGGTGAGCAACGCAGCCGAGCAACGCAGCTGAGGAGCCTCCCTGGCTGGCAAGGAGGGAGAGGAGCTGCTTCCTTTGAAATCCGGGAAATTTAAGGGATATCTAACAATCCGGGATAGCAGCGGGAAACGGCGCTGGAATAAGGGAATTTCCCACCAAAAAAGGGAAGGTTGACAGCTATGCCGGAGGGGCATCCCCGCCGCTTCCCGCCCCCGGACAACAAGGGCTCCCCGGGTGCCTCAACTGCGCTCCCACAGCCAGGCTGTGCAGCTGCCCGACTCTTGCAATCGGCTTCCATCTAGACGCAAAACTGTATGAAGGGCATTCAAAGGCTCGTGTGGAAGCGCCCAGCACCTCGCAGCGCTAGGTAGGAATTTGGCCTCGCCGGCCTCTCAAGCTGCGAGTTGGAGGTCCCGGAGTTCTCTCTCTCCGCCTTCCTCCTAGCATGTTACTTTCCCCGCTCTAACACCGCGCAAAACGCAGCAAATTTCGCGGGATCTCAGAAGATCCGGAAACAACAGAGAGGAAAAGAAGTTTGATCAAGCCCGATCGCTTCTCACTCGGTTTTTCCTCCTCGTGACGGACTTCCAGATCAAATTTCCTCGGCCCGGCTGCCCCAGACCCCAACCGGCATAACTGATCACAAGACGTGGCACATGCACACCATTTGAATGGCAATGCCCATCAACATGGGGGGAGGCGACCCCCCTCAAATATTTTATTGGGAGGGAGCTCAATAAAATGTCCTTCACCCCGTCTCCCGCCATGCTGGCTTCAAGCAAGCCAATCCCATGGAGCAGCAGTCGGGGGCAAACAGCTGGCTAGAGTAGAGAAACCAACTCCGCTGCCGAGATGCTCAAACTGCACGGAGTCGCAAAACCTGGGAGTCCGCCTGGAGAAGACTGGGCATCGCAGGGAAAGTAAGAGTGGCCTCGCTTTGCCTGCACAGCTATAAAGCCAACAGCCCGGCCCCGTTGCCCTCTGGGCTGGAAACCAGCGGGTCATCCCGTACGTGTGTACCCGCCTCCCAGGAGCAAACTCGCCCTCCGCAGTATCTCCCAGTGGAGCTCCGGTTCCGATCTCTGTTCCTTCGAGCACAGTAGCCGCGCCTGTTGCTTTTTGACAAGCTTCGCTCACATTCCCTCTTCGCCAGTCAGTTAAAAATTAAATAAAAAAGGCAGTGGATCTGGCGCCACGAACTTCTGAGGGGCTTTTCTCCCTCCTTGTTCCCTCATGGGATGGAATCAAGACGCGTTCGACTCCGTCTTAAAAGTCAGAAAAGCAAATTTGCTCCAGCGCGCCGGTCATCACCAAACAGGAGTGCCAATCTTGGACCCACGACCGTCGGTGCCTGGGACCATGGGTGTCCTGGCACCAAAATCTGTGGGTGCCCGGCCCCTTCATGGGGAATTTTGTGGGTGCTCGAGGCACCCAGGGCCCCAGGGAGTTGGCACCTATATGTCACCAAAGGTTCTGGAAAAAGGCGAATCTTGTCAGAACCCGAAGGGCGGCAGACAGAAGCCCGAAGGTGGTCGCCGTCGAGGCAAGAGGGGGACGCAGCCTCCCCATTTTATTTCGGCTCTTTTATCTATTTTGTCAATGAACCATTTTGGGTGCAGAGGTCGCCTCAGAGGAAGATGGAAACGCACCGGGCACCTTTTCATTCAAGCTGCTTGCGAGCCCCGCGAGAGAAACACGACGAAACCAATCCAAAATAAAAGGGTTGCGCCTGGCTCCCAGTCCCACCAGTCCCACCAGCGCCTTCCCGCCCCTTGACATGGGAGCGGCCGAGCCGAGCCAAAGAACCGGATCCGTCTCCTCTGCAAGGGGGTTGCCGGGGTCTTGAAGAGATGTTGGGGTTGTCGGGGTGCCCCAGCGAGAATCCTGTACAAATGCCCCGTTTGTGCCTGGGGCAGAAGGAGCGCACGGGAATGTATGGCGAAGAAATGCGCCACAAGAACTCCAGCAATATACCGACAGTCTTCAGAGGCGCCCCAAGACTTCGACGTGGGCAGCGGGGACCATTCAGATGCTCTTGTTATATGTTGAATTGATCGTCATCCACTTACAGGTAGATAGCCGTGTTGGTCTGTCATAGTCAAAACAAAATAAAAAAAATTCCTTCCAGTAGCACCTTAGAGACCAACTAAGTTTGTTCTTGGTATGAGCTTTCGTGTGCATGCACACATGACAAAGCTTTTTTAACCTTCTCACCCCTTGCTTTTTCCTGTAAGACTAATTGCAGTCGTTAGCAGTCGTCAACAGGTTTACCACAGCTATCAGCCTATCACCCATTCCCACCACCCCTCTGAGTAATACCCCTCCCCACCCTCTCACTATATATAAGGGTCTGGTGACTTCTGTTTCAGTGTATGTGAAGAAGTGTGCATGCACACGAAAGCTCATACCAAGAACAAACTTAGTTGGTCTCTAAGGTGCTACTGGAATGCTTTTTTTATTTTGTTTTGATCGTCATCCAATTCTACTTCCGCTGTGGCCAAACTAGGTCTGCCAAAGGGCCCCGCCTGAGCGTTTCCTTCATGCAGAAATATTCCGAGTGGGACGAGATCGCTTGGGTCACGCAGGAGAGGGCCGTCGAGGGCCACGATGGCTCGGCTCTGCGGCTACAGTTGGAGACAGCAATGCTTCTGAATGCCAGCTGCTGGAAACCACAGCTGCTTGTGGTCGAATCCTGCCGGCGGGTTTCCCCACAGGCACCAGGTCGGCCTCTGTAAGAACACGATGCTGGACTCGATGGGCCTTTGGCCGGATCCAGAATGCAGGCTCTCTTCGTGTGCTTTGACGTCTCCAAGAAAGCGGCCGCTGAAATTGTGAGACGAAATTGTGGAGATGGAAGCGGACGCCTCGAGGGCCCTCCTTGTTTGGGGGGGGGGGGAATGAAAAAAGGAAGCCATTGAAGGAGAAGGGAAGTGGGGCGGGGGGGGGCGGAGCGATGGAGCGATGGTCGACGAGAAGGCAGCCTCTGGGACTGCAAAACCGACGTGGCGGGCCGGAGGTAGCGTCCCTCCGGTCCCTTCGCAGCCGGCGCGGTGGCACTGGAGGCCTCGGAGCTCCGCACACCGGGGGACTGTCGCTGCCAGCCGCCGCCGGTCTCCCTGCTTCTCCCCACGGGAGGGAGGGGGCCTCGTCCCGCCCAGAAGCCTCCCGGGGCGAAGCGGGACTTGCTTCGGATTCGAAAGAGGCACCGGCGAGCGCGCGAACCGGAGCACGTGGCCCGAAGCAGCCGAGTGGATGGGATTCGGAACCCCACGCGATCCAGTCTGGAAGGGCTGCTGGCGGGCGGGACGTCCTCGGCGGCGGCAGGAGACCTGACCCAGGGGATCAGACGCGCCTCAGTCCGAAGAGGCCGACACGTGGCAGCGGCTGGACACCTTTGCACCTGCTTTTTCTTAAACGTAATGTTTGGCCCAGCATTCCCTCGAATATGAACTTCTTTAAGGAAAAAAGCTCAGCGGGCAATGGACACTGAATTAGCTGGGCGACCCAGTGAGTTGCCATATTGTGAGTTTTTGCAGAGCCGGGAAAGAAGGGGAATTTTGACATCTAAAAGCCTAAATGGTTGCACAACTGGTGAGGAACAACAACAAAACAAACAAACAAACAAACAAACAAACAAACATAATAATAATAATAATAATAATAATAATAATAATAATAATAATAATAATAATAATAATAATAATAATAATAATGGCGAACCGTGCAGCAGAAGCAGCAATACACCACATCCAAATTTCACGCTAATGGGAGCTGAATTTTCCCTTCTCTTTCCAACCCGCCGCTGGCTCTGCCTCCTGAGAAATCTCACGGTTGCTCTCTTTAAGTTTAACCCCGTGAAGAAGAAAATGCAAATAATACGGAAATGGATGACCAGTGGAGATCGCAGGCACCTGCATGGGCGTAGCCAGGATTTATGTTGGGGGGGGGCAGGCTTCATGTTAGGGGGCAGAACCTCAGTTAGTAAGGATATTTATTGATTTACTTGATTTAGGGGGGCAGCTGCCCCCCTGCCCCACCTTGCCTGCGCCCATGGCCACCTGCCTCTCCGTTAAGGGAGCCCAGTTGAATATTGGCTCTGGGTGAAACGAAAATACTGCGTTGGCCCCACTTGGTTGGCCAGGGAGCCACAGACCTGACTTTCAGCCGGCAAAGGCCTCGGGGTGGCCTTTCTGCCTCCAACCCCGCAAATGTCTGGACGACTTGGAAAAGGGGCCCCGCGCTGGCCGGGCGGGCTGTGACTCTCCCCGCGCGCTCAGAGGTGTGTGCGCGGGCGCGCCAGACCCTGCTGATCCCGATCCACGTCTACCGCACGTCGAAACTTTGCTAGGGTGAGAGGAAAGGAGAGGTGCGCTTCCTGTAGCAGCCCAGCTCCCTCTTCGCCCCGGGGCTCAGCCCCACATGGAATGAAGAAGCGGCTGCTTTGGGCAACAGCTTCACCCAAAAAAAACACCAGGGGATCTGGAAGTTGTTACGCGGGAGCCCCAGGGGAGTTTGAACGGCAGGCGAGCACTTCACTCCAAGCTGGTGTGTTTTGTGGGGTGGGGGGCTGGAGGAGGCTTTCTCCGGTGCCCCTGGGTGCGGGGCGAGTCGGTCAGGAGCGACCCCCTCTCCGGCCACAGAGGACGCTTTTGCCTCCCTCCGCAAGCGGACCAAGGCCGGCGCAGAGGCGGAGTCTTGCGCCCCGCTTGGCGAGGCGGGTGGGAGCCCAGCAACTCGCTCGGGCTGCTCGCCATGGGGCTCAGCCCGCCGGCCCACCAGCCCCCCTCGGGTGGGCCCTCCCCGCAAGCCTGGCTCGCCGCGGCAGGAGGGCGCCCGGGCTGGCCTTGGGCGCGCGCAACTTCCGCGCAGGCGGGCCGGGAATGCCCTGCCTTCCCGTCCGCGGCGTCGCCCTCCCGGACCTCCTTCCCCAACGCGCGTGGGGAGAGGGGGCTGGGGGCTGGAAGAGACCGGCAGCAGGCAGAGGCCGCCAGCCCAGCTGGAGTGGGCAGCGGCAGTTGGGGCGCCAGTTGGGAGCGGAAGGCACGCAGCCGGGGGAGAGGCTCTTCTCTCATCCGCCGTACAGGTTGCGAGTCGGCGAGTGACGCCCCCACTCCCTCCCACCCTGGTCCCGCTGCCCCACCGCCACGGGAAAGCTTACCTGAGCGGATGGAGTTATGGGGCATGGCTTGGCCGGCTCGTCGGGGGGCGGGCGAGAGGCCGCTGGGTCCTTTTCCTGGAGGGATCCGAAGCCCTGCTTTTGCTGCTGGGGGAGAGAAAGCGAGAGGGGCCTGAGGAAAGGTGGGGGGGGGGCCGCCCCAGCAAAACCGGCAGAGGGCACTTTACGGGGCACCTGCTGGCCCTGACTTGGACGCGCGTGTTTCCGTGAGCAGACCTCAGAAGCACCCAAGGCGAGGAGGGCCGAGGGTTCTTGGAAGAGCCCCCCTCCCTTACCCATTTCTCGACGACCCTAGGATTTGCGAAGGTTCCCGGGAAGCTGCGTGGCCCTGGCACCTCTCCACCCCCCACCCCCCACGCAGGTCTCAGGAGGACCCTTTACCTGGTCGCCTCCGCCCGGGCCAGCCGGAGAAAGGAGCTACTGGTCCTGGGCGGCTTCTCCGGCCGTTTTGTCCCCAGGAAAAGAGGCATGCCAAGCTGGTTTTATCCACACAGCCCCCTCGCAGCTCTGCCTCGGCAAGCGAAGAGGCGCTGGATTGGCTGCCTGGGGTTTTGGAGGGGGAGAGAAAGCAGGGGGGTCATGGCTGAGTGCTTTTAAGAGTTAAAAAGAACTGCTCAGGAGCTGTTGTGAAAGAAGCCAGGCAGGAGGGAAGGAAAGCAAAGCAAGGCCTGGACTGGCCTGGCCTGGCCTGGTGGGGAGATCTCCCTCCTGGGTCCACATCACCTGCCCTGGACTGCTAGGCCCAGCTGTGGCCCCCACTGACGGCCAGCCCCACATCAGGCTGGGGCAGCAGGGAGTGCCTGTTATGGTGGGACACCTACTTGTGCCCTTGCGAAACATAGGGAGCCACCTCACTCAGTATTGCTCGCACTGGCTGGCAGCAATGGCTCCCCCTGGGTTTCCAGGCACCAGTCTTCCCCCAGCCCTGCCTGGAAATGCCACCAGGGAGTGGACCTTTTTCAGAAAAAACAGACATTCTGCCCATAGCTGTCAACCCTCCCTTTTTTTGCGGGAAACTCCCTTATTCCAATGCCGTTTCCTGCTGCTATCCCGGATTGTTGATATCCCTTAAATTTCCCGGATTTCAAAGGAAGCAGCTCCTCTCCCTCCCTGCCAGCCAGGGAGGCTCCTCAGCTGCGTTGCTCGGCTGCCAATAAGGAGTCTGAGACCGACTGGGGGCGGAGCTTGCATGCCTTGTGCAGCCAGACCCTCACGCCCAACCAGACAGACAGCCTGCCTGCTGTCTATGTGCTCGCTCTTTCGCTCACCCGTTCGCGCGCAGCCTCTGGAGCGCAGGGTGGCGAGGCTACTTGGTGCCATTGAACTGCCCTGGCGGCATCCCTTATTTTCACATCCGAAAGTTTGAAAAAATCCCTTATTTTCAAATCCAAAAGTTGACAGCTATGATTCTGCCATCACACTGCGGCCCTTTGCAGAGGATTTATTGGTTCCGAGGGCCTCATCCTGTAAACTTGTTCAGGTGGGGCAGCTACCCTACAGAAGGTCTGGTGAAAAATCCCCACTTGGAGCAAGAGTTTGTTTCAGTGGAAGGGCGAGGAGCAGACACGCGTACCTAGAATTGTAGAGTTGGAAGGGGTCACAAGGGTCATCTTGCCCAACCCCCTGCAATGCAGGGATCTTTCATCCAATGTAGGGCTCAAACTGGAATGACCCTGGAATGAAGAGTCTCATGCTCTGCTGTCTGAGGTTCAAGTGTGCCCTTGGCAAGGAGATGCTGGCTTCCCAGAGCAGTGGAAGAACAGCCTAGGGAGCTCTGCTAGATTGCTGCCAGACCTGCTGAATCAGTAAAGGATTTCTGATTCCCTCTAGAACATAGCTGTCAACTTTCGGATTTGAAAATAAGGGATTTTTTCAAACTTTCGGATTTGAAAATAAGGGATGCCGCCAGGGCAGTTCAATGGCACCAAGTAGCCTCGCCACCCTGCACTCCAGAGGCTGCGCGCGAACGGGTGAGCGAAAGAGCGAGCGCGTAGATGGCAGGCAGGCTGTCTGTCTGGTTGGGCGTGAGGGTCTGGCTGCACAAGGCATGCAAGCTCCGCCCCCAGTCGGTCTCACACTCCTTATTGGCAGCCGAGCAACACAGCTGAGGAGCCTCCCTGGCCGGCAGGGAGGGAGAGGAGCTGCTTGCTTTGAAATCCGGGAAATTTAAGGGATATCAACAATCTGGGATAGCAGCGGGAAACGGCATTGGAATAAGGGAGTTTCCCGCAAAAAAAGGGAGGGTTGACAGCTATGCTCTAGAAACCAGAAGAAGCTGCTGCCAGTTAGGTGTCTGGGGCCCCTGATCTGCAGCAACTCACATGTAGCTTCATTCTGGTATGTGGAGGTGTGTAACTCAGGGGCGCAGTCGGTGCTTGGCTCCACCCTTTGAGCATCTGCCCTCAAGCTACTATTTTGCAGCTGTCACCAGCTGGTGGACCACTCTATTCTGGTAAATATAATAAGTGTGAAGTCTGCAGAACAGAAAGGACGAGAGAAATAACAGCAGATGAGGTGAGGTCACATAACACAGCACAACATGGACCAGGGTACTTTTGGCGAAATCCCCAGAGCTCTGGGGGCGGGGGGGGGGCGGACGACTGTGCTACAAAATGCAGAATAGCTCTGTATTTGGGGGGGGGGGCAACCGAAATTTCTATACCACTTGATTGTAACAAAACCTCTAAGCAATTTACAATAAATTGCTGTAAATACAATGAATATGCTGCATTTTTCTGGATCAAGCAAAAGGGAAGCCCAACCCGGCACATATTACAGTAATCTAATCTTGAATTTTCTAATGCCTGGACAAGGTCTCCCAGCTCAGGAATGGTTGTCATACCAGGCACGGAGGCTACCTGGCCCTCCAGCGACAGAGCCAGCTCCAGAAGCATGCCTGCTCCTCAAGGGGATGGGCAACCCCATCTCAGGCATGCAATTGACCTATTTCTCTGACATGGGAACTGTGGGATGTATAACACTGGTGCAGTCATTCACAACATTCCTAGAATGTACACAAGGGGCCTCAGTCCTCCAGCTAGAATTTCCTGTACCTGGACTGAGACCACTTCCTCTGTGTGACCAGAGGTGGGAGTGGCCTTACCTGCAGTTATTCAAAGTACACAGGTCAGATGCCATTCTCCCTCTTCCTCATCGGATCTTCGAGCAAGCAACATCTCAAGAGAAGATGCACTCTTGGCTTCCAGCCAAGAGGGCCCAGATGGAGCCTCCTCCCTTAAGGAGAGTCTCCACATGTATATACATTTTAATCTAAGCTAGCCTGCCTTTCTGAGACTTGTAGAACCTTGGAATGTCTGTGAGTAAACCTTTTTACTTTTAAAAAGCTATGTGTCATGTATTTACTTTTAAGAGGGAACCAGGGGAAATATGCCAGGAAATATGCCTTGTTCTAGAAGTTCAAAAGAACTTAATCGCCACGTTTTGCTGCGTTTAATTGGGGATGAGAATCTCTGCTAGTTTGGAGCTTGTTAACACAAGCTGGGATAGGAAATATTAGACAATATTCCCTCATCCACATTCCCACTCATCTCCCACAGGAACCACCCACCCAGAGTGCTGCTGTCTGCCCAGGATTCAGGCTCAACTTATTTCCCTTCTCCCATCTCACCACTCAGCCCAGGCACTGGTCCAGGTCTTGCATGGCCTCTCATGATTCTGATGTTACGTGGAAATAGAGCAAACTCCTAATGACTGCTCCCAGCGGCTTCTTGTAGATATTAAACAGCACTGGGGATAAAATAATGCTCTGTGGCACTCCATAGCATAACCAGCACCCTCCCAATTCTACTTACTGGATTTGATCCCGTAAGCAGGACTGGAATACAGTGCCCCCAATTTCCAGGCCACAGAGCTGGTCCAGGCATAGCTGTCAACCCTCCCTTTTTTTGCGGGAAACTCCCTTATTCCAATGCCGTTTCCCGCTGCTTTCCCGGATTGTTGATATCCCTTAAATTCCCCGGATTTCCAAGGAAGCAGCTCCTCTCCCTCCCTGCCGGCCAGGGAGGCTCCTCAGCTGCGTTGCTCGGCTGCCAATAAGGAGTCTGAGACCGACTGGGGGCGGAGCTTGCATGCCTTGTGCAGCCAGACCCTCACGCCCAACCAGACAGACAGACAGCCTGCCATCTACGCGCTCGCTCTTTCGCTCACCCGTTCGCGCGCAGCCTCTGGAGCGCAGGGTGGCGAGGCTACTTGGTGCCATTGCACCGCCCTTGCGGCATCCCTTATTTTCAAATCCGAAAGTTTGGAAAAATCCCTTATTTTCAAATCCGAATGTTGACAGCTATGGGTCCAGGAGGTATCAAAACCTATGGTGAGACCAAGAAGCAGCCATCCAGGCCACCAAGGAGGACTCAGTCCCATGACCAGGTGGAGCCCAGGTTGGAATGGATCAAAAGATTTTGTGTCATCCAAGGATGCTTGCAACTACCCCGCTGCTACCCCCTCCAACACCTTCCCCGAGAAGGAGGCATTTGCCATTGGTTGGCAGTTATTCCCATCCAAGAGGTCCAGGGAAGGTTTCTTTAGGAGTGGTCTGGTATCCTGAGGTTCAGGCCTGGTTTGGGAACTGTCTCTGTGTGAATGAAAAGTTGGGTGATGGAGTGAGCCCCTATTGCCCTTACTCAATCTCTCAGTGACTTTGTTTTTGTTTTGTTTTTTAAAATATTTTTATTCATTTTATAAGAAAACAAACAACACAAACATAAAAAAGACAAATAAAACATTAATATTTCTTATACACTTAATTATGACTTAACATTTTAAAGTGACCTCCTCCGGTTCCCCCCTTCTGAACTCCATTATCATTCCTCTTTGGCAGTATCATAGTACTAATTTTTTTTTATCTAACTATATAAATTCATAAATGTTAACACTTAAAGCCATTTTTTAAAAAAAACATTTTAAACTCACTAAACCTTAACCTATATCTATGCCAAAAGCTTATAATTAACATCCCTAGGTAGTATAAAATGAAATTTTAAATATTAATATATTTTTTCAAATAAATTTTAAACTTCAGCCAATCTTCTTCCACCATCTCTTCCTTCTGGTCGCGGAGTCTCCCAGTCAGCTCGGCCAGTTCCATATAGTCCATCATCTTCATCTGCCAATCGTGAACAGTTGGTATCTCTTGGGTCTTCCAGTTCTTTGCAATCAGCATTCTGGCATCAGTTGTGGCATACAGAAAGAAAACAATGTCTTTGGGGGGAATTTCTTCCCCTACTATTCCTAATAAAAAGGCTTCTGGCTTCTGACTGCAGTGGTTTCATTCCTACCTGTGCAGTCGAGTCCAGAGTAGCACTGTGGAGTGTGTTTTGACTCCCTGGAGCTTGTGTTGTGAGGTTCCACCGGACACTATTTTGTCCCCAACGCTGTTCATAGAATCCTAGAGTTGGAAGAGACCACAAGGGCCATCCAGTCCAACCCCCTGCCAAGCAGGAAACACCATCAAAGCATTCCTGACAGGTGGCTGTCAAGTCTCTGCTTAAAGACCTCCAAAGAAGGAGACTCCACCACACTCCTTGGCAGCAAATTCCACTGTCAAACAGCTCTTACTGTCAGGAAGTTCTTTCTAATGTTTAGGTGGAATCTTCTTTCTTGTAGTTTGAATCCATTGCTCCGTGTCCTCTTCTCAGAAGCAGCAGAAAACAACTTTTCTCCCTCCTCTATATGACATCCTTTTATATATTTGAACATGGCTATCATATCACCCCTTAACCTTCTCTTCTCCAGGCTAAACATGTTTAAAGCCTCCCTGAAGCCACCAGTCTATAAATATTTTCACATAAATAAGTAACTGGTTAGGACTGCACTGTAATACAGATGCATAAAGAGCATGAGGAAATGGTTAAGCAACAGGAACAGCTGATGGCATTGCAATCAAGGGTAACTGTGGGGCATTCTCTACAATATGTTGAATATAGCCCCGCATCCCTGCTGGTTTATTTTATTTTTTACCTGTATACCTATTCCAAGTAATATATTCCAAGCTATATTACTTGGAAGTTTTGGGGAATTATAGGGAAAGAACTACTCAAACGGTACAGAAATTTAAGAGTGTTACTTGCCCAAAAATGGAAAGAAGAAGAAGAAGTCCCAGCAAAAGAATGGAGACAAAAACTTATGGAATATGCAGAAATGGCGAAACTTACTGGAAAAATAAGAAATCAAGATAACAAACTTTTTTTAAAATAAAAGAATGGAAATTGTTTATTGAATATTTACAAATAAATTGTAAACAGATAAGAACATTGGCAGGATTACTGTAATAACCTGCAGTTTTATAAGAATATATATTTAAAGTAGATGAATAAATGAGTAAATTTACTTAATTTGGATATGCAGAAAATATTAAAAATAAATTTAAGGAACCGCAGAAAGAGGGGGAAGGAAGTCAAGTTTTGAAATGTTAAAATGATTATAACATTATTGAAATGTATAAAATTGAAAATCATTAAGGATAATGACAACAACAACATGGAGCCAGGGTACCAACTCCCCATAAACACCCACCCACCGCATCCTGGAACCTAGTGTAGGATAAGGGGGTTGCAAGTGACCCCCTCAAGTGAGCCTGTGCATTTGCCAGGCACTGCCTGCTGCTGCCTGTGGGGCCCAGATAAGCCCCCCAGAGGAATCTGAGAGGGGCTACAGCCCCCCTGAAGTTGGGCATGAAGGCCTACAGGGTCAGTTGCAAGAAGAGCTGTGGGTGGGGAAGGGCAGCTTGGGCCCAGCAGGACAGGACTTGCCTGGGGACACCTCAGGCCTCTCCTTGGGCCTTGTGAAAGGGGCTCTTCCTCTGCCTTGTTCCTCCACATCCCTTCCATTGGGTGTCTTGTCTCTGGAGTTTCCAAACCTGAGGACAGGACTTGCCTCACCTTCTTTTAAATCGATGTCAGCTGCTTTAGGAGACAACAAGAGTCTGCAAAGCAGGATACAAATAAGAGGAAAAAGTATTAAACTGTACATTATAAAGAATATATACATATCACCCTTGAGTTGCATGGCCTTAACATTGTTCTAACCACTAGGCCACATGGACTCTCCTAGAACCTTGGCACTGGGGTCGGGAATTCCATGTTCTCAAGGGCCGTTGCCTAGCAACGGAACTTGTGACCGTTTGAACTGAGGTTCCTGCATCCTCAGCATCTCGAGGTTTGCAGAGGTGGCCTGTAGTGACCTTCGCTCCGTCACTACATTCGAAGATGGCGTCCCAAAGACTCCTGGAGGTACGTGGAGGTTGTGTTGTAAGAATATCAAGGTCATATATTTATATATATAATTGTTATTAATGTACCAAGCAAACAAGGCCACATGTCTGAAAACAGCACAGAAAGACAGGCCTCACACCATTTGGACTCCTAGCTGGCCAGGTACCAGATGGCCCATTTCCCTCACAGTCCTTAGCCCTGCATCAGGAAACCTTTTGTTTTCCAGAAATGTGTGTCTGGGAGGGTTCGAGGAGGGATGACCAGGTGTGGAAAATTCTCAAGTTACCTCTTCTGACCCTCCCAAGTTGTGATGTAGTTCTTATATATCTGTGGTGTAGGATGATGTATCTGGGGGTGGGCTGGACTCCAAGGGGGGAATTTCAAAAGTCTATATAGGGGCTGGCACACCATTGTTCTGGGTCTTTTTCCCTGCTCCTGTGTGTGTGTGTGTGTGTGTGTGTGTGTGTGTGTGTGTGTGAGAGAGAGAGAGAGAGAGAGAGAGAGAGAGAGAGAGAGAGAGAGAGAGTCTGAGAGAGAGAGTGTGTCTGAGAGAGAGAGAGAGAGAGAGAGAGAGAGAGAGAGAGAGAGAGAGAGAGAGAGAAAAGCACCCTGTGAAAATAACAGTGAAAATAAAGATTTTGCTTCTCAATTTTTCTCTGGTTGGCCTCTGTAATTTGCTCCTACCGATGGAGAACCTGGAAAGGCTCTTGTGTACCCCATAAGGGAATAAGAGCAGATTTCTGTTTATTTCAGTTGCCATGGCCAGGGGACTTAACTCTAGAACCTAGATTAATGGTCCCCCCAAGTTTGGCAAAGAGCTATCCAAAGTCAAAGAAAGGCTTGAGCTTTGCCCAGATTTTTGGAAGGGGAGAAGGAATGCCGAAAAGGAAACTTTAGTGTCTTATATTGCAGTCGATTGAATATTATTTTGAATAGAGGATTCCTTCTGATTTCTGTGCATGTGAATCTGGGAGAGGCTTCATTTCAATTTTGACATGCTGGATGTTATGTTGTAATATAATTTGGAGGGAAAGGGAAAAACAGAAGAAGAAAAGAGAGCGTGACCGGCTGGCCCAATGGAGGGGAAGGGGGTGTCGGATGGATCTGGTTTTTCTGCAGAGCCCTGCTGCCCACCTGCCCACAGAGTCCATCGCAGGGAAGGGCTGCTCCCAGGTGCAGGCGAGGGAGAGACAGGAGGCCTGGCGGAGCTCTGCTCCTGGAGGAAGGACGGATGCGAAACAGCGCCATGGGCTCTGCTGAGAAAGGCCAGCTCCCTCAGGCCTCCTCTCCCCCAACTGTCATCTGGTGGCAGCCATTTCATCAGGCTGCCTCAGTAGGAGAGATGAGAATAGCATTCTAGACACTGAGGCCTGAGCTTGTGAGTTGTCTTTTCCTCTGCCCTCCTTGCCCCCTTTCCTTGTGTGCTGTATTTCTGTTGGTCAGATTGTTTATTACAATAGAAGTCTGCGATTAGGGAGTTTTTTGCATTTGATTTCATGGAAGGCTCTATTGGAGCCTTTTTGGATTAAGAGAGGGGTACAAATGCTTTAAATGAATGGATGGATGAATAAGGTCTCAAAGGAAATGGAGGACAGAGATTTCCAGTTTGTTTCCCAACCTACCTCATCTGCGCTTTCCTGATCCACACAAAAAACATGAATGGGTCTGATCCATTATTCACATTCTGACGTTCCTGTTTCTCTTTTCTCATGAACAGGGAATTGATTTCGATGAAGATCAAATATCGGTAATCAGCCTGGAAGATGGGGAGTATCTTCCTCCAAGGTAATGCTATGCTAATCCCCCCCATAAACAATTTCTTTCTAACAACCCCCCCCCCCGCGGTCCATTTCTATGGCGGTGGTGCTTGGGGTCTTTGAAGGAGTGGAGCCAATAAAACCTTTTTACAAAAGTCCTACAGGTTCTTTGGATGTGGCTGATCTTCCTCCTGAAGGCTTCAGAAAGGACCAGCTGAAGGCCAGATTTACAGATATCATCACCACGATGAAGAGTGGGAAGAAGATGGTCCGAAGGAAGGCGCTCCGAGATCTTTCCGCCCTCCTGCAGAAGATCCAGGAATATGTGAGTTTCTGAAGGGAAGCATTGCAACCCCTTATTTAATACAAGATTTAATAAAAATGTTATAGGGAAAATGGTGATGGGTTGTTTCTCCTATCAGTCACTTCTGCTGGTCTCTTCTCAGCCATCGGTAGCGCTTCCTGCATCGTCCCTTGGCCAACTGGTGGCTATTTCCTGCCTGTGCGCATTGGATCCAGACCCGGAGTGCAGGCAGCAGGCAGCAGAGGCCCTCTGCCATCTTCTGCCCATCCTGCGGCGCAAAGAAGGTAAGACTGGAAGGAATGCATTCCAGCATGGGGTGGGGTGAGCAAGACCCGAACTAACCCTTTGGCTTTCCTTTGCAGAGACGCTGGCACGAACATCGTGGGACCAAACGCTCATCCTCAGAGCTCAGAAGGTCCTCAAATCCACCGGAGGACCGGCTCCTGAGTTGTTTGTCAATGACTGCTACGCTCTTGCCAGGGTAAGTCGCTGTCACACAAGGCACAGCGGTCTCTCAAGCCGCATATTCTTTGTTCCACAGAGACAGCACCTGGGCTTTCTGCTGCCCTGCCCTGCCCTGTGGGCATCTCTGACCTTCCTCTCTTGCTTTAGGTCTTTGGCGCCTTTCTCACTGCGGAGCAGCTCTTGGAGGCCATGTGCTTCCTGGCCAGCGACCTGGTTGTCGAGAGCAGCTTCAACCCTGTGGACATCTCCCACCTGCTGCAAGAGGTCATCAAGCAGTTTGGCGGCACAAAAGTGGAGGTAAGGTGTCTGCAAAGGTAGGAGAGAAGAAGATTCTCTGCTTTGGTATAGGGGAGGCATCCTCATGCCATTGGGTGGCCAGGACCAGGGGCGTAGCAAGGGGGGACGATGGGGGCGGGCCGCACCGGGTTCCACCCCGGGGGGGTGACAATTTTGTATTAATTTTTTTTAAAAAAACAACAACACATTTTTTAAAATTAAATTTTAACTTTTGAAAAAAAGAGATAATAGACACACACACACAACCCCCCACACCTCACAAAGTGGCACCATCAGAGGGGGGTGACACTTATTTATTTATTTTTATTTATTTTTATTTTTATTTTAACTTTATTGAAAAAAAGAGATAATAGACACACATACACAAAAACCCCACACCTCGCAAAGTGGCACCATCAGAGGGGGGTGACACTTTTTTATTTTATTTTATTTTATATTTTTTAAAATTTTTATTATTTTTTATTATTTTTTTTAAAAAATCAAATTTTAACTTGATTGAAAAAAAGAGATAATAGACACACACACAAAAAAACCCCACACATCGCAAAGTGGCACCATCATTTTTTTTGGGGTGGGGGTGACTTGCTATGCCACTGGGTGCAGCTCTGCCAGTGCCCTGGCAAAGTGGGGGGGGGGTGACAAAAAAAAATTCCGCCCCAGGTACCACCTGGGCTTGCTACGCCTCTGGCCAGGACACATGTTTGTTGAGAGGGGCCTGGCAATGTCAGGACAAGAACCTCAGCCAAGGGTCCTGAGAAACATGGGTTCAGGAATGGGGAATCCTCCTCCTCCTGGGAGCAGACTGGCAAGCTTCTTCTCTTGGCCCACAATGGACAGGGGAACTGGTTCCCTGGAGCTGCCTGGGTCCCATATTCCCAAGGACCCTGAGTGGGACCTTCAAAGGAAGATGGCTGTGGGGGCACAGGTCAAGGGTCCCTCTGTCTATGAGGGATGGAGGGATCCGCCTGCAGACAGCCCCGCTTCCTTGTACTCTCCCAGCAACCCTCTCTTTCTCTGACAGGTGGAGGTGCTGCTGGAGGCCTTCTACAACATCACCCTGGGGCCTACAGTGGAGGGCAGAAACATGGCCGTCTTCGCTTTCTCCATCTTGTCCCACCACCACCTGGAGAAAGTGGTTGCCTACCTCCTCCAGTTTCCCTTCAGGTATGGAGCCCTCCAGGTTCTATTGGGCTAAGGGAAAGGTTGGCAAGTTGCAGGGCTTGCTCAGAAAGCCCTTGCTGCCATTTCCTCTCTCTGGGGCATGGCAGTATGCAGAAGACTTGAATCTGACCATTGCTCTTGGTTTTGCATTCACAGAGACTGCGAGAGAGTATGGAAGGAGGTTTTGACATCGGCCGACCAAGAACAACTGCTCCATCTCATGGCCGAGCAGCTTTACCAAAGCCCCTTGGCGGAATCTGCCACCCAAGTGGTAAGCACGAACTACCTGCTTTCTGGCTTCCTTCTTCCCAGGGTGATATCGAGGGGTTTCTGTATTGTGCAGAAAAGCAGGGAAAGTGACTTGCACCTCTCTCTCTTCCAGCAACGTCTCACCAGCCTGTTGCACGCCATCCTCAGGATGGAGGAATACAAGGCAGCTGTGCGCCGGAACTTCCCACAGCTGCTGATCGCTCTCCTGGGGATGGTTGTCAACTTCCACTACGACCAGGAATTCCTCGGGTGAGTAGTGTGTTGCAAAGGGGCCAATGGAGTCCTTTTCCCTTCAACCTCGGGGGGTTTCCAGTCCAACTTGGTTTTCTAAGGGAGATTCTCCTTCAGGCGGCTGCTAGGGAGGAAGGATGGGGAAGGAATTTGAGTGGGTGGCAATGACCCTCCTGGTAAAACTGGCCTTGCTTTGGTTACAGAGGGGCTAAGGAAGTTCTGCACCTCCTTCTCGGCGCCACTGGAGAGGAAGTAGAGGCGGCCATCATAGACCAACTTTTCTGCCGGGAGAATTTCAGCCAGGGGTTGTCTGCCATGGTGAGGTAAGAGGAAGAACAGGGTGACCTTCCAATGGTCTGGCAAACGGAGCTGAAGGCACGGGATCGGACTGTGCCCCTGTTTGCTTCCTGCGGTGTCTCTCCCTGCCTTAGCAAGATCTGGTTCTCCATTTCAGAGCTGTCGGAAAGCGACGCTGGTGGATCCCTCCCATGGTGCAAAACATCACCACTGCTCTCGAGGACCAGGAGTTTGCCGGAGTGCCACAAGTAGCGGCAGCTATCTACATCGAGGTGAGGGGGACTGACGTGGGAGGAAATGGGTGCAGAAAGGGGGCCCTGGCTTGGTTTCTGCCGAGTGTTGGGCTTGGTGTTCTTTGGCTCCTTGTGTGTCCTTGGTTCCCCAACCAGCTGCCATTAGAATTTGGACCTTGCATATTCCGTGCCTGATGTCAAGGCTACTTTAGCTAAGGACTGTTGCCTGTTTTAGTGCTCCTCAGAGTAGACCCATTGGATTGGATGTACATGACCAACTTTGGTCCATTCACTTCAGTGGGTTTGCTCTGTGCAGAACTGCAAATGGTGGATAAAAGGAGAACCTGCCTCAACCTCTCATCACTGAAGAGTTTCTTTCTCTTTGGGCCTCTTTAGCTGCTCAGTTGCCGTCTGAAGGTCTATCCCTGTGAGGAGACACTGGAGCAGGTCCTCACCTGGCTGGAACATGACCACCTGCAAGTCCGGAAGCTCAGCGTCAGAGGGATAGCCCTGCTTCTGGACTCTGACATGGCAAGTGATGCTCAGAGGGAGGGAGGAGGGTACAGATCCAGTTTCTAATCATGGCCCAGCACTCTTTTGTTGACAGAATGCTGAAGGGCCTATTCTAAAATTAAAAGCGTGGGGCCTTTCAGACCTTTGAAAAGATTATCTTTTTTGTGCAGGACCCTTCGATTCTGCGGCCGTCGCTGCTGGATTCCCTCCCTGATGCAGAAGCTGATGTCCTCCCAGAGTTGATAGAGCTGATACACCAAGCCTATCTCTCCAGAGATCTGGGAGAGGAAGACCTGAAGATGCTGGCAGCAACCTACTGCGGTCTGGCTGCCCATGTGAGTATTAGGGAACACCTGACATCACACAGGGTGGAGGAGGACTGCTTTGGAAGAGGAAGGGTGGTGTTTAGACTGGCATGCAGCGGAGATGTTCTGGCTTCAGGAGGGTGTTCCTCTGGAGCACCTTCTCTTGGAAGCCTGCCTGGAAAACACAGGGGGAGAGTCACCCCTACCCCCCGTCTCCCCCAGGAGGAGTATAGGGGGCTGAGCAGCCTCAAAACACCTCGGTGGACAGGAGAAAGGAAACTGATCTGCTGAGAAACACAACCTCTGATATTTTCTGCCTACAGGAGGAAGCCTCCGTCCGGGCACCAGCCATCCAACATCTGGGGCTGCTTCGGGGCTGGGCAAGAGACCAAGGGCTTCCCATAACAGCAACAGAAGCCATTAATGAACTGGTCTTCGTCCTCATTCACCTCGAAGACGAGGACGAGGTGGCCAAGGTGAGGGCCAAGGAGGTGGAATTATGCAGTAGGAGGGAGGGATTGTTCTCCGGAGCTTCCGAGATTTCTTTTATGGCAATTTGTAACCCTCTTCTCTTCTTGTTTTGCAGGCCGCAAGGAGGGCTCTTTCCCATCTAGCCCCACAGGTCAAGTGGTGGGCTCATGCCAACAAATTTAGCCTCCACTTTGCTCTCCACCAGGCTGCCAAGCATCTGGTAAGGTCCCTCTGCTTCGTTGCCAGCTTTGCCCAGGGATGTCTTTGGGGGTGACAGGCTCTTCTGCCGCACTCTCAAGCCTGTCTGATGCCACTTCTCCTTTGTCTTTGCCGACAGAGCAAGACCTTCAGCAAGAACGTCCTTCGGAGTGCTGCCTTGACATGTACGAAGCTCTCTGCCAACAGGCTGCCAGCATTCTCCAGGGTGGCAGCTCTGCTTCTGGGTAAGTCAAGCAACGTCCTTCCGTGGTAGGGATGGACAGAAACGTCTTGGTAACGATGGCAGGGAGGATGGGCATGTCCCCAGGCCACCTGCTAGGTAGGCTTCCCTCTGCGTCCAGATCTTGCTCTGAGTGCTCTGCGAGGGTGGAGGCCTCTAGACACATCAGAGCAGACCTGTCCTCCTGCTTGCTTTGCACCGAGATGACATCCCTCTTCTTGCCCTGTCTCTCTAGGTCATCTGGCTTTCCGGGATGCCAGTTTCATCCACAGTGAAGACATGGCATCCTACGGCACATGTAAGTGAAATGTTCCCCTACCCCACACCCTGGTCCTGGGAGGAGCTCTGGTGGGGGTGCTTTGCAAGTTGTTGCTTTGTGAAAAGCTGATTCCTTGCTCCACCTTTCTCCCTTGCCACTCAGGGCTGGAAGAGATGCAGCAGCACGAGGAAGAAGGGCTCAGGCGGACAGGGAGGAGCTGCCTGAACATCATGCAGCGGGCCTGTAAACATCGGCAGAAAGGCAGGGTCCGGCGCCTTGTGAGGAGGCTGCTCCGCTGTGTTCACAGGGAACCTTACCCACAGGACTTCCTGAGATGCATGCCAGGTGAGTGAGGCATCTGCTGGGCTATTTGGATGTCTGCTGGGCTGTTTAGATGTGACGTTTCTCAAGGAGCCCCTTTCTCCTCCTCACAGAACATCCGCAGTAGCGCCAGGCCAAGGCAACGTCAACATCAGAGTTGTGCTGCAGAGATGCCATCTTCTGCTCTCCGAGGGATCCAGTCTAGACCAGCGCCAGGAACATCAATGCCATCAGGATCGACCAAGAGGATTGGTGCTGCCCTCACGACCCTCCGTACATAGCGGTAAGAAACCTTTTTGTTGTTGCGTTTTTGGTTGATGTTGTTTTTGATTGTTGATTGTTGATTTTTATTAATTGATTTTGAATCTCACGGTGGTTCACAACACCAGGTTACAGTAAACGAAGCACAAAATACATGATTTAAAAAAATCACTGCACAAGATTCAAAATAAAAATATCAGAACTTAATATAAATTAAAATAATAAAAACATAATAAAAATAGCCACAAGACTAATGTATGTACACTAATAAACAATACAAAAGCCCCGAAACAACACTCCAGCCCACAAACACAAAATCTAAATCAACATACCACATTTAACAACCATTTAAAACAACCCCACCATGCAAATCAAACAGCACCCACCCAAGTTAAAACCCCCTCCCAGTTGAAACAGTCATTTTAACAAAAGGGGGCTAGCCCACGATCTGGTCCCACCCCCTAAGTGCAGTCCCCAAAGGGACGATCATACCTTTGTTGTTTCCCCTTTGTTAGGGGTCCCGCCCCCAGGACAGGCAGGCTTCATGAAGCACCCCCAGTTGCTGGTGTGCGCCCAGGGTCCGGTTCCTTGCAGGCCTCTCTGCCATCCTCTCAAGGGGGGGGGGCAACCCCCCAGCAGCGACCTTCTTCCATTCCTTTGTCAGAAAACGCCTCTTTCTTTCTTGTTAAATTCTTTATTCACCAGCAGCGGGGATTATTTTGGGGGCAACTAGAGGGGCTAACATTCATGAGATTTAATACCCTTTCTAACAGAATCTCTTTTCTCTCTTTCCTGCATGGAACAAAACCACGATGGGAAACGGCGGCCTATCTGCTGGAGCCTGGGAGAAGACGTCCGAAGAAAAGAAGACCCCCGCAAGAATGTCATCAGCCGGGAAAGGAGCCGCCCTGAAGACGACGTCTGCAACATCGACCCTCCATCTGGCAGTGAATTTGAGGACTGGACACTGTTTATAGACTCTTTTGGGACTTAAAACATCAAGCAGGACTTTTTTTAGTTAGATAGGTTAAAATGGATGTATAGAGTAGGATAGGCAAAATAGGGAGCATTCAAGGGTAGATAACACTATGGTTTATGTTAAAATGTGGGGGGGGGAGAAATCATTTTGTAAAAAATGAATAAATAATATTTTTGTTAAAAAGAGAAATATGTCTTTTGGTTTGTGAAACGTCAGCTCGTAAGGGAAATCTCTACACACTTCCCTGGAGGGATGCCCCGTCATCCCAAGATGGAGACATAGAAGCTGGTGGCAGGGGTTGTGTGTGGTGAGTTGGGAGGATGCTGCAATCTGGAGAGGCAGGAGATTGTCTTGCTCTGAGCTGGAAAGAAGGTCAAAGAAGAAGGAATATCCGAGTATATTTCAGATCCTGAAAGAGGAAGGGAATATTGGAGATGAAACTGCGGATCGAAGGAAGAAGGAAGAATAGCCGATGATAGTGTGTGACTTGTGGGTTGGGGACACTCTTAAAACTGGAGTGGGTTGAAAAGTTTAACATTATTCTGTAATTGGTAAATATGGTTTAGAACTGGACTGTTAGGATATTGGTATTGGATTTTATGGATCTTGCTGAAACTGTTTGGGTGACACTGCTGGAAGGAGGAGGGGTCGGGGAAAGAGGGAGGAAACATGAAATTTGCTGACCTGACAGCAATACTGCGGGTCCGGGAGGGGGAGGCGGGGCGACAAGATCGGAAAATTTAAGACATTTAGGAAAAGAGGTTATTGGTTAAGATAGAAACTCTAAGAAAATACCTAGGGGCTCCCGGGGTTATATGTTATATTAGTAGTATACAAAAAAAAGCACTGAAACATGAAGGGGGGAAATAAGATATATAAGATATTTTGATAAGATTTGATAATGAAGATGGAACTGCATAAATAAGAGTTAATATGAAACCCAGAAGTGGAGGTTGGGAAAAGTCCCATAAAGAAATTGGGTAATTGGGAAATGTGATGAAACAAAAAAAATTATTTTATTTTATTTTTTGTTGTTTTTGTGTTTTTAAATGTTTGTCTGTGTTAAAAAAAACACAATAAAGATATTTGAAAATAAAAAAAGAAGAAGAAATAAGAGAGGTCTTTGCCAAAGTCTCCAGCACTGAAAGAGCCTTTTTGTCTGGGGGAGGTGGGGGGGGCAATAGAAAATCAGGTCTTGCTGTCCCTTGAAACCAAGGGTTGAATCCAAGGCTGCCTGTGGGAAGGCGGATTGGGAAGGTGTGCAGGGAGGAGGCTCCTGTGAAGAAGAGGGGGGAATCCCCTTGGGAAAGGGAGAGTGCTGCTGCGCTGAGGGAAGAAGAATGGAGTCTACAACCTGTTGCCTAAATCTATGTAGCAAAGCAACAAACAAACAGAACTTATAAGATCATAAGGAATACAATAGAAAATTGCATCTTACTCAAAATATATATATTTCACTCCTGGACTCACATCTTCTCATGTCTTGTGGCTACAGTGTTCAAATGTAACATGCGCCTATTCTAGAAACCAATTCTCCCAATTCTCTCACTGCATTCATGTGTCCTTGTTGATGCAATTCCTTCAAGATGTACCATCCAAAGTCCACCACCCAGATTTGGCTTCACGGTTCCTTATTCTCCAATTCATATCATGTTTTCTTCACTATGCTGTGGATGGGGTCAGTCCTTGGTAAAAATATTGCACCCTGCCCATAAGATAGCATTCTTGCCACTTCCTGAGAGGTGTGTCATCCTTTGTATTTCTTCTCCTAGCTTGGGTCTGTTGCTCTTCCGTGGACCCGACACCCACAACAGGGAACAAGAGGGCGTCTAGGAGAGCAAGTAGTTGAGATCTGTTGGCTACTTGCTGTCCATCTGCAGTAGGGAATCCTCTCTCCTTCCACAAAAGGCCGTGGGCTTGCACTGTTCCAAAAGCATAAGTAGGATCTTTGTAGATAGGGAGAGTCCTAGTCAATTCCATCAGTTCAACCTCTTGTGCTGAAAAATGAGAGAGCAGTCCTTCTTGGGTAAGGATTGTCTTTGCTGTAACCACAGCCAATCTTGAATATCTCCTTCCTTCGGCCATGAAAAAGCTTTCCCTTTGGTGCTCAGAATCGGAGGCACTCCGTGCAAAATATAATCTCCCACATCACCTCCCAAAGTCACGTTCTGAGCCTCCTGCACAGGGAGGAGAAATGCTGCTGCTGCTGCTGCTGCTGCTCAAAGGCATGCTGGCCATCACTGGGCCACAGAATCAAGATTCTCCACTGTCCTCCAATGGGGTTCTCCTCTCTGTACAAACCATCCCCTACCCACAGCCTCCACTTCATTCACATATGGTCTGTAGGATTGAAAGGGACTGGAAAATGCCGGCGCTGGTGGTTCAGCTAGGGATGTCTTCAAAGACTATTCAAAGGCTTTCCATAGTCCATATTCCATCCAGGAACCCTTTTTGGTTAATGTGTTGTAATGTGTTGCTTCCCCCCTCATTTCTGGTATCCAATTCTTGCCAAATCCAGCAAAGTCCTAAGAATGCCTTCAGGACCTTAGAGAACTCAGCTTGGGCATGTCAAAGGTGGCACACAAGTTCCTGGCTTCAGAATATGCCCTAAAATGCCACTTGCTTCTGGTACACCAGAGCCTTCTCCCTCGAGACTTTATAGCTTCTCTTATCTTACTTGGTTTCAACACCTCTAATTTGGGAGAATTAAAGGACGAGGATCCTTCTTTAAGCCATCCACAGGCTATAACTGTCAATTTAAATGGTTCCGGTTCTGTTCTTAACTTAGAGCTTCGGAATGCAGGGCTCCTGCAGTCTACCAACAATCCAGATTCCAACTTAATTCTGATAGGGGTGACTGTAACACTTCAAGCCATCCCCGGATTCTGTCCAAACAATAGGATCCACATTTTCAATCTCAGGTTCTGCGACAGTAGAAAGATGTTATTGTTCTTATATTAATAAGACCAAAGGATAATAATTTGGAGCCTTGCTGCTGGGGATTGAAACTACCATCTCCATCTTTGAAAAATCTCTGCGCTTACAACTTAGTTCACAGGTCTCTCCAGAAACTCCACTGGACACGTATCAGCAAACACAAAGTCATGGTGCAAGGCTGAATCTCCTTCCCTCCCACCCCTCTTGTCAGTGGGGTCTACTAGATGGCAAGGTTTGACTCTTTGCTTTTTATACTATTTATAGCCACAGTTCTGGTTTTCCAATCTGATCAGGGAAGGTTTAGCCATTTCAGCCCCTCTTTACTTTTGTTTTAACCATGGGCCCCTTGGGGACTGTCATATTTGTAATAGGGAGGTTCCAGTCCCCATTCCCCATCACTTCTCCAAATGCTTTCAGGACCTGTGGAATCCTTTTCTGAACTTGGCTTGCCTCTCTCAATCACAATCACACAAATAGAGAGCATTAGAATCCCAACTGGCTTTTTCAAATATAAACCCTCACACAACTACCCTCCCGGTCACCGGCTCTCTGATCAAATCTGCCTGGCATCATGAAATCATCCATCTGCAAAGCTGGAGGGAACCCCTAAAGGTCATCCAGTCTACCCCCTTTGCAATGCAGGCGATGTTAATCAAACACACATATCAATGTCAATGCTTCTCAACCTGGCGGTAGCAGTTCGTTAATGTTCATTTCCGCTTCCAATTTCTCGGATAGAGACTTCAAAGTTTGAAATAGTTCAAAAAACATTACTTGGCATTTGCACACATTCCTCGTGTTTTGGAATAATTTGAGGTAAGGGACAAACTCACAACGAAAGGAAAGCTGAAAAATCTTCACACTTGGGACTTCCTGTGGCCTTCTACTCTGAACTTTATCACTCTTTCAAAAACTTTCCTTCTTCCTGGCTCTTCTATCTCATAACCTCAGATTTTGTCTTCTTACCATCTTGCAACCACCTTCAGGAAACCATCTTACGATCTTTTGTCCCTTTTGCCACAACACACACCGACTCAGACCTTCTAACTTTCCCTTCACTAATTCACCCCCTTAATTTCCCCCACCTTTTGGACCTGGTCCTTGACTATTCTTCCTGCAAGTTTTGCCACTGATGACTTGACATTTTTTCCCTGCACTCTTGTAACCAAGCTTTGGGTTTTTCATATCACATCCTGCCACAATCTCTTTATGGGACTGGATCCCATGTCCTTCCAAGGTGACTTATCCATTTCCCTTGTGAAGTCATTGACTCTAGAAATGGCCAGTCTCATAAATGACAACCAGGATCTGTGAGCACCTAGAAAGGAACGCTGTGATCACTAAAAGTCAGCATGGGTTTCTGAAAAATAAGTCATGTCAGACTAATCTGATCTCATTTTTTGACAGAATTACAAGCCTGGTAGACGAAGGGAACACTGTGGATGTAGCCTATCTTGATTTCAGCAAGGCCTTTGACAAGGTGCCCCATGATATTCTTGTAAAGAATCTGGTAAAGAAGTCTTACTAACAAATTTTTGTAAGCCGCATTGGGATCATTTTTAGCTAAATGGCGGGTAGAAGCGTTTTTAATAAATAGCTCTGCTTAGCTTTCCAGGGGCTGCTGCAGCAGCAGCAGCAACCAATTATATTTGGAGGGTCTCATTTAAATAAAAGGGGCTGCACCAAATTCCAGTAAGCTGTAAAACAGACTCCAGTGTAGAGATCAAAAATGATGCCCATCATGGTTGTTTCATCCCCAGTCTCATGGCACAGAATTAATCAGCATACTCCCCAAATGATGGACAATCCTGTGACATCTGTGAACTCACCATCAGCTTCAATCATGCTCTTTATGTTCTGTGATAACATTTGATTTGTACAATGAAGTAAAAGTTTTAGTTATGTCCCCCCATCCCAGCAGATCATGAAATGGTAGTTGCATTGCTTAGCCTTCACTTTCCATGCTGCCATTTGTATTCGTCATTAAAGGTAAAGGTAAAGGTAAAGGGACCCCTGACCATTAGGTCCAGTCGCGGATGACTCTGGGGTTGCAGCGCTCATCTCGCTTTACTGGCCGAGGGAGCCGGCGTACAGCTTCCGGGTCATGCGGCCAGCATGACTAAGCCGCTTCTGGCAAACCAGAGCAGCGCACGGAAACACCATTTACCTTCCCGCCAGAGTGGTACCTATTTATCTACTTGCACTTTGACGTGCTTTCGAACTGCTAGGTTGGCAGGAGCAGGGACCGAGCAACGGGAGTGGGGATTCGAAACGCCGACCTTCTGATCAGCAAGCCCTAGGCTCTGTGGTTTAGACCACAGCGCCACCCGCGTCCCCTCCTCAGTCATTAGCCATCGGGGGGGGGGGAATCTGTTGTCTGTTTGCCATATTTTCTGTCAGCCCCTGCAAATTCTATGTGCTATTCTGAACGTGCCAGATCTCCTCTGCTATTATTTTATATTGTCTGCATGATGTGTCCATCATGCAGGGAGACCGTAAGAGTGTATGATCGCAGCTTTATTACCCTCATCTTGATAGGCAGAGAAGCATTTCACATTTATTTATTTCTTATTTATTTTGTAGCTGGTTGGCGTTCCTTTCCGCAAAAGGGCTCAGCAGTGGCTCCTCATCAGCATAGACTGGGTGGGTGGGCACAAACTTCTGTCTTGCCCTGGTGGTTCATAGAATCATAAGACCTGTGGAATAGGGAAGTTTTTAATATTTAATGCTGTATTGTTTTTAACAATTGATTGGGAGCCGCCCAGAGTAGCTGGGGAAACTCAGCCAGATGGGCGGGGTATAAGTAATAAATTATTATTATTATTATTATTATTATTATTATTATTCATAGCTGTCAACTTTCAGATTTGAAAATAAGGGATCAGCAGCCTCACCTGTCCCGGGGACAGTCTACGGTTCTCGGGGACAGTCCACACCGCGCTAAGCCCCCCAGGCTACAAATTAATTTACACCAGGCCACACACCATCATCTTTCCCCACCTCAGGGTCTCTTTTCCAGGGAGTCTTCTCTTCTCATGCGATGCTTCAGGATCTGTCCTTCTGGTGAGCAGCCAGGGCCGATGTCCTTCAGAATGAATCGGTTTGATCTTCTTGCAGTCCACAGGACTCCAGCACCACAACTCAAAAGCGTCAATTCTTCATGGGGGGATTGATCAGGTTCACTCTTTTGGCTCTCTGGCATCCATTAATGACTTATTATACAAACGTGTTGCAGGCTTTGCATCCTTTAACACTCTTTTGGAAGGAGTGTATTTGTGGGCTGGGCCAGAGTGGTTGATTTTACCTGCAAGCAAAGCACAAACAGTGCTGTTGTCTAATGACATCCTATTCTCTGTAACTATTGGTGAGCAACGCAGACGAGCAACGCAGCTGAGGAGCCTCCCTGGCCGGCAGGGAGGGAAAGGAGCTGCTTCCTTTGAAATCCGGGAAATTTACGGGATATCTAACAATCCGGGATAGCAGCGGGAAACGGCGCTGGAATAAGGGAATTTCCCACCAAAAAAGGAAGGTTGACAGCTATGTTATTATATAATACAGGAATATTTTGCTTTTAACATCTTTGATCACAGAGTGCCTCAAATTTGCAGCTGATATCAAACTGGGAAAGTTCACGAATGCCTTAGAAGACGGAAACGGGATTTAATATTGTCACAAATGTTAGGCACCACCCACACTCTGTGTCCAGTGATAGCAAGCTTCCAGGGGGTTCCAGGCACTCCCCCAAGGTCTGTGCTCCTTTGGAGCACAGAGAAGATTCAGTGGAGACCACTGTACCTTTAAGAAATATGATTTATTCACATATTTACACCTTCAGTCTGCATGGAGGGAGTCCAGATCTGACGACACGGTCATCTCAAGCAGGGCTTCTTCCCCACAGCAATGGAGTGCTGGAGTCAAACGCATTTCTCCCACCCAGCCTTCAGCCAGCCTGCCCAAGATGGATCTCAGTCTTTCTTCTCCCCTTCTTCCCAACACACCTTGCTAAAGGCACTCTTTTTCTGTCACTTCTCTCTCAAACACCCCAGTCACCTTGGCAACCTCTGTCTGCCCAGGCCCAAGATTCCTCTTAGATGGGTCACCAACACCTTTAGTCATGTGCCGATGATGGCATTGAAATATTTTGTTCTTCTTCAATAAAGGAGAAAGAGGAGACCAAATTGTGCCAAAGGTATCTCTCTTTTTTGAGATTTTTGTTATCTGACGGTCGGTTTGTTTTTAAAAAATATAAAACACTGTGAAGGTCTTGTTAGAGCCAAAAAGTGGCATGAAGTGTTTGTATTTTTATCAACATAATTAAAAGAAAGATCTTGTTGGTCACCTGCCTGTGCTGACCTCAGTAGGTTGGGGGACTGGATTCAGGTGGTGGGGCAGACTGTTCTCTCCCCCACCCCATGGGCCAAATTTGACAAATGGGCAGGCCAGCTAGATGCCAATCACCTGATGTCACAATGACTTTGGGCAACATTGCTTTTGCCCACAGTGTTTGTAATTGAACAATGTGGACAAAGGCAGAGTCTGCAAAGTACCAACGACCAGCTGCTGATCAGTACCTGGGTGGCCCAGTTGGGCTGGCAGGATAGCGGTCCCGTCCGTCCGTCCGTCCGTCCGTCCCCCCACTACTGCAGGCAAATGAGCTGCTGTTCCTCCCTCCCTTCTTTTGCATGACCTGAATTTATGTGGCGAAATCATCAGGCTGACAGGGTCTTCTCTTCTGTGGCACCTTACTGGAGGCTATAAGATACCCCTCCCACAGCCCTGGCATCCTAAGTTACGCCAAGGCAATGATAAATTGCTAGGAATTACTCTCTCAATCTTAGAGGAAAGGCACAGGGCATTTGGAAGCCATAGAGTGACAGGGCTCAAAACCACTTAGTCTTTGAGAAAGGGTTTCTTGAAATTCTGGGGTGCCATTTTGGTGTTTTGACAAAGTGCCCTGTGGTTTTTTTCTTTGGTATTAGAATACACGAGGTTACTCTTAATTCCCTTCAGGTGTGTGAGGGGAAGTACTTGCCCAGATATTCAAACTGGAATCTCGGGGTGTTTGGGTGAGAGGTGGGGGCAGCCATGTTAACAAGAGGAAAGGAAGCGCTGCGGAATTTTTAAAAGCCAGTTTGTGGTTCCGGAACACAAGGCTGTATCTGAATGAGTTGAGAATGTATGCACAGGTAGATCAGCAGCTACTGTGTGCGTAGCGGGTTTGTATCAAACTGCAGCAGCAGGCCTGCCATTCTTCATCACACACCCATTCCCAAATAAGACTGAAAAACAGTTTTTATCCAAAAGCTATAACTATTTTAAATGCTGTAACCAAATGATATGATCTTTGGGGAGTCATGTAAATGCGTATATGTGGCTGTAAATGTGGGATGGCATTCAATTTCATTGTACAATGACAATAAAGTATCTATCTATCTATCTATCTATCTATCTATCTATCTATCTATCTATCGTGTGCACGCCATCCAAACCGGCAACGCTGCTTCCGTGGCGCCCTTGGGAGGCGCTGTGCCAAAAGCGGCGGCGGCGGCACCCCCACGAGCCGCCCCATGCAATCGGCAGGTGGGGGGTGCCCCGCCGCCGCTGCTTTTGGCGCGGCGGCTCGCAAGGGTGCCGCGGGAGCAGCAGCAGCGCCAGTGGGCGGGTCCCGCACTGGGCGGGGCCAGCCCAAGTGTCACCCCCTCCTCCCCTGGAACCCGGGGCATACCGCCCCCTCCGCCTCCCCTTGCGATGCCAGTGTATCTATCTATCTATCTATCTATCTATCTATCTATCTATCTATCTATCTATCTATCTATCAGAGGCGTAGCAAGCCCCGGAATTTTTTTTGTCACCCCCCCCCACCACTTTAATTTTAAAAAAAAATTAAAAAAAATTAAAAGTGTCACCCCCCTCTGATGGTGCCACTTTGCGAGGTGTGGGGTTTTTGTGTGTGTGTGTCTATTATCTCTCTTTTTTCAATAAAGTTAAAATTTTAAATAAAAAAAAATTTAAAAAGTGTCACCCCCCTATGATGGCGCCACTTTGTGAGGTGTGGGGGGTTTTGTGTGTGTGTGTGTGTGTGTGTGTGTGTGTGTGTGTGTGTGTGTGTGTGTTTTATCTCTTTTTTTCCAATGAAGTTAAAAACAATTTTAAAAATTTATTTTTTAAATTTTTTATTTTTTTTAAAAAAGTGTCACCCCCCTCTGGGGTGGAACCCGGGGAGGCCCCCCCGCCCCCCTTTGCTACGCCCCTGCTATCTATCTATCTATCTATCTATCTATCTATCTATCTATCTATCTATCTATCTATCATTCTTGCGGGTGGCAGAAGTGCCCCTCAGATCCCAGACAAAGGGGCATTTGCCCCTGGAGCATCAATCCCACCCACCCAGTTCCTCGATGACAGTGGGGCTTCAGATGAATTTAGGCAGTTCTTTGATTATCTTCTGGACGGCATTAATGTTTATATGATAGGTCTCGACAGGCAAAGAGATCTGGGTTGATGAATTATGCTCTGTGACTCAGCAACATCAGGCCTTAGTTAACCATTACCTTCCCGATAAACACTAAGATGAAGTTGCCTAATGGTTAGGATTTTCTAAAGTGAAGTCTCCCCCAGGTTCAAAGGGACTTTCTTGGTGGGTTAAAGATTGCAATGTGGTTAAAAAGAAAAAAAAAAGGAGGTGGGTGTGTCCGTAACAACACACTGGCTTGGCAGTCGATTCCTTTCAGCTGATAAATGTGGCAGAAAGGCAGCTATAGCATCATTGACTAAGCAAGTCACATCTTTCACGAATGGCTGGCAATTGGCCAGTTTCGAACATTCGAGTTTTCTACAAATATACGGTATGTGACTCAACTTTCCTTAAGTGTCTGACATGGTGTGGGGAAATGAAGTATACGGTGTCTATTTCAGGGCATCACAATTTAAGAAGGATATCGACAAGCTGAAATGTGTGCAGAGGACGGCGACCAAGATGATCAAGGGCCTGCAGACCAAGCCTTACGAGGAACAGTCGAGGGAGTTGGGGATGTTTAGACTGGGAGGAGATACGATAAAGGTAAAGGTAAAGGGACCCCTGACCATTAGGTCCAGTCGTGTCCGACTCTGGGGTTGCGGCGCTCATCTTGCTTTATTGGCCGAGGGAGCCAGCGTACAGCTTCCGGGTCATGTGGCCAGCATGACTAAGCCGCTTCTGGCGAACCAGAGCAGTGCTGGAAACGCCATTTACCTTCCCGCCGGAGCGGTACCTATTTATCTACTTGCACTTTGATGTGCTTTCGAACTGCTAGGTGGGCAGGAGCAGGGACCGAGCAACGGGAGCTCACTCCGTCGCAGGGATTCGAACCGCTGACCTTCTGATCAGCAAGCCCTAGGCTCTGTGGTTTAACCCACAGCACCACCTGGGTCCCTGGAGATACGATAGCCATCTTCAAATATCTAAAGGGCTGCCACATGGAAGATGGAGCGAGTTTGTCTGCTCCTGCTCTGGAGAGTAGGACCCAAGCCAATGGATTGAAGTTGCAGGAAACGAGATTCTGATTAAGCACCAGGAATAACTTTCCGACAGCAAGCGCTGTTCAGAAGTGGAACAGACTCCCACCAGAGCTGGTGGACTCTCCTGCCTTGGAGGTTGGATGCTCATCTGCCATGTATGCTCTAGTTTAGATTCCTGTATTGTAGGGGGTTGGAATAGAAGTGAGAGCTGGACCATAAAGAAGGCTGATCGCCGAAGTACTGATGTTTTTGAATTATGGTGCTGGAGGAGACTCTAGAGCAGGGGTAGGCAACCTAAGGCCCGTGGGCCGGATGTGGCCCAATCGCCTTCTCAATCCGGCCTGCGGACGGTCTGGGAATCAGCATGTTTTTACATGAGTAGAATGTGTTCTTTGATTTAAAATGCATCTCTGGGTTATTTGTTGGGCATAGGAATTTGTTCAATTTCCCCCCCCAAAAATATAGTCAGGCCCACCACATGGTCTGAGAGACGGTGGGCTAGCCCACGGCTGAAAAAGGTTGCTGACCCCTGCTCTTGAGAGTCCCATGGACTGCAAGAAGATCAAACCTATCCATTCTTAAGGAAATCAGTCCTGAGTGCTCACTGAAGCTGAGGCTCCAATACTTTACTTGAAAAAGAAAAAGAAACAGGAAACTAAATAAAAGATTAGAAGGTAAAGGAGTAAAAGCTGAGCAGACTGTGTGTTAAATTGATTCCAAATAAGACAATACAAATACAATGTGAAAAATTGGAAGTTATTTTATTGATAGTTGTTTATTTATGTTTATTTATTAGAGATAAAATGATACAATACAGGAAAAAATGGAAGTGCAATTTTGATAATTACACAAACTAAATACTGTACAATTTATGTGCGACTTGTTATGTGTTAGTTGGATGTTTATTTCTGTTGTTATCAGGGTGGATAAAAATCAATGATTTTTTTAAAAAAATCAAAAAAATCGGATTTTTTTGATTTAAATCGGATTTTTTTGATTTAAATCGGATTTTTAAAATAAAATGCTTTTGGAAGGAAAATCTTTCTAAATATAGTCTTCTATTTAAGTTACATTGTAGTCCAAAGGCTATTCATCAGGAAATAAGGATTTGTTTTAAGATTATCAAGTGTGCTAAAACTCAGTCTAAGTGTTTTTTTTAAATGTTTAACCACATCAGTTAACATGGATACATATGCTATCATGTTATTGTTTTAGTTAAATAAATTGTTTAAATGGTTATTAAGGAAATGATTATTTTTCTCCTTCCAATAAAGTACAGCAGAAAAGTTGTCCAAATATAAACAGTTAACTTATTAAACCTCACCATAATTTCATAATTATCTGTCTATGTATTTCTAGTAGTATAACCAAATCAGTAATTTTTGATATAACTGTAAAAACCACTCTGAAAATTTATTATTCCAAAAATGAAACCTTCATATGGTTGTAAATATTAAGATTATACCAGCAAGAATGAGTCTTTCTGTAAAAAAATATATTTAAATCAAGTCTTACTGACTAGTGATTTAAATCAAGCCTTACTGACTAGTGATTTAAATCGTGATTTAAATCATGATTTAAATCAATTTGATTTAAATCAAATCCACCCTGGTTGTTATTTTTTTTTCTATTTGTCTTTGTTGTTTTTGATGTGTGTATATGTAATCTGTTTTTTAAAATTAATAAAATCATTTAAAAAATAAAAAAAAGGAAGGACAGATCCTGAAGCAGGGGCTCCAATACTTTTGGCCACCTCATGAGAAGAGAAGACTCCCTGGAAAAGACCCTGATGTTGGGGAAGATGGAGGGCACAAGGAGAAGGGGACGACAGAGGATGAGATGGTTGGATAGCTTCCTCGAAGCCACCAACATGAGTCTGACCAAACTGCAGGAGGCAGTGGAAGACAGGAGTGCCTGGCGTGCTCTGGTCCATGGGGTCGGACATGACTAAACGACTAAACAACAACAACAAGGTGCCACCCAACTCTACAATTCTATGAGTTTCACTCAGGGGCTCTCTAACAAGAATTCCTGTCCCCTTTCGGAAATATAATTGATAAACAGTTGATAAAAGGCAAGGGTCCTTATTAAGCAAGTGTGGTTAGAATTGGCACTGGAGAGGCATGATACCCCAGCGTTTTGGAGATTGGTGACTGATCTGGAAGGTCTCTCCAGAATTTGAGTGTCACATCATGAAAACGATGTGGGAGGATTTCCCCCCCCCCTTTCTATTAGCATGAAATGATTTTGCATGGGGTTGCCGCACCCTCTCTGCTACTGCCACCCGTTGACAAATAGCCACTTGCAATGATCGATGAAATGGACAAAACAATCAGAAGCATAGGAAGTGACATAATTTACACACCACAAGCGATAGGCTGGATTTAAAAGCTCTGCATCCAAACCCCATTCAGAAGTGGCTAGAAAGGGCTGTTACCCTGTTGGAGGAACCATACATCATCTAGAGCACATGGCATCCAGAGCAACACCACCAGCACAACCCACCCATAGCATGGCCAGTCATGGGTGAACACTCACACACACAGTGTGTGCCCAAGGGTAACAATGCAAGCAAATGCACATGGTGCTGAGAAAGCCCCAGCACCCCATAATCACAGTCCCTACAAGCACCCCAGGCACTCAGGGTGTCAACAAGAAACAAATAATACACACAGGGAGATTTATTGCCAGCATGGAAGGGTTCAGTCAGAGCACAGGGAGGAGTCCTGTGGGGACTGGGATCTGAACCCCCCTGGAGTCACACACCCTGCATCCTCCCCAGCCATCATCTCTCCTCTCATCTATCCTGGGTGCTACTTGGCCCTTCCTGCTGGGGCCTGGGCATCTCTGGGCCTGAAAGGCACAAGACCAGGGGTCAGCAACCTAAGGCCCATGGGCCACAAGCAGCCCACAGGGGTTGTTTAACTGGCCCATGAGCCGCCCCCGAACCAAGCCGCCCGTTTGGCGAGTCCCCGTGCGCTGCGCTAAACCGGCGCAGTGCAGCGCAGGGACTCACTTCTGTGGTGCCGGAAATAGCGTCTGCGCAGACACAGACACTGGAAATCGCGGGCGGGCGTGCAATCCGACCCTCAGAGGGATCTCCGCTGGAGTGAACCAGCCCAGGCAAGGTAAACCTTGCCAACCCCTGCACAAGACAGAAACTACAGAGGGCTGGGAACTTCTGATAGCTTGTTGGCATGAGACCTAGTGGCCGCTATCTGCTCCTCCAGGGACGTCTTCAGAAGCCCTTGAGGCTCATGTAGTCCAAGCCCTTCCTGGATGCATGACAACCAGTACTAAAGCACCTGGGGTTGGTGGCCACCCAGACTGTGCTTAACAACCTCTACCAAAGGTTTACCACCTTCTAAGGCAGGTCCCACCACCCCACTGAAATCAGAATCTTTTTTTATACAAACTCCTCTCTCTTGCAATTTCATGCCCATGCTAACTGGAGCGACAGGAAATGAATTCCCTCCAGCGTAATGGCTGCAGGTTAAACATGGCCAAGTCCTTCCATCTTTGCTCATCGGACTTTGGGGTCTCCAGGCCCCTTACTGTATCTGTGGTTCCTGTGGGCATGTCCCACTTTGTCAATATCCCCCTTTAAACCGTGTGGCCCAGTACTGGACAACTGGCCAAGCCAAAGCAGAGCTTAGGTACCATTCCTTCTCACGTTCTGGACGCTATACGACTTCCATCAGTGCAGCCTAGACTTGCATCAACCTTCTTAGCTGCCACAGTGCACTCCCGGTTCCTGGTTAGTTTGTGGCCCACTAAAACCATAGCTGTCAACTTTCGGATTTGAAAATAAGGGATTTTTAAAAGCTTTCGGATTTGAAAATAAGGGATGCTGCCAGGGCAGTCCAATGACACCAAGTAGCCTCGCCACCCTGCGCTCCAGAGGCTGCGCACGAACGGGTGAGCGAAAGAGCGAGTGCATAGACGGCAGGTAGGCTGTCTGTCTGGTTGGGCGTGAGGGTCTGGCTGCACAAGGCATGCAAGCTCCGCCCCCAGTCGGTCTCAGACTCCTTATTGGAAGCCGAGCAACGCAGCCGAGGAGCCTCCCTGGCCAGCAGGGAGGGAGAGGAGCTGCTTCCTTTGAAATCCGGGAAATTTAAGGGATATCAACAATCCGGGATTGCAGCAGGAAACGGCATTGGAATAAGGGAGTTTCCCACCAAAAAAAGGGAGGTTTGGCAGCTATGACTAAAACCCCCAGTTCCTTTTCACGTATACTTGGTGTTAGCCGCCCTGAGCCCAGTCTTGGCTGGGGAGGGCGGGGTATAAATAAAATTTATTATTATTATTACTTTTATTATTATTATTATTATTACTGCAGGTAAAGAGTGGATCCCAGTGGCTCACGGTGCCAGGCAGCAAGGAAAGGCCAGGATATAATTCAGAGGGTTTCAGTTTAGTTGCTTCCATGCTGTGTCCAAATACTTGGGGTTTTGAATGGCCCAGAGATTCCCTCTGAAGACACAGCAGATGGAATAAGGGCTAAGGATTCTGATAGCACCAGTGAGCGCCAGAGACTTAAGAGAAGGGAAGGTCAGGATGGGACCAGGTGGGCACTGCTGTTCCACAGTACAGACAATGCAAATCCCTGCCTTCACATCCCATGATGCCCTAGGAGCCTGGGAACAAGGAGGGAGGCACAAGGCTCAGCTGAGGAGGGCAGGATTTAATTCTATGCATCATTAAGTAGTCCTCTCACTGCCGTGTCCCCCTATACATCATCCATGCTGAGTACCCTGCACACTGACATTACATTAGTGTCTGGAAATGAATTTCCTCTTTTATAGGGAAATTGAGAATTCACCAAGAAGAAAGGAGGGAAGGGGGGAAAAAACCCTTAAAAACCAATTATTGGAGCGTTTATGAGTCTCCCTGCTCTCCCCGCCCCCACGCTGCTTTCACAACACTCCTGTGCCCAGATGCAAAGGAGCGTTTTATAGCTAATAGATTAAGAAAAGAAAGAAACGTTGATAGATTAGGAAACAGTGCAGCATTTGCCACCTATTCCGTTCCACAGACGCTTTGCATGTCGGCGCGTGAATATGCACCCTGCTCATCCCAGATGCCAGAAGCTTCCACCTACCGCACCTGGGCTCAGTATAGAGGAGGGTGCAAATCCTTGCCTGGGCAAAAGGGAATGAATCAAGTATACACTGATGCACAGACAGAAATATACATCGCAGGGCACAATCCTGCATTAAAGATCTGCTAACTGGCAAGGATGCTACTAGCCCAAAGACGGAAAGAACCAACAGGTTCCGACCAAGGAAGAATGGCAAGCCCAACTGCTGGACTATGCTGGAACGGCAAAACTGACTGGGAGACTCAGGAATCCAGAAGATGATGACTTTAAAAAAGAATGGGGGAAATTTATAATTTACTTAGGAGACCATTGTAAACAAATAAAAACGTTAGCTGGACTGTAAAAATAACTTGTAAAGAAACGAAAAAATATGGATAATTTAGAGAAACGAAAACTGTGTAGAATGTAATGATATGTAGTTTTAGAAAAATTATTTTTAAGGACCCGTGCAGGAGAGAGTCGTGAGATTCAGAGAACCTCATATATGGATATGGTAAACGTTTTATTATTATTATTATTATTTTGAATTTGTTCTTGTAAAAACCAATAAAAAATAAAAATAAAAATAAAAAGGGGCCACAGGAAGAAGCACAAGTTCTGTTCCGGTGGTGTAGCTGTGTTGGCAGAACACAATTTACACTGTATGAAACTCCTCCCGTACGTGTGGCAGGATACCCCACAAGAACAGAGCAGAAACCCATGTGGGCCTGGTGTAGTAATGCGGTATCCTAAGCCCCATCATTCCAGCAAGGTGCCCACAGCAACCCTCACATCTTCACAACAGCTCTTGGACTGAAGCTATTTCTCCTCCCATTGAAGTTGGTGGAATGGGGGGGGGGGACTTCAGGAAATGAGAAAATAGTTGCCCCTGCAAACGACAGAGCTGATGCGGTAAACTCAACACCCAGTAAAATCCACAGTGCATCCTAAGCAGCTGCAACATTAGAAGCTGCACCATATCAAGCCAGGCCATTGGTCTCTCTAGCTCTGTATTGTCCACACTGACTGGCAGCAGCGGCCCTTGGAGATGCCCCTGGGGCCTCCTGTGTGCAAAAGACTGTGCTCTGCCTCTGAGCTGTAGCCTTTCCTCCTACAGAGGGCTGGGTGTGGAGCAGGGGACTCTCTCTCTGTCCTCATGGGACACACAGCGTCAGAGCTGGCCAGGATCCTGAGGGCCTGGGGCGAGTTTGCATCAACTTATCCAGGGTTGCATCTGTGTTTCAGCAAACACAACTTTCCCCATAGAATGTTTCTTGGTGGTTGCTTGTATCTAGAGAGGCAGTGTGGCGTAGTGGTTAAAGTGTCAGACTAGGAACCTAGGAGGTAAAAAGGTAAAGGTAAAGAGACCCCTGACCATTAGGTCCAGTCGTGACCGACTCTGGGGTTGCGGCGCTCATCTCGCTTTATTGGCCGAGGGAGCCAGCGTACAGCTTCCAGGTCATGTGGCCAGCATGACAAAGCCGCTGCTGGCGAACCAGAGCAGCGCACGGAAACGCCGTTTACCTTCCCACCAGAGCGGTTCCTATTGATCTACTTGCACTTTGACATGCTTTCGAACTGCTAGGTGGGCAGGAGCTGGGACCGAGCACCTTGAGTTTCTTAGTGTAACAATAAAAATAACAGAACATGTGACAGAAAAAGAGAACCTATCCTGTTTGCATTTAAACAGACGACCCAGTAAGCTGGTCTGGAGTTGAGCAGCTCCATGGCAACTTGGCCTTCTTTGGAAATGGATTGGCTATTAATTCCTGCACTAGATCAGGCATGTGCAACAGATAGATCGTGAACTACCGGTAGATCACTGGACATCTGTGGTAGATCACCGGTAGATCAGTGGCTCCTCCCCCCCAAAGAAGCTAAAACTCAACACCTTTGCCCTGCACCCCTAAAATGACCTGAACCATCAAAAAGAGGACTTTCCTTCCTAAAAAAAAAAAAAAAGCTCAACAACTTTGACCTGAACCCCACAAAAGGGGGTAGATCACTGCCAGCTTTAAACTCTGTGAGTAGATCACAGTCTCTTGGAAGTTGGCCACCCCTGGACTAGATGAACCTTGGGGGTACCTTCCAACTCTACCATTTTAGGACTACCTGCCCTTCACCTGAAGGTCCCAGGGTGACTTAAAACATTAAAACACAATCCTATAAACTGTTTAAAGCAGATGGCAACTGACATTTGTCATCCACTATCTAGACACGCCTGGTAGTAGCAAAAAACCCAGGCTTGCCCCTTCCCCTTTTGATCTTCACCTGCCTGTTTGATGCCACGGCAAGGAGAGACACCATAGGAGCCCCAGGGGGGACTCACTTTCCTCTCTGCCCACTGGCTCCCAGGTGAGTTCAAAGCTCCTGATCCTGTTGCCTTTGCAAACCCTCAAGAAGTTCCAAGAAGCCACCTACTTGGCTGGCATTAAAAGAGAACTGGACAAATTCATGGAGGAGAGGGCTATCAATGGCTACTAGCTGCAATGGATATGCTCTGCGCCTCCACGGTCAGTTTGCAGGTGGCTGCCCACTGTGAGAAAAGGATGCCAGCCTGGATGGGTCCCCTTTGGCCTCATCCAGCAGGGCTATTATTCTATTCTTAAAAAGAGGAAAGGTCAAGGAAAAGAGCAAGACAGGAACTGGATCCAAGTGCATTTTCCCCATAAACTGGGGATTTGGTGCAGTGGGAAAGTAGGCTGTGAAGAGGCAGGATGTTAGCAACATGGGGACATGTGTGTGGGGAGACAAGGCTCAACTGGATTCTGCCCTCTTCTTTAACCCCCATATGAGTGGTATGATCCACCCCGGGGAAAAGTACGCAGCAGGGAGGAGCCGAAGGTGCCTCTGGGCAGAGTACCTCTGGACCAGGCAAACTTGGCCCTCCAGATGTTTTGGGACTACAACTCCCATCATCCCTACCTAACAGAACCGGTGGTCAGGGATGATGGGAATTGTAGTCCCAAAACAGCTGGAGGGCCGAGTTTGCCTATGCCTGCTCTGGACTCAGATCCGGAGGGTTGAGCCGCAGCGCTGCTCGTTCCTGAACTCCTGCCATCCCAAAACGCATAGACTGTGCTGAGCCATGGAGGCTCTACAGAGCCCTTCCAAAAGAGCAACCTGCATGGAATGGTGGCGGGGGGGGGGGAGAGAAGTCGGAGAGAGTGGTCGCGGCGCCCTTTGCACCGAGCTCTATGGCTCCTGCAAAAGCTAAAACTCTCCGCCCGCCGCCCGCTGGCCTCCAGCAGCCGCGCACGTTCCTCCGCTGCAGACGCCATCTTGGGAGAGGCGGAAATGGATGGGGAGGGGAAGGAAGGGCGGCGGCGCGGGACGAGACGACGACGGTCGTGGGCGCCATCTTGAGAGTGGCACAGCAGGCGGAAAGGGCGGGAGAGCGGCGGGCGGAAGTGGCCGTTTGGGCAGTTGTGGGGATTTGAACGGTTGTCTCCCAATCCAATTTTTTAACCCTTTGTGTGTAAGCTGACCAAAACTTAACCTCTCCATATTAGGCAGAACTGCAGAAATGTGTTCTTTATGGAGAATGCTGTGTTTTTGTCAGATGCCCTGCTCTCCTTCATGGACACTGTGATAATTGTTAAGGATCCCCATTACCCCTTCGTCTCAATTTCTGACTACATCTTAAGACAGCTTGTGCCCACTGTGCAATATGAGCTATTGAAACAATTGGGCTTGAAACTTAAACAACAAACCCCTTTCCAGGCCTTAAAATACAGAGTCAAATTTTAAAGCACATTTTGGGGGTTTGATCTCACAGGCTGTGTCTCCCTGGCTACAGCCCATTATCGATTTAAACTGTCCTGAGTTCTTGCACCAAATCCATTCAGAACTCCTACTTAAACCCAAAATGGCTTTTCACCCAGCCTTCTATATTTTCAGCATGTAGCAAGGGTGCTATCTCACCTTTACCAAAAAGAGAGTTCTCCAAAGTAACAGGTATTTCTGTTCTCAACAGATGCAAACATGACAGTTCGCCAAAGGAGCATGTTTCTGGTGTCAACTGATTTTTAAAAAGCATTTGTCTGAAGGAGCAGATGTTTGCAAAGTGAACCAATCCAAAAAAAGGATGCTCTCCAAATATGTTTGCAATGTCAACTGATCCAAAGAAGAGACTTCTCAGAAGGAGCAGAGGTTTGCGAAGTCAACTGCTCCAAAAAAGATGCTCTAAGAAGGAGCAGATGTCTGCAAAGATCCAACAGATCCAAAAAAGACCGTTTTTCTCAAGAAGCAAATGGAACTCCACAATGAGCTCAATGAAGAACGATAGGTCTTCTGGCTGCGCTCCATGAACCAAATATTTGTGATGTCAACTGATCCAAAGAAGACAGTTCTACAAAAGAGCAGATGTTTCTGATGCCAACTGATGCAAAGAATACAGTTCTCTAAAGGGGCAGATGTTTCTGATGTCAACAAATCCAAAAGAAGGCAGCTCTCCGAAGGAGATGGTTGCAATACCGACTGATCCAAAAGAGACAGTTCTCTAAAGCAGCAGGGTATTTCTCATGTCATCTGATCGAAAAAACACATTTCTCTGGAGCTAGTTTTTGCAATGCCAACTGATAAAAAAGATAATTCTCTGAAGATGTTTCCATTGTCAACTTATAAGTTTTCACAAGGAGCAGATGTTTGCAATTGTCAGTTGTTCCAAAATAGTTCCCCCAACCTTGCAACAAACCAGGGTGGCCTCCAGATGTTTCTTTGGGCTCCCTTCAGCCACCCACTGGCCCAAAATGGTCTCAGGGAGAAGATTATTGGGGGGTCTTGTGCCAGTTCTGCAAACATCTGGTGAATTGTTTCTTCTACAACAGCTGGCTGATTGCCATTTTTGTTTTTCTCATTGATTTGGGATGGGGAACTGGGACCATAATAAATAAATAATGCTATATAGGTATCTCAATTTCATCCTTTTTGGACAAAACAGACAAAGACGCAGTTTGACTTTTTCATAACCTGTGGACTTAACCAGATTAACTCTTCAACTGCTTTGCAGAATAGATGTCAGATTCTAGACTACATCATAAATGAGAGGTGTGAAGAGTTGTAAGCACAGAATGCTTTCCATTATTGAAGTTACAAGAGATGCATTCTGACAGAATTAAAAGCTTGGTACAAAAACCTGTAAAAAACTGTCAAGTTTCATTTTGTGGTAGGAGGAGCTAATCCTACTTTCCCCTACTACCATACACATCTTGTTCCATACGAATTGTTGGGTAAAAATAGAGTGGATAATAAATATTCCACCTTCAGAGCAATTTACCAAAACCAAGTCCCATTCTATCATGTGGTACATATCAAGTGGATTGCGCAACTGATGCACCAAAGTCTGCATTGCTGTCTGTAAACATACCTCTTGCAGAAATCACATTTTAGTTCTTGGTATGCCAACTTGTAACTTTCCCCCCACCCCACCAAAAAAGACCCCTACAGGTATAGGAAAACACGTCCCTCTTTGGTCAATATGCATTTTTAATTTTTTGCATAGTTCAAATATATTGAGATGTTTTCTGCTAATCACTGTGTGTACATGTTTTGTAGACGATGGATGATGCAGCAGCCCTAAATAAGAGTATTTTAAGATAATCTAGAACTCCTCTTCCAGAGGACAATATATTTTGTGAAGCTGATAAAACTTGAAAAAACACACACACAAAAACCCAACCCCACCATTAACTTTCCTGAAGTGACTTCTGGGGACCCAAACTAATGGATTCAAATTACAAGAAATGGGATTCTGACTAAATATTAAGAATAAGATTTTGAGAGTAAGAGCCATTCAACAGAGGAACGGGCCACCTGTTAGCGATTCTTTGGCTGTGATTCCTGCATTGCAGGGTGTTCCCTTCCAACTCTGTGATTCTATATTTATTTATTAACTTTGTATCCCAACCTTCCTCCCAAAGGAGCTTAGAACTGAACAAGGTCCAGTAGTTTTGGATGAAACTAGTTAGGCCATATTTTGAATACATTACAGTAAACAAAACTGTCAGTCTGGAAATTAGGATTCAGTAACCAAAGAATTCTGAACACTTGATATAAATGCTGCTTTTTTCCTCCTCCAGAGGTATTTCAGTGAGCTGGCATAGAAGCCTTGCCATTACTACTGTAAAAACAAGCAACACCTTTTTTATCTTCTAGAAGTTGTTTCTTATTGAATCACTAGTAAATTAAGCCCGTTGAAATAACGGGGGCTAGACATGTGTTGAAACATGTTAACACGCGGTTAAACCCCCACCCACACCTCCACAAACAGTTCGCCTCCCTCTCCCTCCCTCTCCCTCCCACCCCCCCCACCCATCTCCCCCACCTCCACACACAGTTTGCCTCCCTCTCCCCCCACCTCCACACAGTTCGCCTCCCTCTCCCACCTCCACACACAGCTCGCCTCTCTCTCCCTCCCTCCCTCCCACACACACACCTCTCTCTCTCACACACACACACCTCCCCCCCCCATCCCCGGCGACCGTGCGGCAGCACGAGGCGGGCAGGGGGTGGTGGCGAGGCTGGTTTGCGGGCGGCGGCGAGGGAGGTCAAAATCCACCTCCCTGGTGGTGACGCCAGGGCTCAGCTTGGGCGAAGGGAGAGCGAGAGCGAGAGCGCGGCGACGCCTCCTCCGCCTCCGGGCTCCTCCGTTTTGGGCCGTGAGGTGAGTGAGGCGTTCTCGGAGAGAACTCCCGCTGGCGTCTCCCACTCCCCGCTTCCTACAGCCTCTCCCCGCCGCCGGCTCCAGCCTCGGCCGCTACCCCAGAGGAGGAGAAAAGCGGAGGCGAGGGAGGAGGAAGCGGGGGGGGGAAGGAGGGTGTTTTTGAGGCGCCCTCGGAGGCCGGTTCTTTATTCATGCGGCCACCACCGCCGCTCCACAGCCAGAAACAGCAGGAGGAGCAGGAGCCGCCTCAGTGCGCCGCCGCCGCCTGCCTCAGCTCTCCCGCCCCTCCTCAGCCGGGCTGCCCTCCTCCTCCTCCGGCGAACGGCGGCGGGGCCGGACCATGCGGTGGGCGCGGAGCCCTCGGAGGCCCTGGAGGCTCGGCGGTGGTAGCAGCAGCAGCAATGGCTGCCGAGCGGAGAGGTTTGGAGGCTCGCGAAGCGCTTCGCTCGCGCTGCGCTCCAACCTCAGGCTCCTCCTCCTCTCTGCGCTCCAATCCGTGTGTCAGTGGAGCGCATGCCCACTTGCGATTTCCACTGACACACGGAAAGTACGGACGGACACAGGCTCTTTATTATCCTATATAATAAAGAGCCTGTGTCCCTGCCTTTCCGTGTGTCACGGAAGTGCGTTGTGCGCATGTCACACGGGGACGCAGGGATTGGAGAGGGCGGAGAGGGGGGCGGGATGACGCAGAGACACTTCCGGCCGGGCGAAACTGCGCCGCCGCCATTGCCGCCCGCCCATGGAGGCTCCTGCCGCCGCCTGAAGGAGGCCCCCCGTCCGGCCCGCGCCCTTCCCTGCACGCTGCCCAGCCGGCGGGGGTCCGAGGCGAGGCGGCCTCCGCTGACGGGCCAGCCGGTCGCCCCCACCGAAGCCTCCCGGTCCCCCGAGCTAGCGCCCGTTTTCTTCAACGGGCTTAATATACTAGTATAGGATAGTATTACACTACTAGTTGACCCGGCCACGTGTTGCTGTGGCTGATTTTGGGTATACAATATTTTCCCTCCTCCATACTGGAATCAGACCCCGTTTTCGCCTGCCTCCCCACAGCTTCTCCCGTTGAACTCCCACCTGCCTCCTCTCCGTCTTCCCGTTTTCACCTGCCTCCACACAGCTTCTCCTGTTGAACTCCCACCTGCCTCCTCTCCATCCCGTTCCCCCCCGTTTGCACCTGCCTCCACACAGCTTCTCCCGTTGAACTCCCGCCTGCCTCTCCTCTCTCCTCACGGACTCTCTCTCTCTCTCTGTAGTTTGCGCGCGCCTTCCCTCTTCCCTCTCGCATAGGGTGTGTCATTGGCTGCCAATAGCCTATCGGCGTAGCCTCCCTCCCTCCCTCTCCTCCCAGGCCTCCCTCCCTCCCTCCTCCTGGGCTTTCTGACCTTGTATAGCCTGTATCACAGCAGTGATGTCACCACATTGACAATGGTGGTGGCTATGTAGTGTTGTGATGTCATGCTGCTCACTATGTGATGGGTTAGGATCTAAAAAAGTATGTTTTTTCTGTTTTACTTGTCGCTGGTATGACATCTATATAATGCAGTTACATATAAACACTCCCATATTCGAAAGCAATGTTGTGTCAAAATTTCAAAGCAATCGGTGCAGTACTTTGGGAGATCATCCATTAGGGACAAACTGACAGTTACATTTTTATTTATATAGATGACATAGTAAACTCATTTAGTATTCCTACACTAAAGCAGTGTAATTAGTAAAACAAAAGTCTTGTATTTATTTTGGGGTTTTGTTTCTTGATTTATAATATATTTTATAAATAATGTTAGCTTGATCAAATTAAAGTTAAACAAGTGTTTATTACAATACTGGGAATAGTTCTTATGAACAGACAGAATTTTGCTGTGCACTTTGAACGGTATTTACAGACATGAAGAATTTTTAGGCAAAAGAAAAGTTAAGCCAAGGCAGACTTTTAGTAAGTCAAGTGCTGTAAAACTTTGCTGTCTACAGTAGGGGAAGAGGACTCATTTCCTAAGTTAACAATACTGGAAACACTGTGGACACTTGAGTGCATATTGTCCCGTCCCCCTCAAAAAAGAAACCCACGGAGAAAAGCCAAGTAGAGCAATTTGCTTTAAGATTTCTTGTATTCAATCCTTTCTACTTTCACGTCATCACCAATCAGCTGATAAACGTAAGTAACAACAGTGGAAGCTTGGATGTCCATCAGCACAAATGAAGGAATGATGTTACTGTAGAAAAAAAATATGAGAGTGTTATTTTAATGAGTGCCTCTGAACTGAGCAAGTCCTTTGAAAGCTAAAGTTACCGGTACCAATCCTCTGCCCCTTTGTTTAAGAGAACGCCCCACTGAACTCACTGGGGGAAGGTGACCCCATGGCCCTCCAGCTGTCAGTGCCAACCAGCACTCCCAATGGTCAGGGATGATGTGAGGTATAGTTCAAGAATATGTGGAGGGCCCACAGGTTTACGATCCCTGTACTAGATGGTCTTAAGGGAATCCCACTAGCATCCTCAAATAACCACTTGACATATCAGCTGACATTTCTGCAGCCTTGGTCAGAAAATATAATTCAGTAGACAGTTCTAATATCTCCTGCTTTATCCTCTAGCACCAAACACCTCTTAAGTTGCATCAAGCAAAATAATAACCAACTTGGTACTCCTGCTGAAATACTAACAAACAGTATTTTATTATTTTATTTATTGGTTAAGACTTTAAAAGTGATCACAATTTTGGGAAATGTTCAACTGCACATAGTCCCTTATGTGCTTTGATATCAAAACAATATTCCAAACTGCAAAGAAATTCTAAGGATTTGCAACCAAATCTACAATAAATTTATGTAATAATCCAGCTTCAAAGCCAAGAACAAGCAGCCATGAGTACCTCAGTCAACTAACTGTAGTTAGCAGTGACAAGCACATTGTGGTATATAGCAACTCACTTTTCCAAAGCACTATAGGCTCCTGTTGCTGATCCAGGGTTGATATAGAACTTATTTTCATGTTCAAATGCCTCAAATTTGTGTGTGTGCCCTGAAATTAGGATGTCCACGTCAAACTGCCTTTGAAGTAACGCCAGGCTGGCCATGTCACCCCATGGAATAACTTGATGGCCATGGATCAGTCCAATCTTAAACTGTCCGACGGTTACAACTTTCTGTTCAGGATAATTCAAGTTCTAGGATAAAAGCGACAGCACAAAAATCACATATGCACCAAGCGTCGGTTCCCTCTTTCTGTTTTATCAATTCCAAAGAAAAATGCCATTTTGTATTCTTAAGAATAACAGGATGACAGCATGTTAATTGGGGGACTAAAGGGGTACTATTGTCAGACATGCTAAGCAAAAATACATGTATTCCCACTTCCCCAAGAGAATCTACATGAGATCAAACAGACTTGCAAGGTCAATAGTTCTGTAATTAAAGAACAGCACAACACAAACAGAAATCTACCATCTTTCCCCACCCAGCAGTTGAGTTACCTCATCAAAATCCCCTCTAACAACATGAACATCACCAGCCAAGGTCTTGAGGTAGTCATAGCTCTCCTTTGTGCAGAGGTTTCCAGTGCAGAGAATGTGTTGAATTTTTCCAGGAACCAGCAGTTTCTTGAATTTGGCTGGCAGGCTGTTGCAGCGGTGCGGGATATGAAGGTCTCCCAACACTAAAACCAACTTATAAAGGAGTAAAAGGAAAGACAACACATTTAAGTCTCCAGCAACATGTCACGAAACTTTCAGAGTTCCCAATCTTGTCCATGATTCCTTCACTTATGAAGTGATAATGTTTCCCTAAAATGAAAGCAGTCCCATTGAATTTCAGCGGGATTACTGCATCCTTATTGCACTCATTCCTTCCAAATCCTGTGACGCTTGGATATTAAGGCTGTTTTAAAATGTTTTTGATTCCACTGTAGTTAAATCATGGCAACCACTGTTTTTTCCTCCCTGAAAAGTGAGGACCTCACCCATCCAAGTAATTCCGTTGTTATCTCAAGACAAAGGCGCCAACTCCCCAATAAAATATTGGAGGGGTCTGGGCCCCTCCCAAAGTTGATGGGCACTGCCATTCAAATGGTTTGGGTGTGCCATGTCTTGTGATCCATTATGCAGGGCAGGGCTCACCTGCCCCCCCCCCCCCAATATTTTATTCAAGTTGGCACCCCTGTCTCAAGATGACAGAGTCATCTCGCCCCCAGATACATTTTTTTTCCAGCATGCAAGCAGACAATTCTGTAGGCTTCCAGGCTCTGGGCTGTTGCTTTGATGCAGTGATACCACACAATGCCTTGCACAAGTCAGATGCAGGTAAATGGGGTGTGTCATAAGCAAGACAGGCAGTGGTAATACAAAGCATTACACTACCCGATATTGGCAAAAGGAGCTGAGGATACTTAACTACAGCCACAAAATGCTTATCAGCTTAAGCTCACCAGTGCATCAAGCTCCAAACCCCGGTCCCTGGCAATAAGAATGCCAACTTACTTTTGCCAAAGTATGCGCAGAACTCACATGTAGTGCTGGCCAAGCCTAGAGGGTCTCATCCTCATACTGTGTTGCAGAGCACACCCCAAACTCCCCTGTTGCTGCAGTCAGCAGCGAAGAACTTGTCTGCCATTATCGATCTTCTCACTTAGAAACAGCTGATAGGGTCCTCTAAACTGAGACAGTGGTTTACAAAGTCATCACAATGAAGCACCATGATGCAAGAGTTTGACCACACCCCAAAACTGTAGCTGCAGCAGCATCTGCAGCTAGCAAGACATTGCTCTTGAATCTGTATAAATTTATGCATTCTAATAGCCACTAAGTGGGTTGTCACCTACCACCACCAATGTTAGCAACAGGCCAAGATGAACAAACTTACTCTGTGCCCAGCCTTATTTGGATGAAGAAGTTGATTGCAGACAGGGGGCGGGGAGCGGGGAATGGAAAAAAACAGGGTGAGACATGAACAATGTTAAATAAAAAGGATGCAACAGAAAAGGAAACATATCAAGCCAAATTAATAGGCAAATCATCAACTTAATTTGAATGTTAGGAAAGGAAATGTAAAAAAAAAATGATTTATGCAAGTGATTCCATAAAGCAGGGGTGGGAAATCTCATGCCACCACTCCTTCAATGGTTCTGCTTCATGTCCTCTGAGTGCTTTAGCCTGGTTGAAATGTGTCCCTGAATTGTTTGCCAGAGTGGAGAATGGAGAGATGTGGGGCAGGTGCAGAAACCTCCTACATTTTCATGGCTGGAAAACAGCCTACTGTATAAAGGTAAGTCCACCCACATTTGCCTCTTGCCCCACCCACCACTTGCAATGTGCCCACTGGACTGTGTTCCCCATGAGAGAATGTGACCCTCTGCCTGAAAAAGGTCCCCGTCCCTAACATTCGTGGAAGGGTTTTCTTAGTCTTCCCTGAACAGATCCTAATCTCTTACAGTTACCATGGAACCTGTGACCCTCCGTGCATTTGTTGGATTCCACCCCCCATCATCCTTGACCATTGGCCATGCTGGCTGGGCCAGATGGGAGCTGGAGTTCAATCGTAACAGGAATGCCACAGGTTCTCCACTAAGGCCTTTTATATGCAACACAATTCACTATGCAGATGTAGGAGTTCAATACGCGACTCAGGAGTCCACTGCCCATATTGGTTTCCCCCATTCACTTCTGTGGAAGGGAGAGCTCTATATGCTTGGTGATGTGAAAAGGAGCTAACCCTTATATTGAACAAATACAGAGAAATGGGTGTCAAAGCAGTATAAATCGGATACAGGAGTTTTGGCATTAGCTCATGAATGACTCTCCATATGCCCACTTCATTTTAGTTTACAATGAGGAGTATGCTTTCTTAAGAACCAAGTTTTTATTCACAAAATCCTCTTTCTTGCCATATTGCTATAGTACAGGGGTGGCCAACTCCGGAGAGACTGCGATCTACTCACAGAGTTAAAAACTGGCAGTGATCTTTTTGGGGGTTCAGGTCAAAGTTGTTGAGCTTTTTTAGGGAGGAGAAAAGCCCTGTTTTGGGGGGGTGCAGGGCTTTTTTTTAGGGGAGCCAAAGTTGTTTAGCTTCTTTGGGAGGAGCCAGTGATCTACCACAGATGTCCAGTGATCTACCGGTAGATCACGATCTACCTGTTGGACGTGCCTGCTATAGTAGATCCAGTTGGGTTTGAGGTTGATGCTATTCGATCAGTGATACAAAAGGGCTGTATCCAATGCTGCACATCAAGGAGGCTCAGCGCCTCCAATAGTGTAAAGAGAGCCCCTCCCCTCAAATGCTTTCAGGCTCTGGCTTCTGGTCCCACTTCAGAAAAGCTCTTATGAACAGGGCTCTGTACTCTGCATCATGACAGATTTTGCAACCTGTACAAATTATGCAGAACTAAATTATTTCTCTTGAGTGATTTCAAATTTATTTACTGATGCATTACACCTTATCATAGCCAAAACTTACTGTTTTTACATAATTTATTCTGGTTTTGCTAACCATGGGCAGGGTGAAAGAGTTGTGGAGGAAGCTGAAGTCCCTTTCCTAACTACTGAAAATCTTATTCAGCCAACCTTTTGGGTCACAGAGATTTTATCAGGCATTGCTCCAAGGTTTTCAAGCATATAATTGCAGCCAGATAGGCTGAAGTGAAAGCCAGTGCTCTCAAGGAGTTGAAATTCCCACCCCCACCCCCCCAAGAATCTTTGCAGACACAGAGACCTGCATCTGAGCACTATAGGAGCTGTCCAGCTCTGTTTACTTTCACAAGATGCTTCCATGGCTGTTTCAGTGCAATAAGGGGGGGAGGGGGATCAAGCTGCTTGTCTGGAACCAAGCAATTTCTACCAGGGATAAAATTCCTTGTACCAGCAAGCACTGTCACTTATTCTCACCCTGCCTCCCCACCCTGGTTCCTGACTATCCCCATCAGTAAGTTTCATGTTATACTGACACACAGCACAAGATTGCTCAGTTCATGGATTCGTAATGCATCTAAGGGGGTTAGCCAAGCATAATTATGAGAGAAAAGTTATTGCCATAAACACAATGAATGTACAGTGGTACCTCTGGTGACGAACTTAATTCGTTCCGGAGGTCTGTTCTTAACCTGAAACCGTTTTTAACCTGAGGTACCACTTTAGCTAATGGGGCCTCCCGTTGCCGCCACGCCGCCAGCGAGCGATTTCTGTTCTCATCCTGGGGCAAAGTTCTTAACCCAAGGTATTACTTCTGGATTAGCGGAGTATGTAACCCAAAGTGTTTGTAGCCCGAGGTACCACTGTATGTAATGCAGGAAGGGAATCAAAACTTGTTAATTTAAAGCAGGACAAAATCAGAAGAAACTCAGCAAATCTTCAGGGAAGCTTACTGGCTACAAAATGTATTTGGAAATTGCCTTTGACAAGCAAACTCATTGCGATAATATCACAACACTGTCATTTTCTCAAACCATTTTGCATATATCACTGAGTTTCAGATGTATTTCTCTTGTATAAAATTCGGCCGTATTCCATACGTAAGCAGAGTAAGCTCCACTGAAAACAATGAGACTTTTTTGGGGGGGAGAGCAGCAAACTATCCTTCACTCCCTCCCACTTTTGCTCCACTAAAAAGTGCTACCACACTAATAGTGCTATATAAGCAAAACAAGAACTGCAGGGATAAAGACAGGGGGAGAGTTCTGACTGGGAGTGAAGTTATCCGGGTTGAGCGTGGCAAGTTAATCCTTAGTTCTTCAGGACCTTCAACAATCCTCATAACAGTAGCAGGGCAATGGTCATGCCACAGGAAAAAAACGTTGTCCGTCTTTTGAGGACCAACAGACGATTTGTTATTTAAGAACCCCCCCCCTAAAAAAAACACCCCTGAACCCAACGTAAGGCACCACCCCGATACCGATCAGCGCCCGGGGGGCGAGAGGCCAGCCTGGGAATCCTGGGCGTTCAACATGGGAGGAACCATTTAACGAAGTTAAATATACTCTGATGTTAAATAGCATTATGCCGAATTCACCCCCGACCACGTTGGCTGCGGCTGTTGGGAGCCGGAGTGCCCAGCAGCGTCCGGAGGGCAGCCGGCCCGGCTGTTGACAGCCCGGCAGCTGCCCCTCACCCGCGGCCCTCCGTGCACTGCCGGGCTCCGCCTCTCACCAGCCCGGCCGGGAAGGAGGAGGGCAGCCGTGAGCACAGCAACACCTCGAGGGGCGCCAGGCCAGGGCAGGAGGCCATGAAGACGGACGGCTCCGTCCCCCTAGTCACCGAGGAAAGAGGAAGAGACAGGGCTGAGCGGAGGGGCTCCAGGAGCGGGGCCTCGTCGGCCTCTGCCTCGCCCTCCCAGGGAAACTCACCATCTTGGGGGCTCTCCGTGCCGCTCCTGCAGCGCCTTCCTGCCTGCCTCCTGTCTTCCGCCGCTTCCGGTGTGCCCAGCCGGAAGTTAGGCCTACGGAAGCAGAGGCGGGACACACGCAAAAAAACAACCACAAGCAAAGACCCAGGGCGGTTTGCGGAGGGCCCTGCCAGTCAGAGCCGAAGAGGCGGGGCCCGTTCGTTTCCAAATCAAAAAAGGGCAGGGGTGGGCGGGGGGAACGAAAGAGAAGGAGGGATGTCCTACATCCGGGCGCTGGAGAGGCCAAAGGGAGGCAGGTTCCGCAAAGAGACACTTTCGGTTCCCGGTTGCGCACCTGCCAATACGAAAGCAGCAGGTGCGGCCCTGAGGGCACCATGTAAGAGGCGGAGTGGGCGGCTATTCCGCCAACTGAGTCGTCGTTCGAATGAGAGCCGGAAGTGAGATGACAGTCGCCCACCTCGTGACCTCTACGCCTTTCCCGTTTTTTCTGGCTCTGTCTTCCCTCAGAGTGGTTTTTCCGCCTTTTTTGCGGGCGGCTCGTGAGGCGCCGCTGAGAGGGGCGAGGCGGGAAAGGCGCTTTTGCTCCCCTTTTTGCGGTCGTCGCCGCCGCCTCCTCGCCATGAAGTGCGGCCTCGGGGCTGCGGGTGTTCGAGGTAGCGCCGCCTCGGATGGTGATAGAAATTGCGAACATTAACAATACAGTAGTCATCATTTTGGGTCCCTCAGACTCTTATCCCGCGTGCCTCACGAGACGCCGCAGAAACAATGTCGATTAAATCCCACGCTATTCTCTCACGTTTCCGCTTTTGGATCCTTCAGCTGCTTAGAGATGCGAAAAATAAAAATTAAAAAAAATAAAAGTTTAGGCAGGCCGAGTTCCCCCACCCCCGCCCGAAAATGGGTGTAGAGTTTCCAGCTGAGGCAATTATACATATTAAAAACCGCACAAGGCAAGCAGAGAATAATAGGAGCATAAGCCAGAAACCCTTTGAGGCACTTTTCATTTACGCAGTAGTTTGGTTTTGTAAATTTTTAGAGAGCATCTCTTGTTTACAGAAAGTTAATTTCAAATCCCCTCATACTGGATCAGTTACGGTGCTACATATTTATTTTCTTAAAATTTGCAGAGTTTTATGCCTGCCGTAGAGCCCCTGAGTAGAAAGAAGGGACTAAAATACAACCAGCTAGTCATTTGCCCTTACTACAGTCTTTCTTTCTAATATACTATTTTTTCCATTGCCTATTGTGTGGCATTTGTCGCTGGTGCTGAATTTTACTCGAACGTATGTTCAGAACATAAGCAGAGGCCGACATCTACTGCAGTGTTTCTCAACCTTTTCAGGGCAACGGCACACCTGTCTCATGAAAAAAATCTCGCGGCACACCACCACCAGAAAATGTCAAAAAATCACAAGGAGACGCTGTGCACCCACAAAATGGCGGCGGCAACGTCGCCATGGCAACGGAAATCACGGAGCTATTCCGATTCGGCCCCCAAACCGGGCGGCGAAGGCGGCAGGGGAGACTTTGGTCCTCCGCCGGGCTCCGGGCGCGAAGAGGCCGCCTGCGCTACGAGCCGAACGCCCCTGGTACCCCGCAGCCGAGGCTGCCGCCGCCGCCGCTCTCGGGACGCCTCACTCACCATGGCTCGCTGGCTGGCCGGCCGGCTGCGCTCCGGCTCCGGCTGTCTCGCTCACTGGCAGGCTGGGCTCAAGGCGCTCCGGCCCGAGCGCGGCGGTGAGGAGGCCAGCGGGGCGCCCGCACCATCACACAGCCAGCCGCCGCCGCCACCGCCGAGTCCTGAGGGAACTTTGGAGCCGGCGCGAGTGGAGCTGGGCGGTGCCTCCCCTCCGGGCTCCTCCCGCGGGCCGCGCCTCGTTTCCCATACAAGGCCGAACCGGCGCCGGCCCGCCCAGCCTGCACGCCCCTTCCTGAGGGGGAGCCCGGCGTGGAGCCAGGGCAGGCGGGCGGCTCCGCTGATGGAGACGGCTGCGCGCTCTGCCAGCGCTAGGCGGGAGACTACTGCCGAGTCCCTCTGCGCTCCCTCTGCGCTGCCGCCGCCACGCGCTCCCTCTGCGCTGCCGCTGCCACGCGCCTGCAGCGTGGGTCCCCGCGGCACACCAGCCGACGTCTCGCGGCACAGTAGTGTGCCGCGGAACACCGGTTGAAAAACGCTGATCTACTGTACTAGCATCAAGCCATTGGTGTTAAAATACATATTTAACAGGGGCGTAGCAAAGGGGGGCGGGTCGCCCCGGGTTCCACCCCAGAGGGGGGTGACGCTTTAAAAAAAAAAAATAAATAAAAAATTATTATTTTTTTAAATTTTAACTTCATTGAAAAAAAGAGATAATAGACACACACACACAACCCCCCACACCTCACAAAGTGGCACCATCAGAGGGGGGTGACACTTTTTAATTTTTTTTAATTTTTTTTTATATTATTATTATTATTATTATTTAACTTTATTGAAAAAAAAAGAGATAATAGACACACACAAACAAAACCCCCACACCTCACAAAGTGGCACCATCAGAGGGGGTGACACTTTTTATTTTTATTTATGTTTATTTTTTTACATTTTTATTATTATTATTTATTATTTATTTATTTTAACTTTATTGGAAAAAAGAGATAATAGACACACGCACACAAAAACCCCACACCTCGCAAAGTGGCACCATCAGAGGGGGGTGACACTTTAAAAAAAAAAAATTTAAAAAAATTAAAGTGGGGGGGGGACAAAAAAAAATTCCGCCCCGGGTACCACCTGGGCTTGCTACGCCTCTGATTTTATATACTGTCTCAAGTACTTGGCCATTTTGGGACTCCCCTACCTGGGAAGGTCACTTTGGTGATGCTAAAAGTGCTGCGAAAACAGCCAGATGCCAACAACTAACCAACACACAAACACATATACATAACATGCATATTTTGCCATGTTACTATATTTTGGATACATAGTATCCAACATTTTTTGCTATATATCAGGTTGAGCCAAGAATTAATCACACTGACGCATTTGTAAGAGCATCTTGAGCCGTGTCAATTGAAGCTTTGAATGATAGGGTAGTAGTGGTGAGAAATTAAGTAAATAGACACGAATGACCTCAGTCGTGTCGCAGGCACTAACAAATCAGTACAAATTATGAGATGGATGCCCTGCTGTGAAGTGGTAATTAAACTTCCATTTTGAATTTAAAAAATGGGGCTGCAGAGGAAGGTCCTGGAGTCTGTTTAAATACTGGATGCAGATGCTCACATCTTTCTGCTCCAAATTAAATGATCCAGGCTAAAAGCTACCTCCTATTCTTGAACTTGCAATCAAAATTCCAGCCTTTAATTATCGCCTCATTCATTGACGCCTATATTTCAGTTTCCTGGCTTTGTAGAGTATGGTAGGGCAAACTTATAAAGGATGCACATGCTGGGAATTAAAATGAACAGGCTGAATGCTTTCATTAAGAGTTCTAATGGGAAAATTAGTGTTTCTCACTCATTCCGCTCCATAATAGCATAAAATTGGGTCTAAATCCCTGTGTTTCTCCTTTCTGTTTGTTTCTGATTCAGGTGCTTTCTCTTAGTGACCCTAATTTATTTTGGGTTTCTTATATAGCTAATAGTCTGTTCAGAAGTAAGTCCTGTTTTGCTCAAAGTGACTTATTCCCAGCAAGTCAGTATGCCTACTTACGGTACCCAGTTGGGTTTACTTCCGAACCAACACATATAAGATTGCATTGCATATTGAAATGTGACAACACTAATGCATCTTTCAAAATCTCCTCTACAGTATTTGGAAGGGCCATACATGCCATAGCACGTATCAGTGATGAATTTTGGTTTGATCCTACTGAAAAAGGAGTAAGTACACATTCAAAATTTAGAAAAATCAATATGGAATTAAACTTATTTATTTAATATATTTATATACCACTTAAGACAGTCTTACAAAATAGTTTACAAAATAGGAAATACAATGTGTATATATAACAACGTAAACAAATTAAACTGAGAAAATACAACACAATACGGTACAATGGAATACAAAAAAAAAAAACCTCTCCCCCCAAAAATATAGCATATTTTGAAACATCTTTAGAGCCAGGGATCCTCTTGCCAAGGCATCCTAAGAATAGAAAGAGCCAGAAGGAATTCCAGGAGGATTGCTATGTAGGGTACAGAGAAAAATGTGGGTTTGAGTAGAGATTTGAAGTATGAGAAGTGGCATCACACAGCTTGTTGTGTCAGTAAATTTCAGGTGTAAGGGGCAGCAAGGTTAAAAGCATGGTGTTTATTATCTACATATATACAAATTGCATATGCATATACAAATAACGATAAATATTAATTAAATCTTATTTAATAGTGTTTAAAATTAATATTAAGTGCAAACATACACATATATATATACACATAGCTACAAAGCTCTACAGATGCAAAGGGTCCTTTTTAACATCAAATTCAGTATCTGTACAGTGCCTAGAAAATTTTAGGTGCTTAAGAGAGTTTTTAATAACAATAACACCTAAGGCCCTAAATACTACCATATGATAAATGTTTTGTTCATTTGTGATTTCAAGTTGTAATTTTATGCTAATTTTGTCTATTCATAGCTTTCCCTCAGGTCAGTGAATTCTTCGCAGTCAGCCTATGCCTGTGTCTTTTTTTCATCCATCTTCTTTCAGCACTATTCCTGTAGAAATACGCCTGAATTGGGTTTGAATAAAAATCACACACACCTTGCATACAAATTAGTAATAAAGGTAAGTCTTAGTGGATGAGAAAATCTATACTATTTTATACCACAAAACCACAGTTCTGTTTGCTGTATTGTGATGTGTTGGTGGGATTTGACAAAACACAACTTTCCACTAAAAATAGTTTTTGAACTATGTATAGTTTTTCTTCCAGTAATAAATTGTTTCTATTGAAGCTTCTAGAATGTTTGAAAAATGTACAGTATTTTGTTTCTCAACATTATTAGAGATAACAGTGATATCCAAAACTAGCACGCCCATCTAGGTCTTCCTTATTTACTTCCTAATGAACTTTTATTTAATCCTGTTTATTTAAATGCTAGTTGCCAAACTTTTTACCATATATAAGCTAGTTTTTAAAGGGCTAGTTTTGCTCTGATCTCTGCATTAATTCTTTATTTTTAAAAAATTTCAGGCTGTCCTGCCTATATTTCGGTGCTTAAACACAGTGGAAAGGAACATAGAGAAATGCAACATCTATACAAACTTTAATGACTGCCATGTTGTTTTTCAGATTTTCTGCAAACATGGTAGGTCAGTAGTTGGCACATTATGTTTTAAGTCTTATGGGCTGAAAGGCAGGGTTTTTTTGGGGTTTTTTTTTTAAATCTAGGCCAGGATCCAAATAATAACACAACTTAGTTCTGTTTGCTGACAGACTTTGGACTTGCATTTCTTAGACCTGGAACTTTCCAAAACAGCACTTGAAATCCCCAGAATAAGTTTTCAGGTTCCAGCACAAATAAATAAATAAAGTAAATAATAAAAATATGTGTACTCAAGTCCATCAAAGCTCATGCCAAAATAAATTCATTAGCAGCCTTAAAACATTTTAGCTATAAAACGTTTTACTTAAACAGAGTAAAAAGGCTGTACCTCTGGAAATACCATATTTTCCCGTGTATAAGACTAGGTTTCCCCCCCTAAAAAATACTGTTCAAAATTTGGGGGCATCTTATACACGGATAGATCTTTCCCCATTTTCTTAAATCGGAGTCCCCCAAAATGTCTTATACATGGGGGCGTCTTATAGACAGAAAAATACGGGTATGTCTAATGAATCTTTTCCACATTGTAGGGAAAAAATGATGTGCTTCCATTATTGCATTAATAATTGTTGTTAAAGATACAGTATGTAACAAAATGGCCTAGTCAAAGTAATACTGTTTCTTAACTCCAAAGAGAACCTTACACATACTGTAAAGGTAAAGGTAAAGGGACCCCTGACCATTAGGTCCAGTCGTGTCCGACTCTGGGGTTGCGGAGCTCATCTCGCTTTATTGGCCGAGAGCCGGCGTACAGCTTCCGGGTCATGTGGCCAGCATGACTAAGCCACTTCTGACGAACCAGAGCAGCGCACGGAAACGCTGTTTACCTTCCCGCCAGAGCGGTTCCTATTTATCTACTTGCACTTTGACGTGCTTTCGAACTGCTAGGTGGGCAGGAGCTGGGACCGAGCAACGGGAGCTCACCCCGTCGCAGGGATTCGAACCGCCGACCTTCTGATCAGCAAGCTCTAGGCTCTGTGGTTTAACCCACAGCGCCATACTGTACTTTTTATTAAAAAGGTTTTGAGCATTCAGTGCCCACCAGAGGGCACTACTGGTTCGCATCCAGTGGAAGAGTGCGCCTTCGGGTTGAAGTCAAAACTGTTGGAAATTTACAATGCTAATATGCAAGCTTGCTCATTTCCATCCTTATCGTCTCTCCTCAGGTGTTGTGAAAACTCATAACTTAGCTTTTCAAGAATGTGAACCTTTGCAAGCTGTGTTTGCAAAGCATTTGTGCCCCAATGCATTGAAGATTCAATCAAGGTAATAGAGTTAACATATCACCAGCACACCTGATTTTAAAATATATTACTAGTGATGAGTGCTTGGTGCTGCCCAAGTATTTTTAAAAACCAAATGATGTTGTGATTTTAAAAATGGATAGTGCAGTTTGTGAGTTTGGACCAGTCACACCAAAATCCAGATGAAGTCAATCCAAGTCACGTTATGGTCTACCATCTTGATTCAGTCAGTCAGTCAAGTTTGTCAGTCAGACCATCTTGATTCAAAATGGCAGCTAGCATCCAAACATTGACAAAGAGTGCTACCTTCACCTCAGAAACCCTCATGCCACAGTAGGTGATGATATCTCAAGAGTTGACTCATGTTCATAGAGAATGAGCAAACAGACAGACACAAAGCACTTTCCCACAATATATTATTATATATCTTATTTATATATATATATTATTTATATCTTGCCTTTCTCCCAGTGCAGGGCCCAAGGCAGCTCAAAGCATAAAATAAAACTGATACAACTAAAATACACAATAAATATATATATATTTTAAACTAATACATAAGTAACCCCAGTTTTTTTTCCAGGGGGTACTCAAGGGTATGCAGTTTCGGCACCTCTTTTTGTTGTTGTTAAGTGTGGCACTTCTTCTAGAAAAAAAAGCACTGAGTAACCCTCTTTTTAAAAAAGTACTGAAAGCACTTAAAACTATTTAAAAGCACCTATGTACAAAAATACAACACCCAACCACAGAAGACCCTTCCATAATAGTCAGTTAGTGGTCAAAGGCCTGTGTTTGCCTGCAGCCTAGCCTCCTGTGAAAGGGAGTTTCACAATCTTTAAAATATAGATATAAATAAATAGACAAACAATATCTGGAGGCCCTCAGATTCTCCATTCCTGCCTTAGACACTATTGTGATTCCCCAATCTCAAGAGAACAGATTGAACAAGGAAATAAATTAGCCAAAGTTAGATAAAAGGAATAGCAATATGCTATGGATTAAGTGAGACTGAGCTGCCAATTTTTACTACTCATTAAAAGCATACAGAGCTGTTTGTAATATGAAACACTATTACCCTTTTAAACTTCTCAGGCAGCTGTCTGATATACTGATTCATTTTCCAACCTGTCAAGATGAAGTAACTGTAGCTGTAACTCCAGTAAAGGTTTGTTTCAAGACATACACTGATGAGGAAATGGGTAAGAATTGAACTTTCATTGTATGGTTAAGAAATAAGTCAATAAAGTGATAATTAAGAATGTTCAGACTACAATAATGTTTTATCAGGAAAAGTGTATTGTACATTATATGACCTAAAATTATTATTTAGCAGTCATGGCAAAGAAATATTTTGGTATTTTTTAAATGTAACCATCAGAATTTTATAACATGCCAGAATAACAGAAGAAAGGGTAACTTTTAAAAAATCCAGTAAGGATCTGTGAAGTTGTGATTGCATTTTGTGTTTCTGTTTATTTATAAACAACTAGTTGAAGTTAGCCCGTTGACTAACGGGCTCTAGAGGAAGAGGAGGCAGGAGTCGGCAGAGCGGCTCGCGGGGCCCCGGCGCGCCCTGCTCCCGGCCCCCGCTTCGAGCACGCTCCGGCCGCTCCCGCCTCGCCGCCCCTCCGAGCGGCTCGCGGGGCCCCGGCGCGCCCTGCTCCCCCCGCTTGGAGCGCGTTCCGCGGCGCCCGCCAGCGCCCACCTCGCCGCCCCTCCGCAGGAGCAGCAGCGCCAGGGCGAGCTGGTTGGCCGAGGCCCCGGCGCCGCCGCCACGGCCTGGCCCGGGCTCCTCATTCTCCTCACTGCCGCTGCCTCCAGGCCGGGCCGGCCGTCCTCCGGCAGGGCTGTGAGGGAGGCGGGCGGGCGCCCGTCACTTCCTGTCCGCTGGCCAATCCCTGCGTTCGCGTGTGGCATGCGCAGAGCGCACTTCCGTGACACACGGAAAAGCAGGGACACTTCAAGATTATTATATAGGATAAATAAGCAATAAGTAAGTACTAGAAGTCAATTAATGCCAGAAACTGATATCAACATTCCCCACATTAGGCTGTTTCAGTTAAGTTATAACCTATTATTTCTGCTCGCGTATACTAAAAAAGGAGTCCATTTTGAAATATCTGCCTGGCTGGCATAAATGTATTATCTATCTGGGGTTTGTCAACCTTTTTAGATCCGTAGGCACATTTGGAGCAAATGCCATGGTTGCTATCCCCTCTGTCTGGCTATTTCTCAATCCCCACTCCCCCCCCATCCCCCCCCCCCCACACACAGAAAGAACGTACACCAGTGTACACACTGCTTTTCCAAATGATTTCGGTAAATACTGGAAGTAGAATTAATTTGAGCTTTGAAAATATCTGAAAGAGGTAATGAGAAAGAGCTCAAGGAGAAGGTTGGAAGAGAGACTTTCTATGTACTTTTCAAGGGAGAAAAAGGTAACCCTCCTCCTCACCCTCCGATAGTTTCCTCAGTCTGTCTTCAATTGGATGCTTTTTGTGGGCAGAGGCTTGTCTGTGGTGGCCATTTCTCCCATGGTTCACAGCCTCTGCCACCAAAAACATGTGGTGCTGCAGGTGAACAGGGTGGCTACTCTGGAAATCAGTGTTACAATCAGTGCCACCTGCTTGAAGACAAGAAAAATGTGAGCACAGCAACAGCCCACTGCGGAAGGGCTTGCAGGGCGTGCAGTGGGGAGGAGCACTGACGGGGCAGTTCTGGCACCTTTTTTCCTAACAGCTGCCTTCAGCCCTCTTGCAAGAGGAGGTAGGATTGGTTAAGTTCCATAATTGGATGCTTCCCTCTCACTGGACAAAGAATGGAACATTGGTCACTTTCTGCAAATGTTGCGTCCAATCCAGGATGAGGGAGGCATCCAGCTCCAACCTTTCTTTAGGTTGCTTTGCTGTGTAAAAATGGTCACATAATGACTTCTGTTATGATCACCCATCTGTGCCAGGTCTTCTCAAAGGAAGCTCCCATTTTCTGTTTCTTTAACATTTTTTCCTTCAGTGTCTTCATTTACTCACTGTTATTGGTTCAGTCATGGGGCAAAGCCTGCTGAGCCAGCCTAGGTCTTCAAAGTCACATCACATGGCTCTGCCATGGAGGTGGGGAACAGGAGGAGGAGGTCAACCAGTATCTGGATATCTCTCTTACATTGGATCAGAATGAATATTCACTATAAATGACCAATGTTCAATTTTTAAAGGCTTGGATACATTTGTTATGGTTGGAGCTCCATTGTTTTTAATTTCTGCCATTGTCATGATTTTGAACAGATTTTGCAAAGGCAATGCACACTGAGATACATATCAATCCAGAAGAATTTGAATACTTTCAGGTTGGAGTAGACACTGAAGTCACATTTTGCCTTAAAGAGCTAAGGGTAATATTGCTAATTATATTTCCTTGATGTATCTCAATATTACACAGTTATGCTCTTCCATGGGCACCTGCTTCAAAGTCTTGTTTAGGTGGTTTGCTGAAGGGCATTGTGGGTGGTGAAATAATGGGGAAATTACAGTCAAACACTGGCATCTGTAAGCACAGTAGGCATAACAGTCCTGCATCAGATCAAGCATCCTTGTAATCTAACATCCTGTTGCTGTCATTGGTCAGCTGGAAGCCTCCAAGTTGCCCATGGTCAAGTAATAAAATAATAGCTAGTTGTCCTATACGTAATAGATTGTAACACAAATGTAAAACAAGAATCTAATGCTGCATAGTGTGTCATATTTGAGCTAACTGACGTTTTTCACTTGCATTTAGGGACTTCTGACTTTTGCAGAAGCCATCACTACTCCAGTCTCTATTCATCTTGATGTTTCTGGAAAGTAGGTTGATGGGTACCGTACTTTGGTATATAGCATTTTAGTATCAGCTTTCCTTTGAACTTCCATAATCGCTACTCTTGTAATTAAGATTGCTTAAACTTGTTAAACTAGCAGTGAACATGCATTTCACATATAAATGCTCAAACAAATTTATATTGAAGTTATGGAATATAAATTGTGCTCATGATATGGCAACATAAACATGTCCCAGAATCTAACACACAGCTAAGAGTGCTTAAGCTCATTGGTTGTTGTTGTTTTGGGGGGGGGGTATTAACTGTGTTCTGTAATGCTACAAGATGAAGCCAGATAATATTTTAGTAACTCTTTTTAAGAGAAACAAAATAAAAAAATTCCTTCCCAGTAGCACCTTAGAGACCAACTAAGTTTGTTATTGGTATCAGCTTTTGTGTGCATGCACACTTCTTCAGATACTCTTTTTAAGAGCAGAGGACAATATCAGTAGCCACCTCACTTTTCTGTATAGATGTATGTGTTGGGAGATACGCAACCTATTCTTATATGTGCCTGTAGCTCTCAGCTCAACCTTATTCTTACATATATAGGCCAGTTGTTTTCAGCATTGAGGATATGCTCATAGAAGCCAGTTTTGTTTTGGCTACCTTAGCAGATACTGAAGGCAGGACACCGTCTCATGAGTCGCCTTTGCTTTCGCAATGCCAGAAAAGGTAATTGATTTTTAAATAACATAATGCTTGCAAAATGCTAGACTTCAAGACCAAACTACAGTTGATGTTACATTAGTCTTTGGTAGAAGGTTTAAAATAAATAAATAAAAATAAATATCATTTCCATCAGTGTGGAGGAGGAATGCTGTGGTCCTGCAGAAAATCCCAATTCTAAAGCTGGCAGTTGCATTGTGGTGGGAGGGGAATTCCCCTTGGGCACCAATGGCGCCCCCCCCCCCAAGCAAATACTAGCTATAATTGAGGGATTTTCCTCAGTCTAGGTAGAAAAGGTTTAACTCTCCCCTGCACCTTCTCTAATTGCATGGATTATCAGCTTCTCCAACTGATGCAAAGCATATTCTTTAAAATAAATTCTGCTGGTTATTATGCAAAGAGGCATGGAAAGTCATGAGTCATTTGGCCTTCAGATGATGCCAGGTGAGGTCTCTTTAAATTCAGGAGAGGATACAAATTGTGCTTTTGCATTTGCTCACAGTTAAGATTTGCTGAGCCATGGAAACTGGGTGCTAGTTAGGGGAAATTATGGAACCATTTCAAGTTTGAAGGACAGAATTATTTTAGAGGAAATAGTTTTTTGTCTGTTAATTTCTGTTGTTAGTCACAAGTTTTACACCAGTTGGTATAGTACTGCCATGCAGTGGATGCTGGTTTTATTATTGTTACTATGTGGCTGTATTGGAATGCTTATTATGTTTGATTGATATTAACTGATACATTTTAATGCTAATATAACATTTCAAATCATTGTAAAATATACTATCAAAGTGAATAATCTGGGTTGTCGTATTATGTATTGATATGACCTAGTGTTTGCAGGTTACTGTAATGATGTGCTGATTTGCATATTTGTTGTATTGTACGCTGCTTTGGGCATATTTATATGAAGCAGCATACAAGTTGAAATAAATAATACACTAATTGCCCTTGTCAGTTGTCAAAGCAACATTTGTAGGCTATTGTACATTTCTCAGGTTTTGTTCACGTGCCAAACAGAATCCCAAATCCTGAGGGGGGACTTGAAATCCTTCACGATAGAATTAAGTCTGGGGGGGGGGAGTACTTGGGCACCCATTCCTATGTGCTTATGTGTTCCTAGCTAATGTACACAACATATATGTATTTAAGAACATAGGAAGCTGCCCTCTAGCAAGTCAGCCCACTGGTTCATCTGGCTCTGTATTTATCTATAATGATTGACAGGGTTCTCCAAGCTCAGACTCTGATGTTTCCCAGCCCTATGCACAGAGTCCATAGACTGAACTTAGGAACTTCTGTATGTCTTCTGTCATTGAGCCACCAAAAAACTGTTTCCATGTCACTCAATGCTGTCCTCAAATGGGTTGTTTCTGTGTCCTCTTTCAAAGGAGGTTAGCATTATCACCTGATAATTTAGTAATTGTAACTGTTCAGTGGGTGTACAAGAGAACCTGACTTACAAGCTTTGGCAACACCCCATAGAGCGGGAGCCTGGAACCCATGGCCCTGCAGATGTTGCTGGACTTCCAATTCCCCCCAGCCTTCATGGCTAATAATCAGTGATGTTGGGAGCTGTAGTCCAGCAACTCCTGGAGGGCCACAGCTTTTCCACCCCTGCGATAGAGCTTAGATTGGAGTGGAAAAAGTTGGTAGGCATAGCCATGCCCAAAAACTTTATTTCAATTCTATTTCGAATTATCATTGCTGTCCCTGTGGCAAGCTGCTCTAAAGCAAATTAACTAGGACTGACACATGTAGGAAAGTGGGCAAAAAGTTACCACAGATACCTAGCTTTGCAAACAGCGTACTGTATCATTAGCTCTATGCCAGAAGCTGCTTATTTTCCAAAGCTCCCAGCCTCTTCATTGCCAGTGGTGCTTTTCACTTGTATTTGACATAAGGAACCATACCTGTGACCATCTTGTTGCTTGTTCTCTACACATGGTCATGAGCAAGTACCTGCTTCCTTCCTTAAGACAAAATGACGCTGGATTGTAAATAATCTATCCCCTCCCTTGAAAGTGAGGGAACATCTATCAAATCATACCAGCCTCCTGCTCCAGAGAAGGGTACATATCATCACATTAAGGGTATCCTTCACTGCTGCAAAAAATAGGCAGCAGTGGAAGAGGCCTGACAAGAACAGTATGAGACCCACCTTGACAAAGGTCCTAGTCACAAATGCTGCAGAGAGTAGCTGTGCAGTAAGAGTTTTGCTGGAATGGAAAGGCACATAACACTTTCAATTCTGTGGCATTTTAGGAACCCTGCACTAAAGAGAAGCAATAAAGACCCCATAATCTCCAGCAGAAACACTAGCAAGATAGAAACAGCCACAGCTACAGCAAATGGCTTCACCATTACGGAGGAAGAAGCAGTGCCACCTGATCCGGATTGTAAGGTAAAAGCTGAAGACATATAGAAATGGTTTGTAAAAATGAAGTCAGCTTGACACTCCCAAAAAAGAAAACAACATTTCTGTTGGAATTGGTAATTTGTTATATTTGTAGTGCTCCATTCAGAAGTGTTCCACCCTATGCAAAAGTATTTATTCAATTACTAGCGGGCAGTGCCTACTGCTGCCTCGGAATTTTTAGAAACCTCAAAATATGGTGATTTTTAAATGGATAGTGTAATTTGTGTTTTCACTCCAAAAATCAGGTGAGGTCATGTTTTGGTCAATCATCTTGATTCAAAATGGTGTCCAGCATTTAAATGTCAACAAAGACTGCTGCCCCCACCTGGGAAACAGCCATAATGAATTTGGCAATTATATTTTGAGAAGTGACCAGACCTATGCCCCAAAATGGGGTAAGTCACACCAAAGTGACATTTTGGTCCGCCATCATGAATCAAGCGGGATCCAGCATTCCAGCATTGATGGAAGACAGCTGCCCCCAGTTCAGGAACCCTGGTGCCGAGTTTGGCAATGATATCCCAAGAGGTGCCAAACCTATAGAAAACAGACAGATGCACTTTGCAAAATACGCAGGATATGTAGGATCAACAGCTGCATAGTAGAGGGCCTAGTGATTACTGCGTGAAACAATATTTTGTCCCTCCCAAGAGCAACTGTAGTTTATAATGGATTATTTATTCCATAACCCTTAAGTTGCTTAACTTTTTTGTTACATTGAGGAAAAATAACTTAGGCCTACTTGGAATTCAGCGGACCCTTCCTACACCCAGCCATTTTGGTAGCAGAGAAAAGGTTGGGATTGAAAAGGGTACTTTTAGATATTTCATGGACGAAGTGGGAGTCAACTGTTCCTTCAAACAGACCCCAACCATATACATACGTCACATCTGTTTTTAAAGGCAGCATGGCATATGGTATGAGGGGCTGCCTGGCAAAGGAAGAATAAAAGGATGCCCAGACACATGGAACTTCTTGTAGCTTTTTGGATCTTGGTCAAAATTTGTATACATTAATGCTAAAACAAACATGACAGAAGAGCAACCAAATATGGTTGTTCTCTAGAGTGCAGGCTGATAAATTGAGGCTGAGTGGGAGAGCAGGACCTTCCTCCCCAGCCACCCCAAACCACCCTTATTTATTCCAGTGGATATTATTTCCAGTTGTGGAATCTCACCAGAAGAAAAATGGGAGGAGAGAAGTCTATAATTTAAAGCATTTTAACCCCACTATTCCTAGAGGGACTTACATAAGACTGATGAAAAGACAATTCATTCTGCTGATGCCTACCAACATAAAGACAACATAAAGGGAAAAAGGGCTGTGGATGGAAGAGAAAAATAAGCAAATGCAGACACTAGTTTTTAAAGTTACTTGAATGGAAGCAGTTTACAGAAGTCTCTCCCTCCCATACAGCTGGATGGAATGAGCAAGTTACAGAAAGAATTTCAGGCATATTAAGGGTTTAACTTGTTGCCAGCTCCTGCTGTACATTAAAGACATGCCACTCTTCCCACTTTAGAGATTCAGCTGCAAATAGTTTTAATACCTAGCTCTGCTGCCATTACATCTCGTTTGGCCCTAATGTACCGGTATATGTGCAGTATTTCAAGGGTATTGGCTGATGCCTTGCAGTTAACTTCCTTTGCCTTTTCTAGTTCCATTCCCTATTCTTTGGGGCAGTTTCATCCAAGGAACAAGATATAACTCATGTACTCCACAGTTTGGCAACAGCAAGCGACACAGAAGATTTTGGCAATGAACAACTCTCCCCAACTTTTTAGTAGTGACAAAGTATCAATCTGCCAACTCCCGATGGTCGCCAAGGAATGTATGTATGTTCAGCGGTTCAGGCAAGCTGAGCTTCTGCTCATTTTAGGTGTTTTTGTGTACTCTGTTGTAGTCCACTGTTTCATGATGCAGGCAATGGCAGTTTTGCACGGGGGTTACGTTCCTGACCCCCACATGTGTCTGTGGAGTGCATGTAAGCCCGCTTCACCCCCATTCCCCTTTTCCAGCCACTTCTGGGTTGTGGCAATGTACGTTCGCATGGTCATGCATGCATTGAACGCACTTAAAATGGCCGTTGCCTGTATTTTTTAAAAAAACAACTAGAAGCTTTTGGATGAATTTTTCTTCAAGTTGTCACAACTATAATTTTATGAGATTTACTTCAGTTAAGCCAAGCATATCAGAGTGAACCAAAGCCAGTTAGTACACACACATATTGCATTAATGTTGATGTTTGATTGTATTATGACACAGAACTTAAGACAAATAACTGGATGCAAAAGTGGCATACATCGTTTCATTCTCCTGCTCCTTCTAAATTGTGCAAGATTAACTGGTTTTAGCTCAAGTCTATTAGAAAAACATCTCAGTAGTGTTGAAGTGTGCATAGTATATTATGCCAGTAAATTTGAATGCCTTAGAAGCTTCCCTCATTTTATAAGCATGTGTTGTGTCACAGTAATACTCCTTTCAGAGCAGTGAAGTCAGAATGCATTTGGCCGTTTCAGCCCTGGTAACAGGCAGTTACCCACAGCAACCTAACAAAGAGCAACTAGTCACACGGCTCCATAGTCTGCTTTTCTTTAAGATCCACTTTCTTTCAACTCCCACAGTGAAGGACAATGGGAACTGAACTGCTGTTGAAATTTCACTGTAATGAAAAACAGTCCAACTAGTTCAAGTAGCAAATTCAGGTCCTTTCTCTAGCGTATTTGTTTACTACATGCCCCAAACCCTCAAACTGTTTTTGCTTTTTGCAGTAAAAATATTTGGTTCTTTGCCTTCTTAATCAAATTCCCTATTATGTAAGTTTTTTCTATCAGTGCTTATTGCTGTGTCTCCCTTTGCATCTCACCTTAAGAAATCACCAGCTGCATAACCATCTATAACTTGTCCTTCACAAGCCCCAAAATGAGCAGAACTTGTACAAGGACACAAATGTGTTATAATGAAATTCCATTCTATTGTGGTTGAACTTATGCAAGAGGAATTCCTTATGGATTGTTTGTCAATACTTTCTGTTTTGACTTCTGCATTTGAAAGGACAGCCCATATTACTGCAGGATTTGAGGGACAGTTGTTTGATTTGAGGGACAGTTGCATGCAATAATAGAAAATTCAACTGTTATTTTTTTGCACATATTTCCTACTTGGGCAGTATGAAATAAATTCTTCCCTTTAAGCAATAAAACTGAAGTCATATGCTATTAAATAATACAGATCATGGTATTATGGGACAACATAAAATATTATTAACCTTGTTCAGATGACCTGAAGACTGAGTAAAGTTCCCCTAGAATGAAGTGGGGGGAAGCTGAGTAGCAACAGGGAGTCAGTGGTGGGGATGGTGAGGCAAAAAACCCTGGGCCCAAGCACACATGGATATTGTATAAATACTTTATTTATTAAATATCTTTACAGTTCATTAAAATGTATTTACAGATACTATTCTTGCACAAATTATATACTTCAAACATCCAATTCACATAATTGCCTTTTAGGTAAGCACAGGTAATGATAGTCTCATTTAACAAGAAGGCATCCTCATTATATCAGCTTTGTCAAATAAAAGAAAAAGACAATGTCTACATTTAGCCTGGCTTCCCATGGAAAAGCAATCCATTACAAAGAGTAATTCCATTCACAGTGTCTTCATCTTTGCTTGCTTTTACTATGGACAGTTTTGTCTATATCCAATCTGGTCCCAATTTTCAAGGTTTTCCCCACTTGTTGTGGAAATAGCAAATTAAGGGAAAGCCATGGACTTAGTTTCCTTCATTAATATGGGTATTTCACATTAGCCTAGCCCTTCATATCAACAAACTCAGTAACACAATTACAGGCATTCCTGTAAAGCAAGCCCTGCAGCTGCATTACTGAGTGAAGCAGGTTGATGCTATGCCAAGTTATTTCTTTCAGATTCTTTATAAAGCAATTCTGCAGGTAAGATCTCCCCAGGCTCCACCCATGTATTTCAGATTTAAGAAAACACAAAAATGGAATGTCTTCTCTGTGCCAAACCAAAACACTAAACAAGTTCCTAGGAAACACTACTGCTTTGAGGATTGGTAAATGTTATTTTCACAAGTACATGAGTCCTGCCTTTTTCTTTTGTAAAAGATATTTGTGCGCAAACAGCTTAAGTTCATAGGAAGAAATTAGGTTCAGATATGTTTGAGTGCACATCTTAAAATGGAAAAAAGACAAGCATGTAATAGAAATATTAATTCTTTATAATACAGTATTGCTCTAAAAACAGATGGCAAAAAGCTATAAACTGTACTGGTCTTTGGCGTCTGGAGAGGGGAAGGGGGAACTTAGTATCTGAAAGTTTAAAAACTCAATTTGATCATCATAAAAAACATTGGAAGAGACAAATGGCTTTATACATACTGTTCAACTAAAAACTGTTCTAAGCAAAGCAAGGCCAGCAATCCCAACAGATGTTACAGTTCTGCTACTCAGAACAAGATCCAAGAACAGTGGCAAAAGGCTCCAGGCCATGACCATCCAGGCATAAGAAGCACCTTCTTTTCCACATTTGTTTAATTGATGGGTCATCCTTTGTAGTTGCAGAAAGGCAGGAAGAGAGAATATGAAGCAGGGAAACTGTCCTGCTCTATGGAGGCACCAAGTCAGGGCCAAGGCCAAAAGGAAGGGCAAGTGGGTGAGGCCAGTCAATCACTAATCAGGGCTTGTTCTAATAAACAATAGTAAATACTGGTGAATTAAAATGCAAAGAAAGTCCAAATGAAAGGATAACTGCTCCTCTGGCAAAGCAGGAAAGAAGTCTGGAACTGCAGCATTAATACATTCCTTCTAACTGAATATTGATACTTATAACTTGTTCAGCTAAAGTAGCATAAGGGATTGAAATGATTTGTGCAAAGTTATCATTTGCCACATTTCTGAATTATAGCACTATGATTTTCTTTATTTCATTTTATTCCACCCTGTATCCATGCTGGGGAAAAATCATTTTGTCAAGTTAAGTGGTTAAGGCATTCTGACAAAAAAGAAAAGAAAAAATGTTTTAAGAAAAATCAAGATGCCAATTTCACAAAAAGTAATTTAAACAGCTTCCAAATGATTCTGCCCATTCTCATGGTAAATGAAATGCCTGCTAAAAGTAGGATGCATTGAAATAGTGACATGTACATGGTACATGTCACATAATTATAAATAAAAGCTTGACATAATTATGCAAATATACAGTACAACCACAAAAAATATTTAAAACAGGCTGAGGTAACCTCAATCTTACAGTTTTAACACAACAAACCTGGCAGTTAAAAAAACCCTTTCATCTTAAAAAGGTTTCTTTACTGGCCAAGCTCAGAATCTAAACATCCACATTACCCAACTGCTATATAAAACATGGCTTTTCATTTCTAAGTACTTTTCTACTAGCAAAAAAGTTATGAAAAACTGACCAATATATATCTCTATAGCTATTGGTTTTTACATGAGCTTAAAAAAGAAGGGAGGAGATTGCAGCTACTGAAGAATAAACTAGATTGAGTGGATGTAAATGAAAGGAAATGCTATATTGCAAAATGGCTATTAGATACCTGTAAACATCATTAAAGTTCATTCTGGAAATCCTGTACACCAAGCTACTAAAATGTAAATGCTGTTCATTCAGCATTTTGCATGTGTGCAACTTCAATTGCTGTGGGAGCACAAGCAGAAGTACGTACATTGAAACGCCATCAAGTTCCTCAAACTCAAAAGAGAAGACTATCCACTTTAATGCCTCTATCATTCCTAGCTACCTATGGCATACAAAGCAAGATCAGATGATTCATGCTCAGGCAGCATGCCATTCCAAACTCTCAACATCTTGGCTTCTTCAGACTTTAGTGCAACTGAAATATCTTTAGAAAATCTTTTTCTCTAAAAGAAAAGATCCAGCCAGGATAGGGCTCCTTGCAAATAAATGATATGCCAAATTTCCATCTGCATGATAACAGGCACCTTCACACATATACACACATACTCTCTCTCATAGACACACAATACGTTTCACAAACAATCTTGTGTTTCAAATTAGTAACAGACAAAACTCCTGCACTAAACCTTATATAGCTTGAGGCTCACTGCACTTGGAAGCCTCCAGAGAATTCATATCGACACAAATCTCAACTATCATTTTAACAAACTATGCTAGTTACAGAATGATTTGTGACCTCTCAAATTAAAAATGGGCCTTTTTTTCTAACAAAACAATTTTGTTTGTCCTCATGGAGGTTTTCTATCAGTGTCAAACTGCACATCTAGTTCTGAATTATGAATAGCCAAATCTACTTATTTCTTTCAGAGCCATAACCATGATTATCGCGCACCCCCCTCCCCACTATGAAGTAATTACTACTAAAGTTTGAAAAGACAAGCTTCAAGTATTGAAATTCTTCATTTCTTGCTGGCAGATGCACCCCAGTATACTCCAGTAGTGGTTCATGATAGAGACCTCGACTGCATTTTAAAACAGGCAATGGACGTAACATGTAAGAGCCACCGAGATCAGCTGCAGAGAAAGGCATCCTGCCAGCAGGAAACAGTCCATGTGAAGTTGGGAACGGCAGGAAACACTCAAGTCAGTTGTCAAAAGTCTTTGCTGTCAGCCAGTCAGTCTGTATATTCAGCTACTATTGAAAGGAGGACGGTGATGTCATCTGGTTTTCCACCTGCAAAGCAAGACATTTGTATATTTTCACTGGGAGAAAATGGCCAAGAAACTGCCATTAAAAGCAGGTCACGAAGCAGAGCAGAGGGCAAGCACTTTCCAGCAAACCCAACACATATGTCTGGTAGACACAGAATCATAGAGCAGCATTTCTCAACGGGTGTTCCGCGGCACACTACTGTGCCGTGAGACATCGGCTGGTGTGCCGCGGCGCGTGGCGGCGGCTCCAGTGGGGGAAAGGGAGCGCAGAGGGCCACCGCCGAGAGGAGGCACCGCAGAGAGGCTGCCGGGCTCTGCCGTGCATGCGCAGGCTGGGAGCAGCCTCGCCGCGGGAAGCGCACTAGGACCAGCGCGGGAGGGAGGGAGGTGTGTCACTCGGCGCGGCTGCTGCCGCTTCTGCTGCGCCTCTGCCGCCGCCTCCTCCTGCTCCTCGGCCGTCCCTTCCCCTTTTCACCCGCCGCCGCGAGGCAAATGAAGCTGAAAGCCTCACAGGGCGCCCGATGGCAAGGCGCGAGAGAGCCCGGCGTGGAAGTCGGCCGCTCAGAGGGCGCGCAGGGTGCCTGATGTTAAAGGCTCCCACGGCCAGCGTGGGTCCGATGTGGAAGGCGGGCGTGGCAGGCGAACGCCGCGCAGGGCGGCCGATGCAGGGCGCTGGAAGGCGGCCACTCACAGCCGATGTTAAAGCCTCCCACGGCCGGCGTGGGTCCGGCGTGGAAGGTGGCCGCTCACAGGGCGCGCAGGGCGCCCGATGTTAAAGCCTCCCGCGGGTGTGCAGCGAGATTTTTTTTCATGAGACAGGTGTGCCGTTGCCCCGAAAAGGTTGAGAAACACTGTCATAGAGGTTCATCTAGTCTAGTCCAACCTCCTGCAATGCAGGAATCTCAACTAAAGCATCCAAGACAGATGGCCATCTAATCTCTGCTTTAAAACCTCCAACAAAGGAGAGTACACCACCTTGCATATTTCACCTTTCATACTTCACTGAATCGTGCTGGAAAATTAAAAAACCTTTTTTTCTGGACTCTAATATAGCTGGCTTATATGCAGTAGTTATGGAAAATAATCAGGTTTGTAAGTATGCAAAGTGGCTTGCATGATGATAACCAAAATTATACAGCAAGTCAGCAGCAAACCTGGGAACAGGTCATCTCACTCTTTGTAAAACACCACCCCAATTACTGGCCACTCTCATTCTAGTACAAAGTTTGCTTGCCAGTTCAGAATTTGGAACAAATGCTAGCCTGCAGAGTCATTGTTAAGCTTCCCACAAGAAAATGGTAAAACTTACCTCTTACATTCAATCCATTATCACAAGCAAACTGTGCAAAGGGAGACATGTAATTTGGGTCATACGCCAGTTCATGAGCTTGCTCGGCAATACTTCTTGCTGTCTGTTGTATACTTTCATAATTTGAATTCTGAATCAATTGTATGGGAGACAGAATAATGTTATTTTTTACCAAGGTTACACATTTCATATGCCACAAATAAGTGCACATAATAGAAGAATATTGTTTACTCCCTTATTCCAACTTACATATTAACAGTGGCTAACCCAAAGGGATCTGTTTTGGGTTAAAGACAAATATATTTAAGTATGCTATGTATGGAAATACATCTTCCTACTCTCCACAGCAGCACAAGTTTTGGGAAGCTGCACTTGACTTAAAGAGCATATCTGAAGCCCTCTGCTTTCAGTATTTGAGGGTGTTGGTATCTGGCTGGCTGGAAATCACAGCTTGTCCTTGACTTCAACTCAGCTTCTAACTTTTACTCAGTTTTTATCTGACTCCTTACTGGATAGGCAAACACCAAGAAATAGCTAAACTGGGGGGGGGGGGGAACGACACACACAACCAAAACCAAACAGCACAATTCAAGACTGATTAATAATTTCTTCCCAAATTTGCTTTCCTCAATCTTAATTCCTTTGAAATGCTGAGCTTAATAAGAGAAAGCCATCACTGACGATTTCAACAGAAGTTGCAGTTCTGACTCCATAGGGATTAATGCTAGGAACCCTATCTGTAGGGCATACTACAGCAGCCAAATTTAAGGTTGCCTGTGGGTGGCACTCAATACCAGATGAACCCACACATCCACAAGGGCAATAGCATGTTATCCCCTGCAAATGCATTCCTAACCCTTCCCTTCCCATCAGCACCGGAGGACTTTGATAAGCAAAGAAAGCCACTACAAATGGAACTGTATTTTGGGAAAGGAGGGGGAGAAAGAAACAACTTCCCTTGGAGACCCGTTTGGCACAGCCTGTCTTCCTTAGCAGACATGGCCAATGGAGGAGACCAAACTCAAAGCAGGCTGGGGTCAAACAGGCCCTTTGGGGTGTGGGGAGAGTGTGGCTGAAAAAGAGGAGCCTCCTCCACCTCATCAGTCTAACTCAACTAAGGAGATTTCCCCTTTACAGTGGTACCTCGGGTTACAAACTTAATTCGTTCGGGAGGTCCATTCTTAACCAGAAACCGTTCTTAACCTGAGGCGCGCTTTTGCTAATGGGGCCTCCCACTGCCGCCGCACGATTTCCATTCTCATCCTGGGGCAAACTTTGTAACCCGAGGTACTACTAGTTAGCAGAGTTTGTAACCCTAAGTGTTTGTAACCTAAGGTGTTTGTAACCCGAGGTACCACTATACTCCAATTTCAAATGAGTCATTTTTAGCAACTACTTTTAAAAGATTTTGGGAGTGCCTAGGAAGTTACAATATTAAAATATTTTCAGGAATCAAACTTTCTGAAACATATCCTTTCTGATTAACTGAAATTGCAAAAAGTGGGGAGCACCTTCTAAATAGCCTCCATTTCTTCCTGCTTGCCAGCTCTCTTCCCCACTGTTTCCCCAATCCAGATCAAAATATCTGGAGTTGAAGCTCTGGGGCCAGCAGGAGGCTGGAGGACGTATGGGAAAGTGGCTGCTGCTGCTCTACCCCGTGTCAGTTCTGCTGCGCCTCTCTTTGAGGCTTCCTATGCCCCTGCCGACGTCGTCTTAAGGCTCTAGTGAGGGACTCATCATGAGCCACGAGGGCTCTCCTGCCCAGCGTCATGCATATACATGACCACACATGAGTTGATCATGCATAAGTGCAGGACATTGTATTTAACTCTCATGCATTCAAAATTCAGCTTATTGGATAATCAGAGTTCCACCATTATCAGAAAGACAGCCAGTCTGTTTCATTTCCTACATAAATGGTGTAGCCAGGGGCGGATCTGCTACAAAACTAATGAAGCTTAAGCTTCAAGGCCTCTAATCTTGGAAGGGCCCCAGAAGCAACTTTAGTCCACCTTGCTTAAAAACTTTGGGTCAAGTAGACTAACATAATATGCAAATAGTTACATGAACTCATCTCTTTTTAAACATTTCACCCAACTCTGTGCATACTGCTTACCTTTAGCTTCTTAAGCTCCTGTAGGATCATGTAGTCAGGCATGTTGTCAAAAAGCCCATCTGTGGCTGTCAGAATGATGTCTCCTAGCTGGACATCAAACGTAGTACTGTCTGCAGCATCTGGGCTGTGAAAACAATGATCACAAATAGCTATATATATTTGAATGGCTCCCAGGTCAGAGTTTAGTTTAATCTGTAAAATGGGGAGAACACTACATTCAGCTTACCTGACATAGCTACTGTGATAATGTTTAAGCACTAGTGGGGCAACCCTATTTAGATGGCTTTGCTTTCTTAAATCACTATTACTCAAGCTTTCATTTCACGAGCAAAGAGTTTGCGCTGCTGAACAAGCTGCTCATTAGACATAACAGACTGGGACTCTCGTGACACACAGTTTGAAGAGGTAAAAGGAACCTTACACAGTAGAGCAGCATGGAATAGATCCCATGATCTCCCCCCTGCACTAGTACTTTTGAGTGACTCCTGTGAAGTACCAAAGGCCTTGTGCAGCACCGGTGGGAAGGGAGTAATCTTGCTTCAAGTCATTTGCTAAGGTACCCTTTTTAAGCCGCTAGTTCCCATTGAACAGAATGTGCTTTTCCAACACTCCCATCGTGGACCTTGGTGTTCTGCCAAATGGGAGTTTTGCTCATTTTGATTGGGCACAGCACACGGCTAGAAGCTTTTAACCGTACTGAAATACAAGCTGCAGTCACATGCTTCCCTCTCTGTTCTTCAAGCATTTGCTACCTCACTGCCAGAGTATGCAAAATTAGCAGATTCCCAATCCAAATCCCAAGAGTGAGAAGGAGGTCCCCGAAATGAACAGGACAGCATGACAGCATTTGCATGCTGGGCGAACACAGAGCTATTTTGGACACAAGTGAATGCACTCAGCAGGACAAGGCTTTTTTCCACATCTCCATTCGAATCCTGCTGCAAGTGCAGAGCAGCCACAAAGAACAAACTTTTAGCACCCATTCCAGGAATTCAACTTGGAAGAGGAGCTTGATTCACTCTTAAGCCAAATTCACTCTTATAGCCAAAAAAATATTTCCAACGCCAACACACAGTAGTATTCCTTGGCAAACAAGTCAGGAGGAGGGAAATTTTAAAATGTGACATTTGAGGCCCTGGCAAATGTGGCCGCACATGAAAGTCAAACTGAAGCAAGGACCTGGAGGCATAAAAGGAACCTAACACCACACCCTAACCATCTTTATGCCAAAGCTCTGTTTTGTAAAGTGAAGTTTTGTAACATGCAAATATCAGAGAGATGAGGAATACTCCATACATAACCCTTGCACAGCCTCATGCAAGGAGGAAACACCTTTGCCTCTAATGACCACTGTAATTAAGAGTTTGGATTTGATATCCCGCTTTATCACTCCCCTTAAGGAGTCTCAAAGCGGCTAACATTCTCCTTTCCCTTCCTCCCCCACAACAAACACTCTGTGATGTGAGTTGGGCTGAGAGACTTCAGAGAAGTGTGACTAGCCCAAGGTCACCCAGCAGCTGCATGTGGAGGAGCGGGGAATCAAACCCGGTTCACCAGATTACGAGTCCATTGCTCTTAACCACTACACCACACTGGCTCTCTAATGAGTGAAGCCAGGCTAGTGAGAGGAGAAAAGACCCTTTAGGGCAACCATAAAACCCCTGAGCAAAAAAAGACCTTTTTCCATACTCCTCCTTTGTTTGGAAAAGGGGAGTTGCGCATTCTGGGACATGGGGTGTGAGCACAGCTTCCCCTCACAATTCACTGGGGATGCACCCAACATAATCGTTTCGGGGAATTTAGATCTGACCAATCACACTTAAAAATCTCACCTGTCACTGAAGACGACCCCTTCAGCTTCAGGTGGTGCTATTGACAGCTGGAACGGAGTGTTGAAGTAGTGCTGTTGTTCATCAGATCGGTGTACTACCTCTCCACCTCTGACTACCAAAAAGCCTGAGTCCCCCAAGTTTGCTGTATGTAAACGATGACTTGTTCGATCCAGAACTACAATGCAAGCTGTGCTGCTCCCTGGAAATAAAATTAAATATTTTTAGTAACAACATATAAATGCAGCTGCTTTTATTTTAAGTGGGGTCCACTGGCTGCAGTGTTTGGTCCAGCAAGGACAAGAACTTGAGAGAGATAAACTACATGGAAATGAGCTGAACAGAATTTCTATTGTTTTCCAAGTACTGCGAGAAGCTATTTCTAATTAGCAGAAACAGACTTCCAGTGCTGTTCTCTTGGTAAGTCAACACAGCTCTTCTTAAAGGTAGCAAATCAGACCTCTAAAAGCAATGCCAGCACTTTCTTCAACCAAGATTTGTGGAGGTAGACATGTAACATGCATTCATTTCAAAAGAGTCCCCAAAGAAGTGCTGAGGAGGTTGGACAGCAGTTAACAGCACTAGGCAAACATGTCCTCTACTATCTCATCACTGGTCCATTAAATACCAGGAACATGTGAGCAATTGACACATTGGCTCTTATATTGGCATTCCTAACAAGGAATGCTTAACAAAGCATTCAAGATAAGGGGGAAATTTACAGCAGTTCAAAGAAGGAAGAAAATCTAGAAGTGTCGAATAAGGAGTCAAGCTGATCAGAAATGCACTGCAACTAAATTCAAGTGCCAAACATGGAGCTGATGTGCTCTTGTGAACTGAGAAGGTCAAGATGAATGGGACAGACACTCACAGCATGAGGCCACCTTGGCAACATTCAGTTAAGTCAGGACTTTTCCACATAACTAGTCATGATGTAAGTTGAAATTAGAGCTCATTTAAGCAGTTCCATCAACGTCTGAACTGAAGGGAAAATGCTGCAGCCAATGCCCGTTCTTTAGGTGTGTAATGAAAAAGGGATGACTCTTCCTGAGCTCAGCAGAGGCTAGCTAAATTTAGCTTACATACTTACAGAGACCTCTTGGCAGAGCAGCTAAGGTCAGGTGAGAAGCATGCGCAGTGTGAAAAGTAACTTGCACTTAGTGTGCTAAAGGTTGTCCGTTTCCATTAGCGTGGCTGGTTCTCAACACAGCAAAATCCTGCTCCTTCAAGGCCCCCCCAACATCACTCCCTCTAACATCAAACTCACCCCCTTAAGTGCTCACAGGGCTGTGGGTGAAATGGGGCTATTGAGGAACAAGAAAGAGGTGTCAGCATGCCATAGGGATCTTCCAATGTGCACAGAAGTACAAATAATCTTTAGGAGAAACTACCTATGGGGCAACAGTCCCCCCCACAAAAAAACCTGCTGAATGAGGACTGGATGTGCTCAGCGATCACAGTGTCTTGGGGGGTCAAGAGTGGAGAGTGGGGTACTTGGGTTATCTGGAAGACCTGGCTGATTGGCTGGCAGGAACAGTGAACTGGCACATTCCACATTGCAATGTTCTGTTGCGAGACCCACTTGCTCTCATGAGTTCAAAGAGAGTGGCATGAACGTAAAATGTAAACAGCAATTTTATTTTTTAACTTATTTATTTATAAAAAATATTTATAGACCGCGATCTCAAAAAATAATATCACAGCAGTTTACAACAAAAATAAATAAAAAATACAATAAAAACATGAAAAGTTAAAAATAGACATGAAACCATTGTGGAAAGATGTATTCTTAATTGCCTCCTTAAGACTGATGAAATAGAAGTTTTCAGCAGGTGTTTAAAGTTAAAGCACATACTGCAAATATCCACCACTAGACTTCTCCTAAACTGGCACCCAGCTGGAATGTATTCCCAGTGTGGGGAAGTTAAATTTGAAACCAATAATGGCAACTCCATATTGCTTTTAGACAACCAAAAATAAAAGGTAGGAGCAACAAAGTTCAAGTGATGCATCATCCTGCAAAAAGAAGGGCTCAGATTCAAAGGAGAAGCAAAGGGGCTTCAAACTGAAAGCGTTTGCAGTTTATTTTCCTAAATAAACATATATCTGCATGCATCAGCAACCAGTTCTGAAAGAGCAGGAATAACATCAAAGTGTTTTTGTTTGCTCGCTTATTTAATGTGGTACCAAACCAGGGTCACTTCCCCTTTGTGGCCAAAAGCTACCTTTTATTTTGGAAGCATTTGTCGGAAGACGGCATGTGTCAAAGATCATTCGTGAGAGTCTTACAAGACGGCTTGCCTTGGCCAGGGGTACCCAATGTGATGCCCTCCACTTGTTCTTGTACTACCACTCTCATAATCCCTGAGAATTGGATATGCTGGCTGGGGCTGATGGAAGCTGTAGTCCAATAACATTTGGAGGGTCACTGGTTCCCCATTCCTGACCTAGGCCAAACAAGGAGTTTCTGTCAGGAGGTGATAACTGAAGAACTTCTTAGCTTAACTACTGGACAGCACTATAGGTATGGCTGGCTAAGAATACACCCCAGTGGACTGATGTGAGAAAGAGGAGAGACCGTTTATGCTTACCAAGCAAAGGTACTTTGTTCTGCAGCAGCTCACAGTAGCTCGTGGTGAGAATCCCCACAGGATTGCTTGGTATAAACCGTCCTTCCTTGACCAAGCGTTCACAAGTGCGCATGAGAGTCCCTGAGAACTGAGAAGGGTCAACACCATAGTCCCGCCAGCCTCCAACACCATCTGCAACCCCTAAAAAAGAATATATACACACACATATATATATAACATGTATTATGAATAAATTCCTCAGCATTAATGAAGATGAAATTTACATTAAACATGCAAAGCTGGTGAGGTTTAATTAAATATTCTCCATATCTGCTAATATTTCTAAAGAAGACTTTCTAAACTAATCACTTTCCTAATTCAATATGCCATGCAGAAAGCACAGAGGTATATAATCACTTCTGATTGCTGAAAGCCCAAAATAAGGGCTTATTGTGCAACTAACTTAAGACAGACGGGGAGGGGGGAGTTATGCATAAGTCAACAGGACCAAGGACAGTCACCTTTACTTCCTTTCTGGTATTATTCAGGAGTACCGGTAGTTTCCTCATCTCTAAATGGGCCCACATTCTCATGTGAAGCAGCACCCTAGATTTGCATAACGGAACTGTGATACTGGCAGTTTTAACCAAAAGTGATTGTGCCCCTTTGGATGCATTAAGAAACTCAGGGCAAAGATATGATTACCTCTGAACAGAATCAATTATGAGCTGGTGGTCACCTATATTTCTTGAAGATGAGTACCTCAATTCATCTTAACCAGTTTCAGCACAAAAATGTAAGCAAAAGGGAAAAGAACGGGTTAGACAGGCTAACTGTGAGGGGCTGCAGTGATATAGTTTTAGTCATGAATTCACATGCACATTTCAACTTCAGCTGATTTTGAGCTTGAGGAGATGCTTACTGTATTTGAGATATCAAACATGCGCCAGCCACATAATCATGAACATACGCAGGAGAGCAGAATGGTGCATTTCTACACATTGACCAGGAGAAAGTGGTTGGCCGATAAGCTAGTACAGCTATAGGCTCCCAGAATGGTTGGATAGTGTGGAGCCCATTTCTCTCAAACATTGCTATCCAACACCATCAGGCATCAAGATCAAGAATGGCCCTTTGCCGAAAACTTTCTGCAGCAGTTCTGCAGTTGCAGAAGGGTTTGAAGGGTAAAGTAATAAGAGGCAAAGTTGTTTAGCAAAAGCAAACTCCTGAGAATTTTGCCATGGTCAAATAAGAGTAAGAAATATTTTCAGGGGTACTGCTGTGTATCTACAGCCACACACACACACACACACACACACACACACACACACACACACAGAGAGAGAGAGAGAGAGAGAGAGAGAGAGAGAGAGAGAGAGAGCGCATCTCTAATAATATTCAACTTATTTAGTTCAGAAACTCTCTTCAGCCTGCAAGTGTCAACATTTGGTATTTTATGGAATGCATGAAGCTCATGTTAAATGATTCAGGATGCAGTGTGAGTCACTTTCTCAACTATCAGGGAGTGAGCCAAAGGAAGATAAATCTGCTAAACAAAATCACAGAATTGTATGGTTGAAAGTGCGCCCAAGGGTCACCTTGTTCAACCCCCTGCAATGCAGGAATCTTTTTACCCAACATGTGGTATGAACCTATGACTCTGAGATTAAGAGTCTCATGCTCTACCTACTGAGCTATCTCAGCTCCCCAAGGTTGCAAACCTCTATCCTAGAACTGAAAACTTAGTGCATGAAGAAAAACGTGCTAATGTGTAAAATGTCCTTCACTTAGGATGCCAGCTGAACTGGAGAGGGAGGGTTTAGAGCTGACCGTGGCATGAACTATGTAATCTGTCAGCATGTTACCGCCAGACTCTGAACAGACTATCAGCATTAATCAGATTTCTCCCCAAAATAGTCCATAACCTTTTAGAACCATTTTAAAAGGATTTGTATTTTTTTTTAAAAAAAATCTACACAATGCAACACCAGAAGGCAAGCATTATGACCACCCCCCTCTTGTAACACCACAAGTAATAGAAAGCACAACTTGGATACCATAACCCTGAATACCAAAGAAAACCCTTCCTTTCTTCTTTAGGAAATGCACATGAATCCTCTAAACCAGTGGTTCCCAATTAGCAAAGTACTGGCAATGACCGTTTGGAGCATTCAAAGCATGCACGACCATGTGTGTGCGCTTTGCTGCAAACCCGGAAATGGTAGAAAAAGGGGGCATAACGGGCGGGCTTATATGTGCTCCACCAATGTGCACACATGACCCGGAACACAACCCCCACAGAAATCAGGGGTTGCCTATACTACACCCTGTTTTTAAAAAACAAGTCATGGCCCCTCTGCTTTTGAAAATGTTGGCATCTCTATGGTAGTTTTTGTTATGTGAATGGTGCCACAGACCTCCTGGGTCAGTTACGATGGCCCCCTGGAGTCCACAGACCACCATTTTGGAACCACTGCTCTAAACAATTTGTTAAAAGTTAATATTAGATTAACCATTTGATTTCTCTATCAGTGGTTTAAAAAATCACAGTCCCCATCTGATTAATTGGTTTGGGGTGGGGATCAGGAATTTTCTTACATGACTACATTAGGTATGAAAGGGTCATTTAACAGAACGTGGGCAAGTTCATTGCAGGTCTTGCAGCTTTTAAACACAATGGGACCTGATTGTGGCATACAAGAAGCAGAAACACACAACTACAAGTAAATTAAAAGTGTGCCTGTGCAATAAGCCTCTGGAGATTGCAATCATGCCAGCACATTAGGTAAAGAAAACATATTTAAGCAACCTTGTATGTATGCCTTGTGGTTGCCTCATCAACTTCCCCTTCCTCTAAATGCTGCAAGTCTTCCACAACTACTGTAGTCTGGACAAGCATCCTAGAACTCCATCACCCCCACACTCCTCAGTTCTGAAACCCAGCAAGTCACGCTCAGCATCAACAGTCAGAAAGTGTTGAACAGCGTATTCTGCAGAGACAGTCAGCTGGGAGACCAGGAATCCCAACCTGCACTCTTTACAGATCACCAACTCAGCCACAACACACTGTAAAAGAAGTGCCTTCACACATGTTGAAAAAGGCAACTCCTACTTCTCCAACTGTTCAAGTCTTGTTCAAGTCATGTTCAAGGTCAACCCTGAGGCCTGGAAATATTAAGTTATGTTGCTGTAATTTTGCTTGTTTACCTTATGATAAAATTGTTTAGTTGTTTATTGGTCTTGTTTATATGATTTTGTAATTTTTGTATATTATTTTTAATAATAATATTTTTCTCCTGTTTACTTTTATTAATTTGTTTCCTGCTCTGGGATTGAGGACATTCAATGAAAATCAGGCTATAAAAATTATAACTAATTAATTAATACAATACAGTTCCCTTTGGATATCATAGAAAAGAGACCTACATCTGTTCCTGTTTTCTGAACTGGGCATCAAAGGGGATTTAGGGGTTGGGTAGGGCCAAAATGTTTAGTTTACAGTTAAAGATCAATTTAAAAAACTTTTGATCAACTAAATGATTCACCTGATTTAAAAATTAAAGACCTGCTTCAAGGTTAACTGTTAAGTATTGGAGGGAGGAAAAAAATCTACAGAGGGCAAACTCCATCTTAAAAGAGGCATTCCAGCTCCTTCTCTCTTATGTAGGAAAGAACATGTCTTATCAAAGATTATGCCTGTGCAACTAAAAACAAAGCATGTATGTCAGAGCTCTTCATTTTACACTTAGGCAAATTCAATCCATTAATCAACTAAGATTTATGTAATTGGGCAACAGACCTAGCTTTATTCACTGTGTTAAAATCACCAGCAGTGGCATCATTTCATCAGAACTAACCAAGGACAGTTCCACAGGAACCGTGTCTGTATAAATTCCCTGGCTGTATGGTGTATCAATATATTTTCCCTCTTGCACTAAAAAACTAGTTTGATTAAAAACTAATGGAAACTCATGGCCATAAAAATATTCTCAACTATCTGAAGCATGGGATTTAAAGACTGAACATGGCTGGATAAGTTAACCCTATTTATTTCATAAAAGTTATACACCATTTGATTGCAAAAAAAGAGAAAGAAATCCCTCAAAGCAGTTTACAAAATTTAGTTTATTTGTATATCACTGAACATACTAAATTGACCTTTGTTTCTGTTAGTCAGTTCTTTACCATAACTCTTAACCACTCTGATTCTCTGCTTCCTTGGTGAGGGCAGAAAGACATCCTCTCATCAGCATTGGTAAGCAGTAGTTACACAGTTCTTCTGACTACAGGGAGGACAGTCCCCAGAGTTACCGGTACTGCCTGGTTACATGCTGTGCATGCATCACTTACAGATACTCAAGGCAAGCAAGCACAAAAGCAAATGGTAGCTGATGAGGTACCGCAGTGAACTTCTTTGTAGGCTATAGGGGATGGCAGGTGCATGCTGTGCTGGCAGCAAGAAGGGCATTTCTGGTACAACCACTTATTCAAACTCCAGAGGATCAGATCCAAATTTTACTTTCCCACTAAAAGATGCAGTTTTATTTTGGCCAATAACAAACCACAACTTTGGCCAAAAACAGTTACAAGCAGGCAGTTACAAGCATTCCTTCACCTGTCAGTGATCAGAGACCAAAACACCTGTGTGCTGTCCGCCACACCAACTAAAGACATTTACTTGTAAGTGTTAAATCTTAGGATACTAGAAAACCTGACCATGCCAAAAGAATTTTTTTTTACTAAAAATGCAAGTAATATTGCAAAACGCCCACTGCCTGCATTCTTCCCTCCTGAAGTGGCCACCTTGGGAAATTCTGCATTAGTTCCTTGTGTGTGCCTTTACTCTGTCTACCCATCCAGCATTCTCAAAGCAGAATAATTATGCAATAGCATGGTTCAAATGAAATCCCTGGATGCAAGCCTCTTTTTATGCTAACACAATAATCCCTTAGCTCATCACCTACCATTTTCACAGACTGTCCTTCAGCCTAAACTAGGCTTACACTGGTGAATATATTTTTTCCACTAAGCAGAGTTGTTTTGATTATGCTTTGGAGGAGCTGTCTTTCCAAGGAGGAGATTTGAGTTATAAGAAGAATTAAGACTGATCCATGCTTTGAGGTGGGATGAAATTAATAAGAACCTCAGCATCATTCATACTGAGAGACTGAGAGAACAATTTCAATCCCTGTTTTGGATGGGGCAGGGGAGCTCTGCTGGTGAGCAACATCCCAATGCACAAGCCCAAAAGGTAGGTGGGTGGAAGTTACTGCTAGCAGTATCCCTGCCAGCAATAGGCAAAACAGTATGTTGTGGGGCTGCAGCTGGGCCGACACAGGATCCGCTGACCCTCCTGCCATCCACACGATGGCAAAGACCTCTTTGCTATGTCAGCCTGAGGGCCGATGCAGCAAAACTGCATTTTTCCCACCCCCACATTTCCAATGCAAGGAACAAGGCTGTGGATGCAGCAGTGGCTATCTATCAGCCAGGAGTTTGGAATGCTTCTGAGCCTGCAGTCCTATACTCAGTTACTTGGGAGTAAGCACCATTTAGTTTAATGAGGCTTACTTCTGAGTAGCTATGACTGCAAACTTGACTGCAAGATAGAACAAGCTTGTTTTCCCCTGCTCCTGAAGGTAGTTACAAGAAAGGAGATTCTGACCAAACATCAGGAAGCCCTTTCTGATGGCAAGAGCAGTTTCACAGGGGAACACACTCACACAAGAGGTGGTGGACTCTCCTTCCTTGGTGTCATGGACTGGCTAGATGCCGAGGAGTGGTGGGAAGTACAGGCTGGGGAAACCCAAAGGGTATCCCCAGGGGAAGAAGGCTCAGAGACAGGGAAGTGGTGGTGGGACAACAATGAGTGGACAGAGGGAGAAAAAGGAGCAGACTGGGAGGAGGAAGAGGAAGCAGAAGAGGTAACAGGCCCGCCTACTGCAGCCAGCTACCCTCCCCCTGATCTCCTAGAATATGCAGACAAATTAAACATGCAGAGCAGAGATTGGTTGTGTGTACTATATATAGTTTGCAACTGCTTGGGAAAGACCCTGGAAAAGAGGAGCCTTAGAAAGTGATGGGAAGGTGGAGACCTGGAGTCCTCACAACTGCCTCATTGGGGCAAGACCTACTGGTCAATGCTGGGATCACTAGGCCTGCGCTGTTTTGGCTCCTTTGAATAAAGAGTTAACTTCAATGACACAGTGTCTTTTATTGCTGGCCTACGCTTGGAGATTTTAAAGCAGAGGTTGTGGGACCATCTGCCATGTATGATCTAGTTGAGATTCCTGTATTGTGTGGGGTTGGGCTAGATGATCCTAACTCTACAATTCTATGATCTTCCAAGAAATACAGGGTGGATTTGATTTAAATCAAATTGATTTAAATCACGATTTAAATCATGATTTAAATCACTAGTCAGTAAGGCTTGATTTAAATATTTTTTTTACAGAAAGACTCATTCTTGCTGGTATAATCTTAATATTTACAACCATATGAAGGTTTCATTTTTGGAATAATAAATTTTCAGAGTAGTTTTTACAGTTATATCAAAAATTACTGATTTGGTTATACTACTAGAAATACATAGACAGATAATTATGAAATTATGGTGAGGTTTAATAAGTTAACTGTTTATATTTAGACAACTTTTCTGCTGTACTTTATTGGAAGGAGAAAAATAATCATTTCCTTAATAACCATTTAAACAATTTATTTAACTAAAACAATAACATGATAGCATATGTATCCATGTTTGTTAACTGATGTAGTTAAACATTTTTTAAAAAAAACTTAGACTGTGTTTTAGCACATTTGATAAACTTAAAACAAATCCTTATTTCCTGATGAATAGCCTTTGGACTACAATGTAACTTAAATAGAATACTATATTTAGAAAGATTTTTCCTCCAAAAGCATTTTATTTTAAAAATTCAATTTAAATCAAAAAAATCTGATTTAAATAAAAAAAATCCGATTTTTTTCATTTTTTTAAAAAAAAAAACCCGTTGATTTTTATCCACCCTGAAGAAATATTTGAAATGTCTTTGATCTTTTCATATTTATCTATTGCTTTTCAACAGTACTGTTTTGGGGCTTAGTAAAATGATTAAAAGGTTTGGAATGTCATCTCTCATAAAACGCCCAACCTAGGATTTGTCAACAGTGTAAGAGCCAAAGAGGAAAACCCAAGCAGTGTGTGCCTGTCTGTACTCTGTTAACTCTGCCCAAATTGCACAGAAACCCAGGACCTGGTGTTCTGACAAACCTGCAAGGCTCTAGTTTCAGTATTATTATTATTTTAAAAAACCACACATTTTCCTTGTGGTTGCAGAAAACAGCTTGGAAACACAGGCATCTACAGAAAGCTTCCTGTGATCCTTGCTTCAATCTCCCAAGCCCTTTCCTCACTCTAGCAATGTACTCCTTATGAAGTGTCTATGACAATCTAATTGAATAATAAACGATCCAAATTAACCCCCTATATGTAAACATGCTTGATGCATGTTCTCAGTGTGGCTTTTGCTTCATTGTAAACTGCTGTCGACTAATTTCCCAAACAAGGTGCTAAGGAAAGGAATAAGGAGGATCCTTCAACTTCTGCACCAAAATCATGTTTCATGCTCCTTTTATGTAAGCATTTCAGAGTTAAAATTTTCATCACCACAGACCCTGATCTCTCCTGAGTTCCTATGAAGGATCTTTTACAATACTGCCATGAAAGGAAAGCTAGTGAAGCAGTTTTACAGGTGAAAGGCCAGAATGTGTACAATCACCAATAGTTGGCACCAAACCTTCTCACTTCAGGCAGCCAAGGCACTGGGATCTGCAGGAAGTTGCCATGTGGTTCCAGAACATATTAGCATCTATAAAGATAGTGTACTGCAAGTGTTCAAAGCACTTCTTAGTAATCTTCATAACTTCTCTGTTATGTAGGAATTTCAGCAGAATGTCAACTGCTGACAACCTCTTCCCTTTTACAAGTAAGGACATTATTACCATTCCCACAATGCAGGAGAGTGTCTGAAGCTGGGCGAATATTTTGCGTTAATCCACTTGCTAAGATAGCACATAAGGTGAGATTTGAACTGAGGGCTTCCTGGCTCACAGCTGACACAGTGCAGTACTATGAATGCCTTTCTCAGAATTAAACTCCCTTGATTGTAACAGTGCACAGGACAGCAGCAGTAACCACTGAGCTGCAAAGGATGTGGCTATTGGTCATAATAGCTCCAGTATCAGATGCAGTATGTCTCTGAATACCAACTGCTGGGAATCATGAGCAGAAAGAGACAGGTCTTTGGTCTGATTCAGCAGCGCTGCTCTTCAGATCTAGTAATTGCACAACAGAAAAAGGCCATGTGTAGGGTGGTTTTTTTTTAACTGTGGTCAAACAGGGACTTGGAAGTTGGGCAGATTCCAAGTGCTCTTGCAATTTTTTTTCCACTAGATGGGAGCAGCTCATGTGGCTACTCCACACCCACATCCAGCCCACAAAGACTCTCAAAAGGCAGAGATCTTCTTGGCATGCTTATATCCGCGAATGAGTAATATATAAAGCTAATCTGGACTGAATGGAAAGTGAAAAACATTTAAAACTCATTCTTTGGTTAAAGACAATCTACATCATTATTTATATAAAAAAATCCAATTGTGTCAAGCTCTTCTACATTTTATTTTATAGGTTGTATAAAATTAATTAAGATGATCCAGAACAGTGAAGCTGCATAAGTGTTTGAAGACATCTGAAATTTATAACAAAAGATGTAGGCAGAGCACAGGACACCAAGCAGAGAAAAGCTAACATGGTTAGCAAACATGCAGGACACACAGAGGGAAAGAAGGGCAAAATATCCAATTATATAGGCTACTAAAATTATAATTTAAATAAAGATTTCAAAATGGAGAACTAAGAGCAAAAAGAGAATTTTATTTTATCTACTGTGGATTGGGCTAAGAAACCAATAGAAAAATGACAGCAAGAGGTTAATATCTTTGTCACCAGCAAGCCTGAGTTCACCTATAGCCCCTTCTCCAGGGAAGAGCCTGGAACCTGGAGTGTATTATCATGGGCCAGAAGAGACGGAACCCATCTGTGTGTGTGTGTGTGTGTGTGTGTGTGTGTGTGTGTGTGTGTGTGTGTGTGTGCGCGCACACACACACACACACACACAAATGTGGTGGATTTCAACTGTAAGCTGCTTTAGGAGTCAGTCTTAACTGACTGAAGAGAGGGCATAAATACCTAAATCAAAATTAAGAGGGGGGCTGTTAGAACAGTCATCCAAAGAATACTAAGCCACAAAAATCACTTTCTGAAGCATTAGGAAAACATTACAATGGAGAGAACTACGTATGACACATTGAACTCTTTGGAGGAAAAGTGGGATATAAATGTAATACATAAAATAAAATCTGCTTGCTATAACAGTAATAACAGTAATAAAGTACAGGGGGGAAGTATTTAAAAATGGAAATAATAAGGATTTAATCCCTGCATCACTTCAATGACACTACAAGGCTGCTTATATATTACTGCAACATAATGACATAACATCATCAAACCCTGCCATACAATTCACTGTAATCCAACCAAAATAAAGGCCAGAGGAAAAAATGCCCAGCTATACTGTTAAAGAGCAATGCAGAACCAAGGAGACTCCAATCAGTCTTTCATTTGATAGAAATCCATCAGTCACTCCCTTTCCATTCACAGTGCAAGTAATTCTACTGACAGAAAGGAAGAACTCTACTGACCTTCCCTTCAACATGGATCATATGCTAGATAAGACACTTGAACAGCCAAACTGCATTGTGGGTTATGGCCTAAGAACAAAGATGAACTGCGCTGCATGACCAAGGTTGATATATTTTTCTTTGTCCTCCATATCCAGAACTACAGCATGGGCATCTGACAGGATTCTTATAAATGTACTATTCAAAACATTGTTTCAAAGCCAACTAACATTTTTTTAAAAAATCACTCATTACAACAGACATGAAGCTACACTAAGTTTCACTAACATAATATGTTTAGATACAAAAGCAACCTTCAACTCTAAATAAACCATACACCAAGGAGCGTTTAGTAATCTACATTCATGTTGCTGCTGCTCAGCAAGCAAAAGGGCATTTGAAAAGCCACATCTCCCACAAAGGGCCTGCACTCAGGAGGTTTCCCCCTTTTGCTCCTGTGACATCTGACACAGCACAGCTGCACTGCACTGAAGATCTGCAGGGAGCTCTGAAACCACAGTAATGTGGGTGTGGGGAGTGAAGCTTGACATCTGAAACCGCTTTCAATGTCACTTTGCTTTTCACCTGACAAGGACACAAGGTGTGCTAAAGGCAGGAAGTGTTTGCTCCCAACAGCTTGTTTCATTTGCAAGGTTAGAAGGGCGGAGGGACACCTTAAGAGTTTAAGTTCAAGCTATTTAAAAAGATGGGGAAATGGTTTTTAAAAAAACCCATAGCAGCCACCTTGGAACTGCAGGGGAGCTATTAGGGACAGGTCCTGATGAGCTAAGCAACACACCAACCCACACAGGAACCTAGACTGGGCAAGATCAGTTCTGGAGCCCCCCACAATCATGGAATCTACTTCACTGTCTCCCTGGCACACTTTGCTCTGAGACAGCAGCCTGCAGATATGCAATTATAAGGCCTTTTCAAATACTACCCAGGGGTGCTATTTTAGAACATTCAACCAAACATGAGGAGGAAGACAGGCAAGTCAGACAAACACAAAGCCTCAGATATCACTCACCTAGAACATCTGCAGATCGGTGCCGGGCCACAAAGCAGGCGTCATCCCCGTAGCACATGCCTTTCTTCAAGATGCCCTTGCGGAAGTCCTTGCCAAAGCCACAGCTGGCAGTCACCAGGCTGTAATCTCGAGAGTCTGTTTGAGAAAGGCCACCTAGGACTGCCCGGGCTACCAGTCTGCCATAGGAGAGGACCGAGAACATGGTGTGGGGAGCCCAGCAGCCGACCGCCTGCAACGAGGGAAATCGTGGGCAGATGTGCCACCGGAGCCAACGTAGTCCGCTCTGAACTAGGGCCACTCCAAGACCCAGGGTTCCTAGGCACCCCTCCAAAAGTGGGGGGCCCTTGTTTGAACTCTTCTCTAACAAAAGGTTTTTTCAACCTTGAAATAGAGCCCTTTCCTTTTCGTGTGTGTGTGTGTGTGTGTGTGTGTGTGTGTGTGTGTGTGTGTGTATATATATATATTTGTCTGTGTGTATAGATAGATATTGATATAGATATATAGATGTTCTATACCTATATTCAGTCTCCTGGAGACTTCCTTATCCACCACTTTTACCCACCCTCTCCAAAAAGAAAACTCTGCTCCTAGGTCTGCCTCTCTCTAGAAGGGGCCTCTATACTAACTGCATTACCTATCCTTCCCACCCAAAGGAGAGCTAAAGACAGAAGCAATGCCTTAAGTTTCAAGACGGCTCTAAGCTCAGGCAGGGTTTTCCTCCCTGTGAGCAGGCTTAGGCCGCCGTGACCTGCGCTCCTCCTAAACAGGACCCCTTCTCCCCCTGGCGCACATTTCCCAAGGCCCTCCAAGTGCGTCAAAGTTCACCGGAGGGAGTTCCACGGCTTCCAGCTCCTCCTCGGAATAAGGCCCTAGCCTAAAGGCCAGGGGTCAAGGACCCCACCCCCTGCCCCTCCTCCTCCTCCTCACCACGAGGCTCGCTTCAGATCCACAATAATAAAAAAACGGGAGCGGAGAGGGGGAGTCAGCCCCTCACTGAAAGGAGCCCCTCTTCAGAGCGAGGGTTCACAGCCCAGAATGGGGCTCTGAGGTGGGGGCGCTCAGCCCCCCCCCCGAAAAGAGACGGCTTCGACTCCCGCCAATTTCTCCTCAGATAAGTGCCTCCCTTCAGACGAGGGAGGGGGCTCAGCTCCCGCTGCTGCCCCTCCTCCTCCTCGAGGCCCCCCTGAGGGAGGGGGATGCCCGGCGCCCCTCGGAGCGCACGGAGCGACGACCCCCCCGGTTCCCAGCCCCTCTTTCTCTTCAGGAGGAGCCTCTCAGCTGCACCCAAAAATGACAGAAGCAAGTGCCGGCCTCCCCTCCCGGGAGGGCTCTGGACCCCCACCTCAGGCGGAGGCGCCTCGGCGCGAGGCGGCCCCTGAGGTCGGGGGCTGGGCTCTGCCCTCAGCCGCTCTTGGCCTCCCTTGCTCTCCTTCCTCCGTCGCCGGCGGAGGATCTCCTTGCCCTTCTCTTTCTCCTGCTGCTGCTCCTCCTCCTCCTCCTCCTCCTCGTCCTCTCCCCCTTCACAGCCGGCGGCGTGTCTCCCGCGTCCGGCAGCCGGGCTCTCCAGCCGCCATCTTCCGCCCCGTCGCGTGCTTCGGGCCCGCGTTCCGCCGGCGGCTCCTCAAGGAGAGAGAAAGGGAGGGAGGGAGGAGGGAAAGGGGAGGGAGACGCGCGAGGTCAGCCCCTCCTCTTCGCCGGCGAGGAGAAAGAGAGGCGGGGCGGAGGGGGGGAAACCCCTCTGAGCTCCCTCACATCCGGGCCTCCGGCTCCAGCCGAGCCCCGCGATTGGCTTCGCGGCTTGCCCTCATTTGCATAGCCCTCCCTCCCTGCCGCGCTCCCCCGCCCCTCTCTCCGTTCGCCGCTCGTGAAGGTCAGCTGCGCGGGAGTGCGCTTGCGCCGGAGGGAGGGGAACGGACGTTGTGGCGTCCTACCGTTCGGAGCATGGACTGCGATTCCCGGCATGCAGCGCGCTCCCCCAAGGCAGCTGTTCTGCTACTCTTCGGCCGGCGCAGGGCGAGCGCGGCATTGCCGGGAATTGTAGTTCTTGGCCTTACAAGACCATGTGCGGCTCTTCCTAGGTAGTTTCGCTTCCAGCTCTCTCTCTTGTAGAAGCAAAAGGGAACGGAACAGCAGAGGGCCGGGTGGCAGCTCCGAGGCCGTGGCGCGTGGCCCCCTCGGAGACAGACCCTCCCTCTGCTGGGACCTTCACTTTTTCTTTATTCGTTTCCTTTGTTTTCTAGTGAGAGGACTATTGTGACGCCTCTTCCGAGGTGCCGCCATGCAAATCCCTGCAGAAGACGCTCCTGCGAGCTTCACTGCAAGGTCACAAAAGGGCAACGACGGCGTCACGGCGTGGAGGGGGAGGGCGTGGAGGAAGTGTTCGCAGGTTCCCACACTCACGACCAGATCCCTCCTTCCTTCCCTGGACGGATTGTCCAGACACGTGAAACCTTTCAGACGGCTGCAGAAGTGGGAGGTGGGGGAAAGCCGCCTAGGCGGTTTTAGTCTGGAATAAGCCCCACAGGGACCCAGGTGGCGCTGTGGGTTAAACCACAGAGCCTAGGGCTTGCTGATCAGAAGGTTGGCGGTTCGAATCCCTGCGACGGGGTGAGCTCCCATTGCTCGGTCCCAGCTCCTGCCAACCTAGCAGTTCAAAAGCACGTCAAAGTGCAAGTAGATAAATAGGTACCGCTCCGGCGGGAAGGTAAACGGCGTTTCCGTGCGCTGCTCTGGTTCGCCAGAAGCGGCTTTGTCATACTGGCCACATGGCCCGGAAGGTGTCTGCGGACAAACGCCGGCTCCCTCGGCCTATAGAGCGAGATGAGCGCTGCAACCCCAGAGTCGGACACGACTGGACCTGATGGTCAGGGGTCCCTTTACCTTTAAGCCCCACAGTGGGGGTGGGGGTTTACTCTCCTGCAAGTGCGTGTAAGATTGCAGCTGCATGAGCGCAGTCCTCTCTGCACCCTTAAGCTGTAGGCCCTGTTAAGTTCAGTAGCTTAGATATCTAATTGAGCAATGGTGGCTGGTGGCACTTCTGGAATAGCTGCAGTTCAGTCTTGTCCAAGGGCCTGGGGGAACTGGTGGGCCAGCTTCCGCACCACCGTCGCTGAGCCCAAGAGAATTTCACTGAATTTTTTCTCTCCTTTGACAATCTTTTGAATGAAATATAGTTTGTATCCAACAGAAGAAATTACCTTTAGTGAAATGCATCTTTACTTTGAGCACACCTTTAGTTGGAAGGCGTTCAGAATGAAATCGTAAAGGTAAAGGGACCCCTGACCATTAGGTCCAGTCGTGTCCGACTCTGGGGTTGCGGCGCTCATCTCACTTTATTGGCCGAGAGCCAACGTACAGCTTCCGGGTCATGTGGCCAGCATGACAAAGCCGCTTCTGGCGAACCAGAGCAGCGCACTGAAACACCGTTTACCTTCCCGCTGGAGCGGTACCTATTTATCTACTTGCACTTTGACGTGCTTTTGAACTGCTAGGTGGGCAGGAGCTGGGACCGAGCAACGGGAGCTCACCCCATCGCAGGGATTCGAACCGCTGACCTTCTGATCAGCAAGCCCTAGGCTCTGTGGTTTAACCCTAGGCTCTGTGGGTCCCAGGTGAAATCTTAGGGAAGTGCATTATTGATAGGAAACTGATTGGATAAGCAAAGAAGCCATGCTTGCCCCTTTGTTTTTCAAGATGACATTGCCAGTCGAGATTCAAAGAAAATGTGAGAGGAGATGTAGAAGTGAAAGAGGATGCAACTTAATGCAGATCAGTTTGACTTCAAAGGGCAGCTCAGCACAGAGATCAAAGGGACAGAGGCCTCCCACTCTATTTGTCAACCTGAGCATCCTTCAACAATTTATTTGTTCATTAATTGAAGCAGAATGTTTGGGGGAGATAATGGAAGACATCAGTATGGTACTAGTGCAAAATTCCCTTGCCTTTTCAATTGCCAACATTTTGCCTGTCACTTTCGTAGGAGCTAAAATCATGAATAATAAAGTGTCCATGGAATTAAATCTAGGTAAAACTGTACAGTGAAGGATCCTAAGCACTAGGGGAGGAATGAGTACAGTTTTCATCTTACTCAAGATGAGTATCTGAAGAAGTGTGCATGCACACGAAAGCTCATACCAAGAACAAACTTAGTTGGTCTCTAAGGTGCTACTGGAAGGATTTTTTTTTATTTTTTATTTTGTTTTGACTGGCAGACCAACACGGCTACCTACCTGTATCAAGATGAGTATGTTTGTTTTAATCTCACAGGCACACATACAAGCTAGTTATAGCTGCCATGAATAAGCTTGTTTTGCACCAAACGTTCTATTTTAATTAAATAAAAAATGGTATAAGCTTTGGCAGAGGTTTGATCCTTCTTTGCAGAGTATTCCACTGGCATGGCAGGTTCCGTTTCCTAAACCAAAATCCCAAGGAGGAGTCAGGGGTTGTGCTCAATGTCAGGCCCCCTTCTGATTTCCCAAGGGGCTACTGTGCAGCTGCTAGGAATCTTAAAAAATAACAATATCACTTTTCTTACTCTGCATGGCTCATTTGAGTTAAATTCCCAGCAAGACTTTATTTTGTTTTGCAATTTAAATTGATCGGGTAGAAAGGGCATGTGGACTTTGAGTGGGGAGGATTCAGCTCACGCACAGTCATCAAGGAGATGAACTTTGATCTCCTGTTGGTGCCAATTTGGGACTTTTTAAGAACATTTTAGACTAGTTTGTTTTTCAAGGGAACATCACAATTTGTGTATACATATGTCATCAGTGCACGTGCACTTTGCAGCAGAAGTGGGACAGGACCCTGACCCTAGGAGCTTATAGTGTATATCAGGGCTGGGGACCCTGAGACCCAGGGGCCACATGTTTCTCTCCAGGGTGCTCTATCTGGCCCTTAGGGCGCTCCCTAGACAACACCCTCTTTCCCCAGGGCACAGCCTTCACCAGATATGCTTTGCAGTTTCCTTGAGCATTTTTGCCAAGCTGGAGTGTGTCCTTGAAATTTGATAATGCTTTCTGCTTGCCTGGATAGAGAATAGAGGTGTGTGTTTGCGTTGAAACTAGACTACTTCACAGTGGTAAACTTTCCAGTTGCTGCTTTGTCCATTTCTACCTCTGGCCCCTGCCTTGCCAATGGGCAGCCCCTTGAAGATTGTTCATAGAAGAAAAGGTGGCTCTTATGATCTCTGGCCTATACAAGTTCTAGTGTTATGAAAGAAGGAGGGAAAAAACTCATTTTATATCCCTGAACTATGTCACCTCTTGCTCACCTTTTCTCTAAACTAAAAAGTCTCAAAATGCTGCAGCTGTCCTTGTAGGGGGAATTGCTTCATCCCCTTGATCACTGTGGTTGCCATTGCTTAGGTGCAATTATCTTGCACTCCTTTTGAAGAGTGGGGTGGCTTTAGAAAGACTCAGGTTGCCAGTTCATTTCAGTTTCTATTTTCCCACTGGCCAAGAATGCTTTATAACAGAGCTTTCCAAACTTTTCATGTTTGTGACACACTTTTTAGACGTGGTGTAAACCACTGAGCCTCTTGGGCTTACCGATTGGAAGGTTGGCGGTTTGAATCTGCGCGATGGGATGAGCTCCCGTTGCTCTGTCCCAGCTCCTGCCAACCTAGCAGTTCAAAAGCACGCCAGTGAAAGTAGATAAATAGGTACTGCTGCGGTGGGAAGGTAAACAGTGTTTCCATCACGGTGTCCCATTGCGCCAGAAGCGGTTTAGTCATGCTGGCCACATGACCCGGAAAGCTGTCTGTGGACAAACACCGGCTCCCTCGGCCTGAAAGTAAGATTAGCGCTGCAACCCCATAGTCGCCTTTGACTGGATTTAACCGTCCAGAGGTCCTTTACCTTTACTTTACCATTTCGCCATACAGTAATTCAGTTTTACTAGCAAACCAGAGGTTAAAGCACAGGGACTGTTTGCACGACACATGTACACATTGCAGCCAACACACTAATGCAGGGGTCAGCAACCTAAGGCCCATAGGCCACAAGCGGCCCACAGGGGTCGTTTAACTGGCCCACAAGCCACCCCTGAGCTGCCTGCTTGGCGAGTCCCTGCGCGCTGTGCTAAACTGGAGTGGCACGGGGACTCGCTTCTGCGGCACCAAAAATCTCGCATGCGCAGACGCCGACACCAGAAATCGCGTCGATGTAGACACTGGAAATCGCGCACATGCGATCCAGCCCATGGAGCGATCTCCGCTGGAGTGAACCGGCCCAGGCAAGGTAAACCTTGCCCGACCCCTGCACTAACGTGTCACGACACACAGTGTGGAAAGCTCTGCTTTTTAACAATCTCAGCAACACATTTGTATTCATGGAGCAGGCAGAATGTGTGTTTGTGTGTGAAATTTGTTAAAGTCTACAATAACTGTAAGGCACATGATGATGTTGGCTGTGGTATCAGAAAGTGGCCAACAGTTTCAACAGAGAGAAAAGACTTGCACCATTGAAGAGTGATCCTTCTTGGGTTAGGTCAGGTGTGAGTCACATTGGCAATGGGCAGTATGAGTAATAATCAGCTCACACTGCTGTCCTCTGCCAGCTTGGGACTTCTGGAAAATATTATACTCTCACGCAAACAGAATTAACTATAAACTGGAAGTTTTGCTATTTAGATGTTATTAGAAGTCTCCTGTGAATGAACCAAACATACTCCAGTGCGCCCTCTGCTGCTTGGATACTGAAGTGGCTGAGCATTTATAATAGGGGAAAACTTAATCAGTGAGGTGGAGCAGGAAGGAAGCCATCTGCAGGAATATAATGAATTTCTTACATAATCGTAAGAAGAAGTTTCTATATGCTCAGTATGTAGAAACTCACATTTTCCACACACCGCCGACATCAGACAGAGAATGATAGAAAAAGAGGTAGTAAGGGAACACCTAGCTACTTAAATGAATCAGATCTCCAGGACCTGATGAGCTGCACCTAAGGCTACTAAAGGAGTTTGTGGATGTAATTCCAGAGCCTCTGTCTATAATATCTGAGAATTCTTTGAGAACAGGTGAGGTCCCTACAGACTAGAGGCAGGCAAATGTTTTCCCCATCTTCAAAAAGGGAAAAAAAGACCCAGGCAACTACTAACCGGTGAGCTTTCCTGGTTCTAGGACCAGGAAAGATCCTAGAACAGATAATTCAACAGTCTGTCAGCGCTTAGAAAAGGATGCTTTGATTGCTAAGACCCAGCATGGGTTTCTCAAAAATATGTCATGCCAGACAGATCTCATTTCCCTTTTTGATAGAATTATAGGCTTGGTGGACCAGGGGAATGCTGTGGACATAGTTTATCTGGATTTCAGTAAGGCTTTTGACAAAGTCCCCCATGATATTCTTGTGGAAGAAGCTGGTAAAATGTGGGCTGGATAGGGTAACAGGTGGATTTGTAACTGGTTGACTGACTTAAAACAAAATGCTCACTAATGGTTCCTTGTCATCCTGGGGGAAAGTGACAAGTGGGGTGCCGCTGGGCTCTGTCCCGGGCCTGTCGTTCAATGTATTTATAAACGACTTGGACGAAGGAAGTGAGAGGGTGCACATCAACTTTGCAAATGACACCAAACTGGGAAGGCTAGTTAATGCCGCAGAAGACAGAATCGGGATTCAAAATGGCCTTAACAAATTGGAGAACTGGGCTCAAACTGACAAAATGAATTTCAATAGGGACAGTTGTAAGGTTCTGCACTTAGGCAGGAAGAACCAGTTGTATCAGTATAAGATGGGGGACACCTAGCTTGTACATGTAAAAGGGATTTAAGGGTCAAGTCAACATTAATAGACCACAAGCTTAACATGAGTCAACAGAGGGATGCAGCATCACAAAAATCTAATGCTATTCTAGGCTGCATCAAGGTCAAGGGAAATAATTGTACCACTCTCTTCTGCCTTGGTCAGACAACATCTGGAATACTGTGCCCAGTTCTGGGCACCACAATGTAAGGATATTGGCAAGCTGGAACGGGTGCACAGGAGGGTGACCAAGATGATCAAGGGTCTGGAAGCCAAGCCTTATTAGAACGGTTGAGGGAGTTGGGTAAGTTTAGCCTCTAGAAGAGGAGATTGAGATGATAGTCATCTTGAAATACCTAAAGTGCTGCCCCGTGGAAGATGTAGTAAGCTTGTTTTCTCCTGCCCTGGAGGAAAGGACCTGAACCATTGGCTTCAAGTAACACAAAAGGAGATTCCAGCTAAGCATCAGGAATAACTTTCTGAGGGTAAGAGCAGAGTGGCTGGATTGGAAAATTAAAGTTCAGTCTAACTGCATGTATTGGGGTGCTTAGGGTCAAGGTCAACGGTTGGTAGCAGTCGGGCCAAAGCTGGTCCAGTGTGTGGGATGGCATGGCATGCTTATGCTCTTGCAAAAGGGGAGCAATGTGGCACTTTGAGCAATGCAACTGACATGCAGGCTGCTGCAGACCCACCATCCCTTTTCAGACTGGAAAACTCGCTGTTGGCAATTGGACCTGCAATAGGGCCTACTATTGGGCCTCAAGGTCGTTGCCACAGCAACAGCGCCATGCTTGTATTTCATTCCCATGATGCCTCGGGGGCGGCGCTGTTCGCCACGAACCTATTGCGGGAGCCGCCGCCGGCTTCAAGTCTTGCAGCCGGGGTTTGGCGAGGCTCCCGTCGTGCCTTGCGCCGTCTCCATAGTTACCGCCCGGCGGGCGTCCGCCGTTGCCTAGGCCGCGGCTACCTCACGGGGAGGCAGGATGGGCCGCGGGTCGCCGCTGCGGTTCTTCCCGAGGCTCCTCGCGGCCTGCCTTCTACTGCCGCTGTCCTTGTCCACGGACGCGCCGGCGAGCGCCGCCACTTCGGAGCCCCCGACCGGCTGGGATGAGGCCACGTCTCACCCAACCCCTAGTCCCAGCCAGGCCTCCTCTAGTCCGGGCCCCGCTAGCAGCCCTGCGTGGACTTCCGACCCGGGCCCCGCCAGCAGCGAGCCCCGTCCGACCGGCGCGGCGGGGGTGCCCGTCCCTTCGGAGCTGCCGGACCCCGGAACGACTCCCCGACCTGGTCCGTGGCCCGCGCCTGTGACCGACGGTGAGCCCCCGTCCCCGCCATCTCTTGAGGATGAGCGATGTGGGGAGGGTAGAAAAGGGAAGGAGCGGTAGGCACGGCGGCTAAATGGAGCCTCCAGATACAGGGGGAGTCTACCTCGGAACCACAGCGCAGGCTCGACGGAGGGGCGTCTCTACGTGCCCAGTTGCCTGCAGGCCTCTGTCGTAGTCCCTGTTCAAAGTAGGATGCTGAGCAGTGCGGACTTCTGGCCCCATCAGTGGTGCAGTTCTGATGTTCTTATACACGAGTATTGCACAAGTTCAGCGCCTGCTGCTCGGAAGCCGCATCGCTCTGCATTTTGCTAGGTGTTGGAGGGCATAGCTATCAACTTTTGGATTTGAAAATAAGGGATTTTTTCAACCTTTCGGATTTGAAAATAAGGGATGCCGCAAGGGCGGTGCAATGGCACCAAGTAGCCTCGCCACCCTGAGCTCCAGAGGCTGCGCACGAACGGGTGAGAGAAAGAGCGAGCGCGTAGACGGCAGGCAGGCTGGCTGTCTGGTTGGGCGTGAGGGTCTGGCTGCACAAGGCATGCAAGCTTCGCCCCCAGTAGGTCTCCGACTCCTTATTGGCAGCCGAGCAACGCAGCTGAGGAGCCTCCCTGGCTGGCAGGGAGGGAGAGGAGCTGCTTCCTTTGAAATCCGGGAAATTTACGGGATATCAACAATCTGGGATAGCAGCGGGAAACGGCATTGGAATAAGGGAGTTTCCCGCAAAAAAGGGAGGGTTGACAGCTATGGTTGGAGGGACATGCGGCAGCAGGTACCTCTTGCAGGTGCATGCAGCTGGCTGCTCTCGGCGACGGATGGAAGGATGAAGAACCAGGTGGACCTTTGGTTTGTTCCGGAGGGCTCCTCTCAGTGCGGATGAGCAGCATAGCAGAATATGCAGAGCTGTTTTAAAATTAGATACCAAAAAGCAAGCCCATTGGAAACCAAAAGCATTAAAAATATTTAAAACAACGGGGATGCTGCCAGCTAAGTCATAATTAGGTCAAATTCGTTTATTTCAGTGGGTCTGTTCTCAGTATGACTGGGTTTGATGCAAACCCATTAAGTGTGATCCTATTTCAGTATCCCCATTTCAGTATTTCTGCCCCCTTATTGTACATTCATATAAACACAAATTACTAATGCACACAATAAGCTGCATGAATATGGAGAAGAAGCCTTTGAGAGACTATGCAGAGGTGTGCAGCCTGGGAGTCATTTTGGACTCACAGCTGTCCATGGAGTCACAGGTCAATTCTGTATCCAGGGCAGCTGTCTACCAACTCCTTCTGGTACGCAGACTGAGACCCCACCTGTCTGCAGACTGTTTTGCCAGAGTGGTGCAGGTGCATGCTCTAGTTACGGTATCTCCCGCTTGGACTCCTGCAATGCACTCTACGTGGGGCTACTTTTGAAGGTGACCCGGAAACTACAACTAATCCAGAATGCGGCAGCTAGTCTGGTGACTGAGGGCGGCCGCCAAGACCATATAACACTGCTCCTGAAAGACCTACATTGGCTCCCAGTACGTTTCCGAGCACAATTCAAAGTGTTGGTGCTGACCTTTAAAGCCCTAAATGGCTCGGCCCAGTATACCTGAAGGAGCGTCTCCACCCCCATCGTTCTGCCTGGACACTGAGGTCCAGCGCCAAGGGCCTTCTGGCGGTTACCTCACTGCGAGAAGCAAAGCTACAGGAAACCAGGCAGAGGGCCTTCTTGGTAGTGGCGCCCGTCCTGTGGAACGCCCTCCCATCAGATGTCAAAGAGATAAACAACTACCTGACATTTAGAAGACATCTGAAGGCAACCCTGTTTAGGGAAGTTTTTAATGTATTTTGATGTATTTTTAATCTTTGTTGGAAGCCGCCCAGAGTGGCTGGGGAAACCCAGCCAGATGTGCGGGGTACAAATAATAAATTATTGTTATTATTATTACGCATGAAAGCAAGTCCTTTAAGCCTTCTGGTTTTGTGGCTCTGTATATAATAGAAGAAAGAAGTTGGACCATATCCAGTATTGAGCCTGGAAGAGGGATTTCCTTGCCTCCCCCCCAGGTTTAACATTCAGTACTATTTGTCAAAACCTGTTTGTTTTCAGTGGCCGAGTTGTGTGTCTGTGACCTCCTGGTGGACCAGTGTGATGTAAATTGTTGCTGTGACCCCATATGCACTGCTGCGGATTTCAGCCTCTTCACTATGTGTTCTGTTCCTGTTGTCACGTAAGTGCTTGCACATGCATCATGGCTTGAAATATAAAGATGCATCTTTGAACAGATTCATAAGTTCAAGAAGGGTCTGTGCTGCAGTACAACCTCAGAATATCTATAGGCATATGTCTGTCTAAAAACCAGTCTGTAACCCCAGTGCAGTGCAGCTTCTGAGCAGAATGGAAAGAAGAGCTGGTTCAAATATGCAGCTTTGAACATGGCTTGTAGGACTGTACCACCCCAAAATACTTGGGGGGGAGGTAATTTCTCTGGAAGCTTCCCCACATCAGAATGTGCATGAATGTGAAAGGTCAGCACATCAGTCTCTCTGATGGATGAGCGTTCCATATACAGAGTGGTTTTGAAATGGAGATGTGTCCCTCTTGAGTATTCTGAGGTAGTACAGCCCCATAAGAGTAAGAAGCTGCATGTTTGAATTGACACACACACACACGACTTCCATTCAGAAACTTTTATTTTAATAGTATTCAAATAAAATACTTTTATTTTAGTTTATATATTAAGAAATGGTGCTTGAGACAGAAAATACATTAAGGATTTTGTATATCTGTTGGGCTGAAATATTTTTCTCACTGTCTTTTAAAAAATCTCTGGGGGCCTTTTTCAGCTGAAGAGCAGAGTAAAAAATATTTACCGTAAATAAGAAGAAAGCTTTTTTTCCTGGGGTATTTATTAACAGGGCTGTGTTGAAAAGAAAAGCCATTTTTGCAAGAAGGCAATCCAGGCTATTGGCTAAGAGTAGAATTGTAGAAACTGAGCAAGTAGAGCAGAGTTTGCTCACATACGTTAATATTGCCAAACTTCTACTAGCCAAGAAAGGAACTATCTTGCCCTCTCAACCCCTTTTCTGACTAGGATGTTGCTGACCATTACCCACAGTTTTTCAAGCTAGCCTTGCAGGTGTTAAAGCCACAAACTCACTGTAAAGTGCCAAATGTAAGATGCTGTTCTCTGAATATGCCGAGTTGTGCATTTCTGCTATGTGATCAATTGCATAAAATCCAGCACAAAATTCCTGGCTTTGATATCCCAGAATTAATTAGAAAGAAGTGTTGCAATGCTTTTCATATCTCCATACTGGAAGGATAATTCTCTACCCATCGAGGGATCTTTTGTAAGGATGCATTTACGTATACAGCATGTGCTGTTCATGTCCCACTGCTGCCCCCGCTCTGTCTTATTAAAGCACCACATATTATGCATGGGGAGCTTTGCTCTGGCTTTCTTTCTCTAGGCAATCTAGCTGCTTTCCTCATAACAGCTGTTTATGCCTCTGGTATTTTTGTATGCTGTGAATGAGACAACCAAATAAAGCCAGGCTGGTTGGTGGCATTTTTGTTGAATACAAATATGCCAGCAAGTTTTTTATTGCAGCATTCAGGGCTTGAAACACAGGTTTTGTTCACTTTTTTTTTTAAAAAAAAAGAAGATTGCTTGAAATAACTTTGAATTCTGGGGACAAAAGGCCACCCTTATCAAACTATTCCCTTCTCCATACATCAGCCCAATCTCACTGTGAGGACTTATTTCCAGCTCTGTGGGAAATGAATCACCCCATCACTGGGATTGATGCTTGCCATTGTTCTGGCCCACATTGCTGATTGCCACCCACGTTCAGGTACTTTCAGAACTCTTAGAGACGGCAAAGCAAAAGTGTATTGAATTTTAGATGAATTCTCTGTTATGAAAAGAAATGTGGCCTTGCCAGCAGAGAGGCAAATCACGTGTGTTTATGTTCTGTGCTGTTCCCTCTGGAAAGTGCTGCTAAAATGTCAGGCATTGTCCGCAAACACGTCCTTGCATTGACATTCTTCTTACCGATAATCAGTTATTAACAATAAATACAAATTAGAACTAAGGAAAAATTAGAAACATAAGCTTAAAACAAACGACAGAGGTGGCAGGTGAAGCTGCTGCAGGGGAGCTGATCTATAATGTGCGCTCACTGTTTCTGTTAACTCTTCAGAGGCTCAGCTCCATTCTCATTGGTCATAGCAGTAATCACATGTATCAGGTGAGACAAGAGTTTCACTCAAGCCTATGTGAGTGAGCCAGGATTTGAATCTGGCCCTCAGCAGAGTAGGGCTGGGCGATATCAGCTTTTCAACATTGCAATGTATCACCAGCCAAACATCTCAATATAGTGATACATCACGATGTTGAAAAGTAGAGGGAAGAACAAGTTGCATTGGCCCAGGCCCTGTGAGATGCTGGGGTGAAACCGCCTCCGCTCTCTCTTCACATACCTGCCTTTTGGGTGGCAGAAAAGGGATCAGAAATTCTCCACAGAGACAATTAAGGTCCCTGGTAGTTCCAGTTTGGCTTCTGCTGCTGTTCAGAGGTGGCCGTGCATTTACCCCTCTAGTAAATAGAAAGCTTTCCTTTGTCTCACACAGGAAACAATTCATTACTTTTAACTGTTTTATTTTCATAGGGCTAAAAAGGAATATACATATATAAAGAGATAATATCACTCCAAAGGAAGATTGCAGCTTGAAAATCTATTGAGCAGTATCTAATATTCCTTGTTAAACTCCTTTTTTTGATTCGGTATTGTTCCATGACATCAGTAAGGGTCTCCAACTGTTTTAGACCCTTTTCCCAGAATCATTTGTAATACATTATCTTCATCATTCATGTGCCTTGGTTTTAGCGTCTGAGGCTTGAGTGGTTGCTGCAGTGTCATGTCAAGTGCCAAAGGCATTCCATGGGCTGCTCCTGCCCTGTGTTATAAGGATGTCTTATGTGAAAAGAGGTTTGTTTGGTTTTTTTAGCTTTAATTTTTATGTTTGTTTCCCCTGCAGAGGTGACAGGCATCTCTGCAGGCAGCAAGAAGCTCTCTATTCAATAGATCCAACAGCGCATCCTCCAGAGAGGATCTTTCAATTAGCCGACAAGGTCAACCCCAGCATTTTCTGTATTCAGTCCACCAACAGTAAGTAGAGCCAAGTCGGGCATGAACCTCTTATTTGGTTGATTTTTCAAAAGCCTTGTGTTGAGGGTTGAGATGAAGAGAGAAAGAAGCCTGGCCTGTGTGTGTGTGTGTGTGTGTGTGTGTGTGTGTGTGTGTGTGTGTGTAGAGAGGATGAAAGGGAGACATACCGGTACAATGAGCCACTCATTAATCTCTAACTTCATAGTTTCTCTGTGGAATTCCTTTGCCAGCAATACAGTCATTAAAGTGTATAGTTGGCTCTTGCTTAGTCTGCTCCGTTTGTCTTTAGTTGCCTCTGTGTATTATGGCAATGTTCTTTTACTGTTTAATATTGCAATAAAATAATCCCAATTATTTTATTATATCCTGCCTTTCAAGATACAAATGCTTCAAAGGTACCTTACAGAAAGCGATAAACTACTTACCAAAAAGCACCCTCCCCCAATATTTATTGCTTCTTGCATACTGCCTTCAGTATGTAAATAAAAAATATTTTTAAAGTGTTTGTTGTTGTGTTTGTTGTTTGTTTTTTTATTTTTGTTACTTTTGTTGAAAAATTAAAATATAAAAAAATCTTTTAAATAATAAAATAAGTATTTCATTAATACAGTTGATTTCCTTTAGAGAGATTTATAGCAGGGTTGGGAAACTAGCCCTCCAGATGCTTCTGGACTTCAGCTTTCATGACTATTGGCCGTGCTGGCTGGAGCTTATGGGTCAGCGTCCAGCAGCTGTTTGGAAGGCCACAGGTCCCCACCCCCATTCTGTAGGGTGATATGCAGCATAAATTTATTTGATTTCAATGTGTCAGCTCTTGAGTATGACTAACATCTGAATATCGCCCCATCCTGAAGACTTGAAGTGGGTAACAAAAGCTAAAAGCAGCCAAGTACACCTGAATGTATTTCCACTGGTTTCTGCTCTAGTCTTCCAGCCCCTGTTAACGTGTCTCCTGGACATCACTATTCCTGCTCTCTGTACATTTATAGGGATCAGGCACACCAGCTCCTGGGGGCCAAGATGTCTTGGGCCTCCTTAATGTTGAGGGGGCCTTCATGCCGGCGTGTTCCTTTGACGATCACCAGAGTGCCTTCCTCAAAGGCGTGCTGGCCATCTCCGCCAGGGAGGTGCTTTGCCCTGGCACATCCTTTTGATGATCGCCAGGGTGCCATTTGGGAAGGTGTGCTAGTGATCTCTGCCAGGGACGTGGTGTTGCAAAGTGTCTTCGCCCTGGTGCGTCCTTTTCATTATCACTAAGGCGCCTTCCCAGGTGGCGCTGTGGGTTAAACCACAGAACCTAGGGCTTGCTGATCAGAAGGTCGGCAGTTCGAATCCCTGCGACGGGGTGAGCTCCCGTTGCTTGGTCCCTGCTCCTGCCCACCTAGCAGTTTGAAAGCATGTCAAAACTGCAAGTAGATAAATAGGAACCGCTCCGGCGGGAAGGTAAACGGCGTTTCCGTGCGCTGCTCTGGTTCGCCAGAAGCAGCTTTGTCATGCTGGCTACATGATCTGGAAGCTGTACGCCGGCTCTCGGCCAATAAAGCGAGATGAGCGCCGCAACCCCAGAGTCGGACACGACTGGACCAAATGGTCAGGGGTCCCTTTACCTTTAAGGCGCCTTCCACACTAAAGCGCCTCGGCGAAGGGGGAGGAGGTGGCCTTGCTGAGGCAGCCTCAGTCTCATGGCAGTGAAGAAAAGGTAAGGCAGTGGGCAGTTGGGGGATGGCGGGCCAAGTCAGCCTGGCTGGGTTGGGGTGGCACGCACGTGACATCATGCACGCACGACGCCCCCCCCCAAAAAAGTTGGGTGCAACTCGGTGCCTCTGATAGGGGTAGACAAATTGCTTTACCTTATGGGTTGGCCCATAGCATGGTCTCAATGGCCATCCACACATGCTCTTAAAGCAGTCTCTGCCCTGTTTCCAACCTTGTTGCCCCAATATGGTGGCATTTTTCCTGCACGATCCCAGACTTGGGAAGAACTTCCATGAGTCCCAAAAGTTCAGTAAAAATAAACTCCAAAATTCAGTTAAATGTACTACATTGAAGCGCTTTTCCTTCTCTACCCACCCCCAGACAAAGCTGCCTTATCGTTCCAAGCCCCAGAAATACCTACTATACACAATTTTGATAGGTTGCTTCGAGAATTTGGCGACGATACCTTTGGTATTGAAAGCAACCTTGCACTGATGGATGAGTTGGACACCCGGCAGGCTACAAGTACAAACAGTACCAGCAAGTACAAGGTAAAGTGGGGAGGTACATGTGTACACCCATTTTGTTAATTATTTATTCAAAGAAAGCTCTTTAGCCAGACTTTCAGAGGGACTTACATATCAATGAAAATAGCCCAGTCTAAAAAGGCACAGCATCTGAGGAAAAGGGATGTGGAGGGAAAGGGGAAAGCAAGCAAATTCAGGCACCATATCCTTAATGACAAAATAAAATAAAATAAAACTTGTCTTTTCTGTTGTCAGTATAACGATCCCATACAGACATCAGATGGGTTTCTAAGGCTCCCCGCTCCTCTCTTCCTCGCCTGGTGTACCCACGGTAACCCTGCAGGTCAGAGATTATGTGCTGTCCTTTCCTGGCTCTTTCTACCCTACTGTTTGGGCTTTATCTGAACAACAACAAATATTGCTTAATTTTGTAAATATGTAACCTGCCTTTCCACCAGATGGCACTCAAGGTAGCTAACAAATATTTTTATTTATTATTTATTAAATTTGTAAATTGCCCTTCGTCCGAAGATCACAGGTTGTTTCACAACAAATATCATTATTACCACTACTAATATATCATACTGCTTAATAATGTCATTTCTAAGTGTTGTTGTTATTATTCTGCAGTATAATCGAGTGCAATTAAATTGCAATAAAATGTCAAGTAAAAAGCATAAAAGAAAGACAGGTTAAACATCAGTAAAACCAGGAGAGCAATTACTGAATCTCTGTGTTTATCACAACATACTTACAGGCCAGCTTGTCTAAACAAAAATGTCCCTGTCCGTTGGCAAAACGTTTTAGTGGTTTGGTTTGATGTGCAGTTGGATTTATTAGTAGCCTGAAAATATATTTTTTGGCACTTCTCTTGTATTTTGTGGTTTCTCCAGGGTTTCTTGTGAACCAGGCAGTGAAATGCAACACGATGATCACGGGAGATGCATGCACCACCCTGCCAGGCCTCAGCATGCAGTTCTACACCAGTTCTAGTGTTTTGGCTGTAGGTGATTATTTTGGGAACCAGCCAGAGGGTGGAATTTTGTATGTAACAAACTGTGGGGTGGGGTAGGAAATTAGGATAATAATAATTTATTATTTGTACCCTGCCCATCTGACTGGGTCCCCCCAGCCACTCTGGGCGGCCTCCAACAGATATTAAAATACATTAAAATATCACAGGTTAAAAACTTCCCTAAACAGGGCTGCCTTCAGGTATTTTCTGAATGTCAGATAGTTGTTTATCTCTTTAACCTCTGCTGGGAGGGCGTTCCACAGGGCGGGCGCCACTACCGAGAAGGCCCTCTGCTTGGTTCCCTGTAGCTTTGCTTCTCGCATTGAGGGAACCGCCAGAAGGCCCTCAGCGCTGGATCTCAGTGTCCGGGCTGAACGATGGGGGTGGAGACGCTCTTTCAGGTATACAGGACCGAGGCCGTTTAGGGCTTTAAAGGTCAGCACAAACACTTTGAATTGTGCTCGGAAACGTACTGGGAGCCAATGTAGATCTCTCAGGACCGGTGTTATGTGGTCCCGGCGGCCGCTCCCAGTCACCAGTCTAGCTGCCGCATTCCGGATTAATTGCAGTTTCCGGGTCACCTTCAAAGGTAGCCCCACGTAGCTTTGCACATGTATTTGCTTTATATTCAGAAATAAAAGTAAGCACCATTTGTAGCGGCAGCTATAACTTAACGTTTACAGGACCCCCAGTTCTCTAACAAGAATTATACTTTATTAGTGGAGGATTCTGGGATGGAGGCTTAATCGCTTGTCACTTTTGCAAAAGCTAATGCAGCTGTGTGTCTAAAATGCTTCTTCTTTATTATTCCCACTAGGCACCAGAGTCAAGACTCGTGGTAAGTGTCTCTTTATTCTATTTGAGAGATTTGCTGTTTATATGTGGGCACTTTGTATTGGATATAGTCTCTTACTACACTGATGCTACAATCAAGGCTCAATTGCCTCTGAATTGACCTTCCAGTTAAGTGGGGCTCTGAGTCAGTCGCCATACCTATGGTGAGGGGTCTACAATTGTTGGTCGGCTGGGCCAAAAACCTGGAGCCACCAGGCCCTCTCCTCAACAAACGCGGCTCCACTTTCCTTTTCACAATTGCATCTAACACCCACTCCTGGCCTTTTTTGGAGGAAGGGGCTAGCAAAGTGCATGCTGGGTTGCCGGGAAGGTTGCTGTTTAAAAGCACCCTGAGCGCCTTCATAAAATGATGATTACTATCTCCCCATGCTGATCTTTCTGAAGAGGAGGGCCATCACAGAGAGGAGGAGCGTAGCTTCGGGTAGTGACATCCAAGCCTCTTCCTCGTCGTCGTCCCTGTCCTTTTCCAAGGGAAGGGTCAGCAGGGAGGGGTGCGCTGGCCTAAATCTTCTTGGATAAAAGGCGCTCAAGCCTTCCCTGCTCTACTTACTCCTCTAAATCAGGCATAGGCAACCTTCGGCCCTCCAGATGTTTTGGACTACAATTCCCATCATCCCTGACCACTGGTCCTGTTAGCTAGGGATGATGAGAATTGTAGTCCAAAACATCTGGAGGGCCGAAGGTTGCCTATGCCTGCTCTAAATGTTCCTAAGGATGTGCATGCGTTTTTGTTCCCCTCAGCATTTTTTGGATTTGTTTTCTTTCCTTCCTGTACATCAGAGCTTTCCAAGCTTTCTCCTACGGAAGCTCTGCACGTCAGTTTCTCAGCCATGAAAATGTTGTGCTTTTCAGAGGGCACTGGGGAGTCTTTTGGAGTGTCCCCACCCCACCCCACCCCTCAACCACAAAGCTCCTCTTGCTGGGCCTCACTTTCCAGCTCTGTGTGAGTTGAGAATATCTTCTGAAACACCCCCACCAGTCCTCTATGGCTTCACTTTTCAGGGGCAAACCCCTAATGGGAGACGGCTCTTCCCCTTGATAAAGCCCTGAGAAGCTTCGTGAATGTGCCAAGTTCTCTTTGCCTGGTTTGTGCGCAAGATTGCAGCCAGCTGGATTTGTTGAGGCTGTTTCGTTGTATTTTTACAGGTGAATATCACCATCCAGTCCATAACCATGCAGAGTCCGGACGGGCTGCGCACGCGTTTGAAGAACACGGATGTTCTGATGCAACCCATATTGAATGGTCAGTCATGCAGTAACGTGGTCCTGGAGGTAAGTGTGCAGTTACCATTTCAACTCAGAATTTATTGAAAAGACAGGAGAAGAGGCTTGTACTCCATTCTGGAAACCAGGTGACATGCAGAACTGTGAACAAACTTCATCAAAATAAAAAGTTGGGCCATGCAGACAGGTGGTCTGTTCTGTTCCTTAGCTTTTGGTCAACCCTTCTGACTTGCATTGAAATATAGCTGCTTAACTCCCCCTGCCCTCTAGATTTGCAGTTATGAACATAAAATAGCAGATACCAGCAGGCGTGAAGAGCTGGCTCCGCTGGACCCATTTTGCTCAAAGGATCAGAAACCAAAGGACTTTCTGTTATGTCTAGAGCAGGCCCTGCTAAGGCTGCTCTGAAGAGTTCTCCCAGGAAACTCAGACAGTGCCTTCATTCATTCATTCATTCATGCTGCATTTTCCCACTGGATTATGCCCAAGGCAGCTGAAAACAATACTGGATGAACAATAGTAACAGTTAAAAACATAATATAGACCATTCTAAAATCCTACCTCATGGTGAAGCACTTTCAACTCAGCTGTGGAAAAAGCCTAATAACCACGTGGAACTGAGTTTGCTTGGTTTTCATCCCTTGTTACCCTGTCCTACTTTGTTTTCTAAAAAAAAAACTCCTATCCCTCATATTTTCAAACAAGAATTCAATACTGCTTGCAACTATAAAAACAAAACAGTACATAAAATCAACATCACAATAATACAACAGTTAGAATATAAAGCAGAAATTTCAGCGAGCAGCCATCTTTCTCCCTCTGGGTTCCCCACCCCTCATCAATATTTGGATTGTATAGGACAAGGACCTGTATTTTGCTTCTGTTACATGAAGAGGTGAAATGTATGCCCAGGGCACTATATAAATCGGATGAGCAGTCTCAAGCTCAAGGGCCAAAAGTGGCCCTCCAGGCCTCTCTATGTGGCCCTGGGTACTCTACCCAGGCCACACCTCTTACCAGCCCTACTTCATACCCTTGTGTGTTTTTCCTGACTAGAATGTGTCTTTGGCCTCTTGATTTCCTGGATGGAGCGGAGAGAAACTAGCCTGCTGAACAAAAGTAACATTTGCATTTGTTGCTTTGCTCTCTTGTGTCTCTGGCCCTGCCACCTGGTGGCATGTGCCTTCCCCTGGAAGGTTGCCCAGATGGCAGTGTGGCCCTTGGTCTGAAAAACAGTTTCTCGGATATCTTACCTTGTTACATATAATAAAAATGTAAGGATGTTGCCATACTGCAGTTTGTGTAGCTGCTGAAAGATGGTGCTGCAAGCTGCAGTGTGACAACAGAACAGCAGCATCGGAGAGTGAAGAGGAGAGAGAGATGGGCTGGCAAGCAAACAGGTGGGCAGCCCAGGCTAGCCGCTCAGGTGGTGGGTTGCCCAGGCAAGCTGCGGAGGGACAGCCGTGACAGGCTGGTGGAGCTCCCCACCTCACACTGACACCACCTTTTTTTTTTAAATTTATTTAATCATTTTTTCGATATAAACATCAACCACAAAAAACACAAACAATAAAAACCATAATAACAATAATAACACAGTTTGACAATTCCGATTTAAATACACTGATATACCGTATATACTCGAGTATAAGTCGACCCGAATATAAGCCGAGGCACCCAATTTTACCACAAAAAACCTGGGAAAGCTTCATAGGAGCCACTGCCTGCCTCACTCGAGTATAAGCCAAGGGCGGCTTTTTCAGCACAAAAAATGTGCTGAAAAACTAGGCTTATACTCGAGTATATAGGGTACCTATGACTAGACCCTTCTTCTTCTTTTTTAAACACTATTTCCCCACCTCTCTCGCCTCCCTCTACCTCCCACCACTGTCCGCCTTATCACTTAAATATTCATTCCAGATTTCTTCATATTTATCCATTCTTATTTTGCGACGACATGCAATTCGTTCGTATGTAGCTAATCTGTCCATATTATCAATCCATGTGGTCAGTGGAATCTTCTTGCGGCTCTTCCAATTCATCAAAACAGTTTTTTTTGCTGACACCACCTTTTTGGCTTCAGCAGCATTGGAGGCTGAGGAAGAAGGACCTGGAGGTAGGAGGGGACCCCAGGCAAACAGCTGAGGATGTCAGGACAAGTTGCGGCAGCTCCCCAGCAAGTGTCCTGGTCTCCTGTTGCTGCCCTTTGTTTCCCTTCTCCTCACCCTCCTAAATGGTGTTGTCAGTGTGAGGTGGGCAGTATGACAGTGGGGAAGGGGGATCAAGAGGAGAACGACGGAAAGAGTGTGATTTGGGTAAGCTGTAAGGGGACTGGGGGCATGGTTTGGGGGATTGGCAAGGTTGGCGAGTGAAGTGGGCAGAGGTGGCAGCCCTTAGTAAACGATAAAGAGCTGTGGACCTTCCTGTTAGTTAAGCTGCAAAACGTTCTTTGCTTCTTGTTTTTCAGGCAAGTTACCTTATTACCTTCACAGAGGCAGGTGAAATTGCCAGTGCAGGGGTATCTTTGATCCTGGGGACCATTAACATGATGGCACGTTTTGTGTTGCAGTCCTTTGAGATCCGTTTCATTCAGGTAATTTCCCAAATTATTATTTTTAAGATCCAAAAAGATTTAACAAAACAAAAATTAAATATTACAATATAACACAAATTCAATTACTGTTGCTGCATTCTTACCATACAATAACCAATCTCTGTCTCCTCTGTGCATGGTTAATTTTGCACATTAATTTGTCTAAACATCCATAATCACCTCCTAATATGTTAGTCCTGATGATCATATGATTATTCTAGGTTTTTTTATCTTACAGAACTTAACAAACTTTATAATAGCTCAGTCTGTATTTCACCCAACATTGTGTATAGGTTTTGATTACATCTTACACTTTTCCCAGTATCTAATAAATAAACTCCACTTCTCAACAAATCCGTTTTCTTGGTATCTTCCTTCTCTGGCCCTTATTAAATTCGTTAATTTAATCATGTTGGTTTAATCAGGCAAGCAATGTCCCAGATTCTTATTAACCAAGCCTCTATTGACAGATGCTCTGACTTTTTCCAGTCTTGGCAGATAAACCTTAGGGCTGCAGCTTCCCAAAATATTTTTAATAACTTTGTGGGAAGCTGGTTTGTAACAATATTTTAGAGCTGATGGCGGGGCAGGGCACAGCTGTCTTAAAAAACAAGGATTTCAGTCGCTCAGTGTGTTCCTGTTTTCCTTCAAAGCATAGGTTCTGAAAATGGTTTGTACCTGTCTGTCTTCTGCATGTACCTGAAGCAACAATTTATAATAACAGGAGCTCAATTATTCAAATGGCTTACTGCTTAGAAAACAGTAATTCAATTTATCTATAATCCTGAAGGAGATTTTTATATTAGCTGCTTTGCCACAAATGGTTAATGGAGAATTAAATGGTATTGTATTTTATGTCCCCTCCGCACATAGCAAGAATCTCAACCTGTTCGTCTCAGTGGAAGCCCTGGTTATGTTGTTGGCCTACCAATAAAAGCTGGATTTCGGACTGCTGGATATCCTTTTTTCATGACGTATTACAGCTTTGCAGAACTGTCCCTGCCTGGGGAAAAGTTACATTTCATAGTGCTCATTTCTTTCAAGGCTGGGGCTTGACCCCAAGTTGAATCAGTTCTGGATTATTTCTCTGAGAAATTTTAAGTTCAATCCTGAACTGAAGACAGCCCCATATGGGAAAGAATACTATGAAATTAGCAATTTCTAAATTTTCTCCTGCAAACTGGTGCCAGACAGTCAGCACAGAATTAACTGTCTTACTCCAGTACACACAACAGAGCATTGCCAACTATCTTGCTGTTTTGGTTTTGGGAGTTTTACCGGGGGGGGGGGGGTTCCTTTTAGTTTTGCCTGTTTTGCTTTTCTGAGCTCACTGAGCTGGAAGAAGCCATGTCAACTCCCCCCCCCCATCATTCTGTGGGTGATGCTTGGGTTTGGGCAAGCTGTTTAGTGAAGCTGGAGAACTAGCTGGGCATGGTGGGGCTTGGGCTCTCTGTCCAGCGTGGGTATAGAGGGCTGGAGGGGATTCTCCTGCCGCCTCTGCATTCTTGCATCTGGCTTTTAGGGGAAGGGGCAGTCAGTAGCTCAATAGCAGGGCACATGCTTTGTGCACGGAAAGTTCCAGGATCAAAGAATGGCCACCACCTGGAGCAAGTAATAATGCTCTGACAAGGTGTGACAAGGCAGTTCAGAGATTCTGGATGTTGTGCAGTTTCCCCTTGACTCTAAATTTACATCTGGAATTGTTCAGAGCACAAATGAAGCTGGCCAGCTTACCCTCATGAAGAGCACATCTGCTCAGGATTGCTTAGCTGTGGAAGGAGTCAGAACCCCAGTATTGTTTGGGTACAGCATGCTGTCTGGATGCCAACTACGGTAAGGGCTGAAACCAGTCTTGTACTTAGACATGCCATATGCCATTTCCTATTCTTAAAAGGTAAAGGGACCCCTGACAGTTAATTCCAGTCGTGAACAACTCTGGGGTTTCAGTGCTCATCTTGCTTTACAAGCCGAGGGAGCCGGCGTTTGTCCGCAGACTTTTTTTCCGGGTCATGTGGCCAGCATGACTAAGCCGCTTCTGAAACCAGAGCAGCACACGGAAACAACGTTTACATTCCCACCGGAGTGGTACCTATTTATCTACTTGCACTTTTTGGGGTGCTTTCGAACTGCAAGGTTGGCAGAAACTGGGACCGAGCAACGGGAGCTCACCCCATTGCAGGAATTCGAACCACCAACCTTTTGATCGCCAAGCCCAAGGCTCAGTGGTTTAGACCACAGCGCCACCTGCGTCCCATTCCTATTCTTACTTCCATGCTTAAGAAATTGTTTATCACAGTGTTGGGTTGCAAGGAAAATGCTGGTATCTCACTTAGCAGAGTGGCAGAGTTTCATGTCCCTTGGGTGCTTCCATCTTGAATTTTGGACTTTGCTTCCGCAAACATGGTCTAATACAATTCCTTGACACACACACTACTCCCTCCTGCTGCTGTGTCCCTTCCAATACCCTTTGCTTGGGCATTACTAAAAGAAAGATAGAGATCTCTCCTGCAATGATTTCAAGTGTGGTGGCTGTCAAGCTGATTTCCAACATGCCAGGGGCAGGCCCAGCAGGCCCATGAGGCAAGGCAAAGCAAAAACAGGGGCAGCAGATTGGGTAGCCAAGATCTGCGGCCTCCTCAGCAGCAACCCGCCCCCCCCCCCAACGCCACATCTTCAGCAGCCTCTTGTTCCTGGTATAGATCTTCAATCACCCCTTCTTCCCTGGTGTGTTGGGGGGGGGAGCCATTTTGTGGTTCGCTTCAGGTGCCAAAATGTCTTTGGTCAGCCCTGGCCAGTGGGGTGGGCACTTGCCACCCCCTGCTCAAAGTGGCATTCTGGCAAAACTGAGTTGCCAGCCAAGGTTGCATTTCCACTGTTAGGGCAATTGCCACTTTACTGACCGCAGACCCCCCCCCTCTTTGCATTTATGCTAACTTCTTTGAAATAAATAAAACTCACCTTTTGACTCAGGTAGACAAAATGGAGGAATGGGAATGGTGTAAGTGATTTATTGGTTTTTTTTCCTCTTCCACCCCCAAATATACAACCCCCCCTTACATTGCCAGTAGCATCGTCCCATTGAGTAGAATAGCCAAAGATGGGAATGGCGTGGTTAGACTGCTCCACAAGTGCTGCTCTTGAAGAGTGGTTCATTAGTTGGTTGCCGTCCAGCACTGTTGACACAGAAATTTCTTTTCTGAAAGAATTACCAAGGATGCGGATTGCAGGCTCTTAGCCCCAGCGCTCCTGAGTATGCTAAAGGGTCAAAACTTCCCAGGCTACGTGGCATCTTTTGGAGATTCTCTGCCCCAGAATGAACTGGACTGGGTGCAAATTTCTAACAACGTCACCGAACCGGTAAGAGTATGCCCACCTTGCCCTAAGTCCATATGGGTAGCCATGTGGTAATTTTACTACTTTTGGCCCTCTTAACTTCTTCTTCACCTGACTCAACTGCATTATAAGTTCCGTCTTTATCTGGGGAAATGTAACAGCTGCAATCCAGGAGGGTCTTCAGTAGCGTAAGTGTGGATGGGGATCCATTTCGGGCAGTTGGAACGAGCCTGAAGTTCTCTCCTTTCTTTGCCAATGTTACTTTGTAGCTAGCAAAACTTCTGTCTCCTTTTTCAGAGCACCTGCGAAATTCCCGTGTCATTTCAAATAGAAGTGAAATGGACTAAATATGGCTCCTTAGTTAACCCCCAGGCGAAAATCGTGAGTCTCACGGCAACGGTAATGACAGCCGCCTTGCCCCAGGTGGGTGGTGATCTCCTGTGATAGAAGGGAGCGTAGTGGCTCCTTGCATGTATTTTTAACTAAATTGGCTTTCACATTTGCAAGGTTCCGTGTCTGTATATGAGACAGGTGTCTGGCTAATGAAACTGGCTTTTCCCACTCAAAGGGAAATCTTGGCATGTTGAAGTGGTTCCCCCAACATGCTTGGAAGGAAGCTTTATGGACTCCTGGGGTTCTGTAGGAGGACCTGCTAAGCAGCTGTCCTTTTTAGCTGTGGTGGTGGCTGGAACCCTGCAAGTTCCTTGTGGCTAAAGTGGAAAGAGGGAGGAAGGGACTCTCAGAAATATGGGCGGAATGGAAAAAGAAAGAGAGGGAGGGGAAAGAGAGAGGTCCTTCCCAGCGGCCTCTTTGCCCCAGCTGCCACCTCCCCACCCTTGCACTCCAGAAGCCAGCCAGCCAATCATTCAGCATGGGAGAGACTCTTCCACCAGCCTGTTTGGGCCTCTTTGCATTGCATGTTTCTTTCATTAGGTGCCTTGAGCTTTTATGTTGGTAAAGTAGGAGAATAAATGTGATTGAACAAGCAGTACAGGACTGCTGCTGAAAGCAACCACTACCCCCCTCTCCCCGTGGTACAGCTTGCTTTGCCCGCTGGTGCCCATGCCCACGTGCCCTCAGAGCAGCCAGTGGTGTGGCGCTGGAGGTGGGGCATGCAGTATAATGACATCAGGACTCAGGGAATCAAATCAAATCAAATCTTTATTATGGTCATAGACCAGCATTTAAAATCTGAAAAGTGCTTTACAAAGCTAAAGGAGATTAAAACTCAGAATGAATATAGCAGTCTAAAAATGTAAAAGGGGCTAAAAATATCCAAGAGCAGAGTCCAGCTTGCATTTTCCCAGCTTCGGCTCGAGGTCTTCATTCCATTCCCGAGCAGATGAGCTTCTACCCACAGCCCAACACCAGGTTCAATACTCTGGGGAGGTCAGGGACTGAACAAGAGATCTTCTACATACAAAGCCACTGAGCAGTGTCTCCTCCAAAGTAAATGGGGTTGTGGAGCCAGAACTGTTTGACCTCCACTGTGCTTCGGAGCTTTCTGCATCAAATCACATACAGATTGACCCTATCGCCCCGGGGGCTCACTGCGACTGTTTTCCCCGCTGACTGGTTTGTTCTGGGAGGACAGACTGTGCCTGCAAATCTGCGTGCAGAATCTAGCTGGACTCAGGGTAGATTGTACTACATATTAACAAGGAGCAGGGGCAACAAGATGCAGAGTTGCCATTTTCAGCAGGAGCCCTGTGTTTCTTGCATTTCATCTCTCCAGCATGCCTGTAGTATCTTTCTTTCAGTTCTGAAACTAGCTGCTGCTAAACCCCACAATAGCGGGAAAGGAAATGTTTTTGTACTGAGTTGGTGCTCTAAACATGCACAGTCCTGATCTTAAAGCTCTCCTGACCTTGGCTCCTTATCATATCTATTCTGCCAGCTAACACTAGCACAACAACCTCTTTTATTTTGGAGCTCAGCATTTGACCTGTTCTGCATGATTCATTCTGTGAAGTGAAACTTTCCTTTGGCCTGTCCTAAGCGGAGCCAGAGTGTGGAATGCATCTGCCTGTCTCTTGCAGGTTGGCTCAGGAAGCGAACAAACAATCCAGATCTTCAGCTCTGCCACTTTTGTTGACGTCTCTGCGCCTGCTGAGCCGGGTTACAAAGCACGACCAACCATCGAAGCCAACTTGCCCTTCGACTTTTTCTTCCCATTTGTTTAGTCGCAGCGTGAACGGCTTCTTCCTTCCTTCCTTCTCTCAAAGCGAGAGGGAACCAGGTTTCAAACCACTCCTCCACTGGGGTCAAAGAACACTGCACAACGATGAGCTGATCCCTCCAAAATATTGACTGGCTGCAGGTCTGAAAAGGAGAGTGTGAGGAAAGGAGCTCCAAATAAGCCATGGCAGGGTTGAACTAGAGGAAACAACAGCAGCAACTCTCATCCGTAATCCTGTTTAGCAGTGAGAGAGAGGGGTCCTTCAGCAAATGCAGCTTCCATCATGTGCTACAGTGGAGGTTTTGTGGAGTACAGCTCAACTCCTGTGCTGTGCCTACCCCCAGGACAGAGCCATTCCTCCCCTCCTCTTGTAATATGTGGGCAGTCACCATCTTTGCAGGGAATTGTAAAGGAAGGAGCCATGAATCAAGATGTCTATACTTTGCTTCCTCCTCTCCTGAGAAGCTCCAGTTCCCACCACTACTGCCCCCCCTCCAACACACTTGGATTTCATTACACACCCTGATATTTCTTCTGAATTTATTTTCCCCATGTTTTCCATTCTTCAGAACTACTAACTTTCCAAAGCCCCACTGCATGTTCCTATATTCATTACCATGGTCCTGCAAGCAGGAAGAGCTTATTGTAAGACATTGCTTTATTTTATTTTATTATTTTATTTTATTTTTTAGACTAAAGGAATTGCTCTGTCAGGCACACCCAGGAATTTGGGGGGTGTTTGGGGAAAAGGCCACCGACTCACCTGCCATCCGTCCGCCTTCCTCTTTAGGTACTTAAGATAAGATAAGATAATTTATCGTCATTGCACAAGTACAAGCACAACGCTATACAAGTGCAACGAAATTGCATGCCATCCCGTAAAAACAGAAAGAAAGAAAAAACAAAACAAAAAACAGCACAAAACACACACACACACCCCAAAAAGCCACACATACACCCATCACAGCTCTCCAAGGTCATATTATCTGGTTACAGCATTTAAGATGGTTATAGCTCTTGGGTAGTAACTTGCAGTTTTGTGAAGCTAATCAATGCCAACCAGTTTCACAGATTTGACTTTTATTAAATTATTTTTGCTATTTTTTAAAAACTGTACAGCTGTACAATTAAAGATTGTAATAATTGGTTTTCAGGTTTGCGGATATTTTTTTTTTCAACACTTGAGTCTTAACAAGCAATAGGGATAGAATATTGTTCTAGGAAAGGAAGGAAATGTACAAAAGGGTATGTTCAAAATGGCACAGTATGGAAACAAAATTAGCTTCTCAGTGGCAAGCACTGGCTCCGTTGGGCCCTAGGATGGCACCTTATCTGGACTGGCCGACAAGTCCATGTTGCTTCAACAGAGCATTAAGCCTTTCGATTTCCAGCTCCTGTTGGAGAAGAGTAATTCTGAGGTCAGTTTGGGAAGCTGTTTATGAGGAACTAGAGGACATTCCCCCCAACTTTGAGGTGTGGGGCAGGGGAAGATGTAAAGATGAAAAAAAATCTCAAAACTTAATCACTTCGTAACAGCCTCTCAAACAGCTTTTCAGAAGGCTAAATGGAAAACCAACCTAGGTGAACACTCAGCATACAGCCTAGGAGTAACCTGCACATCTTTTGAGCTTGTGCGCTGTAATGGAGAACAAATTACATATAGCCTTTGATAGCTTGCATCACCCACTAATCCCCTGCAGCACAAAGAGGCAGCCAGTTTATTCTGCCCCAGTCAGGAGTGGTGGATTCTCCCTGGCTACCCCATGAAACCCCCACAAAAGGCAGACACCGTGAACATGCATTAGGTCCATGTGCTAGCTGCCCTCTCTCAACTCCAGGGATGGGACCTTGGGAGCCCAAGACTCTGGAGGGCACCAATTTCTCAGTAGGGTGGCCTACAGAAAGGGGTGATGGGAGCTCTGGTCCAGCAACATCTTGAGCGTCACGGGGTCCCTCTACTTGCTCTAGTCAGTGGGAGCACATTGCAAGATCCACCTGACTCTCCACTTCTTAAAATACGGTGATTTGTTCAAGAGCACTTACCCATCGTGAACCCAAACACCTGTTTAAGACATGCTCTAGTTATCTCCCACTTGGACTACTGCAATGTGCTCTACGTGGGGCTACCTTTGAAGGTGACCCGGAAACTGCAATTAATCCAGAATGCGGCAGCTAGACTGGTGACTGGGAGTGGCCCCCGGGACCACATAACACCGGTCCGGAGAGATCTACATTGGCTCCCAGTATGTTTCCGAGCACAATTCAAAGTGTTGGTGCTGACCTTTAAAGCCCTAAACGGCCTCGGTCCTGTATACCTCCACTCCCATTATTCAGCGTCTCCACTCCCATTATTCAGCCCGGACACTGAGATCCAGCGCCGAGGGCCTTCTGGCGGTTCCCTCACTGCGAGAAGCAGGGAACCACTACAGGGAACCAGGCAGAGGGCCTTCTCGGTAGTGGCGCCCGCCCTGTGGAATGCCCTCCCATCAGAGGTTAAAGGGATCAACAACTACATGACATTTAGAAAATACCTGAAGGCAGCCCTGTTTAGGGAAGTTTTTAATCTGTGGTGTGTTAATGTATTTTAATGTTTGCCGGAAGCCGCACAGAGTGGCTGGGGGGACCCGGCCAGATGGGTGGGGTACAAATAATAAATTATTATTAAGGGAGCCTGGAGCACAGAAGCAAAACTTGAGAGATGGCGGGGGAGCATCAGCTTAGAGGGGCTCTTGATGTTCTCACCTCTCAAAAGGCATACATCAGTGATGGGGAACCTCCAGCCCATGGGCCTAATGGCATGGTGCGTGTCCTAACTTGTCGCCTGCATCTGCTTTCCCTAAGCCACACTCGCCCGCCATGTGCCTGGCATCAAATATGAGGTCGGGTGTGGGGCTGATAAAGCTGCTCCCTGTCCTGTGCCTTTGCTGCTGTGACTTAATTTCAAGCTGACTCAGTTACATGCAGCTGGACCAGAGCTTCACCCACTGAAAATATGGCCTTACCTTCTCTGCACAGCTAGTTTCCATCTCCTGGACCTTTAGGGTGAGTTGCAGGTTGGCTTGCTTCAGCTTGGACATCTGCTGCTCAGACCGCGTTTTCACCGACAAGATGATTCCTTGGGGAATGGATTCAGAGGGGAAGAAAGTTAGCCAGGCCCTATTGGCTGAGACCCAGAGATCACCTTCACGAGCTCTTTACAGCAGCTATCCTCACAACTGTCCTCTAGGATCCACAGTGATCCATGCGACGGTCACCTCCAGACTTGACTACTGTAACTTGCTCTACGCAGGGCTGCCTTTGAAACTGTCCCAGAAACTCCAGCGGGTGCAGAATGCTGCAGCGAGGCTCCTCACAGGGTCCTTGCCATGGGAGCATATTCACCCAGTGCTTTACCAGCTGCACTGGCTCCCGGTGGAGTACCCGGTCAGGTTTAAGGTGCTGGTTCTGACCTTTAAAGCCCTATGCGACCTAGGACCCTCGTACTTACGGGACCGTCTCTCCTGGTATGCCCCATAGAGGACCTTAAGGTCCATGAATAACAATAGTTTAAGGGTCCCAGGCCCTAAAGAAGTCAGATTAGCCTCAACCAGAGCAAGGGCCTTCTCAACACTGGCTCCAACCTGGTGGAACGCCCTGTCTCATGAGACCAGGGCCCTGCAGGATCTAATTTCTTTCCGCAGGGCCTGTGAGACAGAGCTGTTCCGCCTGGCCTTTGGCTTGGAATCAACTTGATCCCCTCCCCCCCTTTCCTTTTTCCTCCTGTGATGGAACTCCTATTTGGGGACTTCCCTAGCATTTTTCTGGCCCATGTAGGACCAGTCTGGATAGTCGGCCTTGGTGAAGATTTGATGGTTTCTTCCCCAAATAGTTTTTGATTTGAGTTTCTACTGAAATGAGGCTGCACTTTAATGTTGTATTTTAATCTTGTTTTTAAGTTGTGTTTTAATCAATTGTTTTTATACTTGGTGTTAGCCGCCCTGAGCCCGGTCTTGGCTGGGGAGGGCGGGGTATAAATAAAATTTATTATTTATTATTATTAGGATGTTCCTCTCACCGGAAAGAGGAGATGGAGGCTGGAGAGGAAGCAGCTGGAGCTGAATCAAGGCCCTCCAGCTGCAGGTCCAGTTTTATCTGTTGGTTTGCAAGCAGACTGGTATTGCCAAGCGTTATGGGCTAAGTCACAAGAACCTACATGTGGAAACAGTCTCAGCAGACCCAAGGGAAGAACGGCGATGGAGGAGGCATAAAGGCTGAAAACAAGGCACTGTGTGTGTGTGTGTGTGTGTGTGTGTGTGTGTGTGTGTGTGTGTGTGTAGGACAAAGCCATGAGCAGTGTGCACTCCTGTTAGGAAGGGCCTGGAGGCCTGGGAAGAGAAGTCAAGGATACCAGGAAGAGGGGACTGGATTTGAATGATCCAGAAGTCTCTGGACTTCCTCTGCCCACAATAAAATTCTGATATACAATCTACTTTAGAACAATGGATCAAGGATATTGATTGACAATATGATTTCTCATGTGCCCATAGAATTTGCTCTCCAGAATTTTTTTAGTTTAACATGCGTTTTCTAGATATGCAACATATGTAGATAATTTGACAGAGCATCGCCAGGCCTTTTCTCGGGCCAGATTTAACCACCTCCCTTCTACAGTATAAAGAGGCGTCCCATGTGAGGACTGTTTGTGTCCTTGCGGAGATAGGAAGTAGTCAAAACTTTGGGTCAAGTCTTTTTGGAATCTAATCTTCATAGAGAAGGTCACAAGAGATTATTCCCCGCTCCAAAATAAGGAAACGCCTTGGAAGGACACTGGAACGGTACTCTGGATATTTCTCGGCTGATATAAACAAGTTAATAACAGAGATAATGGCCAAGTCCCTGTTCTCTACTCAATGGTCGTGTAAGATGATACACTGATCCTAACTGCAATTTGTATCTCAAATTTTATCTTTGTACTATGTCATACGTAATATATGTTTTAGTCATTTGTTTCATATTGTAAGTGAATGTTTTAAAATGTCAACTGTTCTATTTTGATGGATCTGTGGCCAAATAATAAAATGATGAAGTCTGGCTGCAAGTTTGTTGTTCAGGCAATACTTGGGACGGCAAACAATGGAATGCTTCCATACCAAAATCCATCTATTCCTCAAGATTTACCATTTATAATCCTGGCCACTCTCCACAGTCTAAGAAGGATCAGTAATCCAAGTGCTTCAAACTCATGCTCCCGGAATATAAGAACAATGTCAAGAACGAACGAGAGGATGACAACGATGGCGTCCAGGACCTCAAACTTGTGATGGAAGAACTCCAACCGGTAGACAAAGAGTTTGAAGAAAATTTCCACCAGAAAGAGGGTTAGGATGCTAAGGCTCAGGTAGTGGAACACCTGCCAGGGTGCAAAGAGGGCAAGGCAAAAGTTAATACACTTTTAACAACACCTGGAGAGCAAGCAGTAGATTTTGACTGAGGATATACAGTCGTACCTTGGAAGTCGAACGGAATCCGTTCCGGAAGTCCGGTCAACTTCCAAAACGTTCGGAAACCAAAGCGCAGCTTCTGATTGGCTGCAGGAAGCCGTGGATGCCCCACCGGATGTTCGGCTTCCAAAAATAGTTCGCAAACCAGAACAGTCACTTCCGGGTTTGCAGCGTTCAGGAGCCAAAAGGTTTGGGAACTAAGCTGTTCGAAAACCTACTGGCTTTATCCAGTGGCCCTTTTGCTGCTGAAATCCAACCTAGCCAATGCAATATTTACAGCAGCGTTTCCCAACCGGTGTGCCACGGCACACTAGTGTGCCGCGAGACACCGGCTGATGTGCCGCGGAAAAAGGGACCTGCAGCCCAGGGCTGCACAGGACCGTGGTGGCGGCGCTGCTGGAGCCCGGCGGCGAAGCGGAAGCCAGGGCGGCGCTGCTCCCTTGGCTGCTGCAGCAGCAGCAACAGCAGCCTCGCGCGAGAATCCCGACCGGAAGCCGCGCGCGCGCCGCGCTACAGCTGATCCCAGAGGTAACTCTGGGTCAGGAGACCCGGCGCAGCCGGGTGGGGGAGGAGCGGTGTGCCGCGAGATTTTTTCATTGATTCAAGTGTGCCATTGCCTAGATTAGGTTGGGAAACACTGATTTACAGCACCGCACCAAGATCTGTTGGCAGAACAGCACAGGGATGCTATTGCTTCACCCAGTTTCAAATCCTTTCCCCAGATTTAGATTGTACCATGGGGATGAGAAATACCTACTGGAGCTAAATGCCACAAAGCATTTACAGCCCTGTGTTTCCATGCTATAAAGTCTTAATTTTCTGGAAGGGAGATTCAAGAAAATCCCCAGAGATCAGCCCCTTTTGCATTTGTGGAACCCCACCCCCCACCCCCCACCCCGTTGAGAACTTCACATGCTATGTGCTATACCTTGAACGGTACAAAACACCTAGGCATAAAGATTCAGAGAAATATTGCTTGCTTGCTACCCTCATTGTTATGGATAAGATTAAATATCCGTTGACTAGTTCAGACAGGTCTGCAACATCTAATGCAGCTAAATTCGCAGTGAAGGCTGCTCAACTTACACAATGCCTTCTGGCCTCCCTTGAGACCTAAGATTCTGTTTTTTTAATGTATGTTTCATTTATTATACAGGTCAAGTTTTTATCTTTATATAGCGTTATTTGGTATATTTCCGGTTCATACATTTCTACTTGGTTCCAACCTGTACAGTGGTACCTCTGGTTAAGTACTTAATTCGTTCTGGAGGTCCGTTCTGAACCTGAAACTGTTCTTAACCTGAAGCACCACTTTAGCTAATGTGGCCTCTTGCTGCTGCTGCGCCGCCAGAGCACAATTTCTGTTCTTATCCTGAAGCAAAGTTCTTAACCTGAAGCATTATTTCTGGGTTAGCGGAGTTCTTAACCTGAAGTGTATGTAACCTGAAGTGTATGTAACCTGAAGCGTATGTAACATGAGGTACCACTGTATTTGGCTTCCTTCTTAGTAAATTTGAAAAAAATGTGAATGTTAGTACACCAAACTCCACAACGCAACCAAAGAAAAATATCCTGTAGCAAACTATGGGATGGGTGGGTCACACGTACATATACACCTTCCCATATTTGCTCCACAGAGAAAGGGCACTATACATATCTCTTCAAGTATATATATGCATCTCTTACAGGTCTAGCAACTGGCTTACTTTAAAAATGAGAAGTTAAAGGAAGAGAGAGTTTGGATTTGATATCCCGCTTTATCACTACCCGAAGGAGTCTCAAAGCGGCTAACATTCTCCTTTCACTTCTTCCCCCACAACAAACACTCTGTGAGGTGAGTGGGGCTGAGAGACTTCAGAGAAGTGTGACTAGCCCAAGGTCACCCAGCAGCTGCAGGTGGAGGAGCGGAGACGCGAACCCTGTTCACCAGATTACGAGTCTACCACTCTTAACCACTACACCACACAGGCTCTGAATCTCAGGAAGCTGGATTCTACACCTCACAGAATTGCAATACACTGGCTACACGAACCATGATTTATAGGCAGATTCCTCCCCTCTTGCCTTTACCTTGGGTGCAACCTCGTGTTTGTCCGGATGGATGATTTTCAAGTCCATAAGCAGTTCCCCGAGGACCAGTATGGCGTCCAAAATAACCAGGCCGACAACTAAGATCTGGGAAAGGAAGAACCAAGGCCAGAATAAATATGCAAACCTTTGAAGCCAAGCAGAAGATTGCAAAGTCAAGGCTTGGTGTTCATCAGCCATGGAAGAAAAGGGGCAGCTGGGATGAGGAGAATGAGGCAAAAGCTGCGGCTCAAGTGTGGTGGTGTATTGTAGACCAGGGGTCAGCAACCTTTTTCACCCATGGGCCGGTCCACCGTCCCTCAGACCATGTGGTGGGCCGGACTATATTTTGAAAAAATAAAAATGAACGAATTCCTATGCCCCACAAATAACCCAGAGATGCATTTTAAATAAAAGCACACATTCTACTCATGTAAAAACACCAGGCAGGCCCCACAAATAACCCAGAGATGCATTTTAAATAAAAGGACACATTCTACTCATGTAAAAACACGCTGATTCCCAGACCGTCCGCGGGCCGGATTGAGAAGGCGATTGGGCCGCATCCAGCCCCTGGGCCTTAGGTTGCCTACCCCTGCTGTAGACCATTAGGCTCTGCACCAAGGAGACCTAGAGAATGACTTGGCCTTGGGCAGCTCACTGTCTTTCAGCCTAGGAAAGTTGAGAGGCTCCAATGAAGACTCCTCTTTAAAACCAGACGGAATTGCTTAGAGCTGGGATGCAAGTTTAATGTTCTTGTTCTCCATTTGGGATAACGCATCTCAGATTTGGTTTGAGGAACCGCATTCATTCCCTGGCAGAGGCATACCTAGGCTTCCTTGTGCCATTGGCAAGGAGCTGTACCAGTGTCCCCCAGTCCCTTATGCCCAGGGCAAGGAGCTCTGCTGGGTCACCCAGAGGAGCCTGCCCACCTCACTGCCACCCAGAGTCCCTGGACAAATTCCATCCCTGGCATGTCCCCGGAATTCATCTAATGTCCCTGGGAAACGCAGCAATGGCAGTCTCAGTAGCCCGGAGCAGTTGGCTCTGGCTGGCTTCAGGAGCTGCTCAGAAGTCCCCAAATGATGGTGGTGCAGGGGCTCTAAGATGCAGCTTCCGGGCTGCCTCCACCTTCCCTGACCCCAGCAACTAAGCTGTGAAGGGAGCCCTATCGGCATAGCTGTCAACTTTTGGATTTGAAAATAAGGGATTTTTCCCAACTTTCGGATTTGAAAATAAGGGGTGCCACGAGGGCGGTGCAATGGCACCAAGTAGCCTCACCACTCTGCGCTCCAGAGGCTGCGCGCGAACGGGTGAGCGAAAGAGCGAGCGCATAGACGGCAGGCAGGCTGTCTGTCTGGTTGGGCGTGAGGGTCTGGCTGCACAAGGCATGCAAGCTCCGCCCCCAGTCGGTCTCAGACTCCTTATTGGAAGCCGAGCAACGCAGCTGAGGAGCCTCCCTGGCCGGCAGGGAGGGAGAGGAGCTGCTTCCTTTGAAATCCAGGAAATTTAAGGGATATCAACAATCCGGGATAGCAGCGGGAAGCGGCATTGGAATACGGGAGTTTCCCGCAGAAAAAGGGAGGGTTGACAGCTATGCCTATCGGAGCAGCCTCCCAACTCCTACTTGCGTGCAGGCAGGAGGGGGCAGGGATCTCTCAGTTAGGCAACGGGAAGCCTCCCTTCCCAGCTGAGGGATCCCTGCCCCCTCCTGCTTGCACGCAAGTAGGAATGGGATTGGGGCTGCTCTGATGGGAAGGGAGGTGGAGTCTCGCCGCCGCCGCTCTCGGCCCTCCTTCTCCGCCTTCCACCACCACCACCACCAAAGAACCAACAACTCAGGGGCTGCCCAGGCTCATGGAGAAAGGAGATAGAAGCCTTGGAGGAAGGGGAAATGTGGCGGTTGAGGTAATAGCTGTCAACCCTCCCTTTTTTTGCGGGAAACTCCCTTATTCCAATGCTGTCAATAATGCATAATGCTCCTCAGCTGCGTTGCTCGGCTGCCAATAAGGAGTCTGAGACCGACTGGGGGCGGAGCTTGCATGCCTTGTGCAGCCAGACCCTCACGCCCAACCAGACAGCCAGCCTGCCTGCCGTCTACGCGCTCGCTCTTTCGCTCACCCGTTCGCACGCAGCCTCTGGAGTACAAGGTGGTGAGGCTACTTGGTGCCATTGCACCGCCCTCGTGGCATCCCGTATTTTCAAATCTGAAAGTTTGGGGAAATCCCTTATTTTCAAATCTGAAAGTTGACAGCTATGGTTGAGGTCAAGGCGGTGGCCGCCCCTCTGCCACCACCATTGCTGCAGCATCAATGTCCCGAATGTATTGCATTGCATTGCATTGCATTGCATTGCATTGCATTGCATTGCATTGCATTGCATTGCATTGCATTGCATTGCATTGCATTTATTTATTGTGTCCCCGGATTCATTGAAAAAAATCTGGTAACCTTATTTTAGTGCCTTTGAGGAAAAGGTACCCCAAGAACAACTGCACTAAAAAAAATTGTGATTACAAGGAAAGTCCACAAAGTATTTGGAGACCCCAAGTTGACTGGGAGTTCAATTGCTCCTGCTGGTGGCAATGGTTGGTTATTCGTGGTCACCAATTTAACCCTAGAGCCCTCTGTCTTTCCCTTCAAAGCTGGGCACTCAATACAACACTGAGGTCTCCTGGCCACCAATGTTTCCATTCACATAAGAGCAGGTACTTGCCACGTACCTGAAATTTGTGTGACTGGAACAACTTCTTCATCACCTCCCGGAAGGTGGGGGTCCTGGGGGAAGAGTCGATTTTGACAGCAGTCTCGGGGGTCTTCGCTTCCTCGTCCATCTCCTCTTCCTCCCATTTCCTGTAGTCATTGTTCCACTGAGCAGGGTCATCCCCCACCACGGTGAAATGCTTCAGGTACATGGACATGGTGGCGGCTCAAATGGGCATCACCCAGTAGAAACAAACTGTGGAGGGAAAGCGACAGCTGAACTTCCTCTAAGGAATGACAATACAAAAAGGATAAGAAGAAGAAGAAGAAGAAGAAGAAGAAGAAACCCTGTGATCTCACAGTACAAGACTCTTTTAAAAAAAATGGTCTGGATTGTGTGTGGGGGGGATGATACCTACTTCCCCATTCAGAGTTTGGAAATATCTGAAGCACCCTTGGAGTAAGCTGCATTTAATTATTATTATTTTATAATTTTTATTGCATGTTTTTATATTAAACAGATAGAAAAAACAGTTACATAGGTTGTCATATCACAATTTTTACAAAATAAAATTAAGTACAGTTGAATAAAGATAATTTGCATACCACAACATTTGTATAATTGTGTTATTTTTTGTTATTTCTATTTATGTATATATTAAAATCTTCATTCTTATTGAAAAGAAAAAGAAAGATAGAAACCCAAACTTACTCCCTCACCCCTACACACCCAACACACACACACACAGAGCGCATGGGGCGGCTGCGTGGCGGAGAGGGAAGGCGGCAGGGCTTTCCCTGCTCGCCGCCACGACAAAATCCCCTGAGCCGCCCCGCGCGTTGCCCAAGAGGCCCCTTGGAAAACAAGGCTTCTGTCGAGTTTCGAGGAGGGAAGGCGGAGGAGGAGGAGCAGGAGAGAGCGCCCAGCGAAAGCGGGTCTCTCTGGTGCCCGTTTCCTCAAAGCTCAGCTTGGATTCTCCCCCCGCTGCCAGCAAGCAAACAAAGAACTCCGCGCCCGTCCCGTCCTTCGCAGCCCCAGAACTCGAGCGTGGCCTTGCCATGGCGTGCTTACGTAATAAAAATGAGACATCCCCTCAAAATAAGCCATAGAGCATTTTCTTGAGGGAAAAAAATATAAGACGGTGTCTTAAAATAGGGGAAACACAGTAAGGTTTTAAGGCAAGCAAATGGGAGCATGCAGGCATAAGAATATCAGAATAGGCTGCTGGATCCCACCAAAGGGCCATCTTCTAATCCAGTATCTGGCTTGCCACAGCAGCCAACCAGATGCTGTCATGAAGTCCCCAACCAGGACTTGGGCACACCAATCTTTTCCCCAGAGACTGGATACCATGCCTGGGTAACAGCAGTTGACAGATCTTGATACCAAGCCAGACCATGGATTCATCTAGCTTCATAATCGCTACCCTGACTGACTCCAGGGGTCGAGCCTGGTGCCTTCTGCAAGCACATGCATGTACAAGACCAAAATCTGTGTATAATCTGGTATAAACTTTCTGCCAGCCTGTTACGTTTGTTGTTTGGTGGTATAGATATACGTAACTCAGGTTTATCGTGTGTTGGATGGTGCCTTCTGCAGGCAAAACAGATGATTTGCCCTCCCACTGCTATGTTTCCTGAGACTTCATTTTCATTTCAGGGCAAAAGCTTGTGACTTTGCATTTGAGACCATTGAAACCAGGGACTTTCCCCGGCTGACAGCTGATGCTCTTTGCTATGACACGAGGCTGGCTGTCAGAGGGCCACAGTGTCGCAATCTGGAAAAGGCCCCGACGTAAAAATCATGCCATGCTCTCAGTGGCGCATCACAGGGGAAATGAAGAATTCCTCCTGCACAGCCTGAAAGGCTGCAGTGCTTTGGCTAAGGCCAAGGTCCTAACCTCAGGTCCTGCAAAGTATGCCCCACCAAATTCAACAGCGTTTACTTCTGAGCAGGCAGAGATAGCATTGTGCTGCATCGTAAAGCATTGATTTAAGCGGCAGCAAGCAACTCCTTTGCAGACCAACTCAGAATGTGCCCCACTGATCATATCCTGGACTTCTTTTAACCAGAGGCGTAGGAAGGTCAGGTGGTACCCGGTGCGGAAAATTTCTTGTCACCCTCCCACACACACACATTGATTTTTATTTTTTTTTGCCTGCAAAAATGGTTTTACGTTATTTCATATTTTCTTACAAAGGAATAATAATAAGTAAAAATAAACTTTTATTTATATCCCGCCCTCCCTGGCCGAAGTCGGGCTCAGGGCAGCTAACATCAGATACATAACATTGATATAAAATCAAACAATACCGTATATACTCGAGTATAAGCCGACCCAAATATAAGCCGAGACGCCCAATTTTACCACAAAAAACCTGGGAAAGCTTCATAGGAGCCACTGCCTGCCTCACTCGAGTATAAGCCGAGGGCGGCCTTTTCAGCACAAAAAATGTGCTGAAAAACTAGGCTTATACTCGAGTATATAGTAATTAAATTACCTCCTAAAAACATGTCAAAATCAAATTAAAGTCTAATGAGATGGCTTTCCGCAGGGTTAGGGTTGGGAACAGTAAGTGCTCCACTGAATTGAAATTTCAGCCTTCGCGACATAGGAAAACGGCCAAGTAAACAGCTATTTTTGTGGAGGAGGGTCAAGATATTAACTGATATGCATGAAATTTCATATACAGCTATATAATCCCTAGTGTAGTAAGATAAGACCTTTGGAGCAGGCATTTTCAAAAAAGAAAAAGGTTTTATGAACCACCCTAGTAGGGCAGTAATTGTTCCTTGATAATTTGTCACCCCCGCCCCCCACTTCCTACACCCCTGCTTTTAACAGCTTACATGGTTTGCTAATGTTCACACTGGCCAGATAAGCAAGATCAACAAGGATCAGCTCGCCTTCCTAGTTGAATCACTCTCACCTGACTGGTTAGAATGGAGCAGAGAGCCTTAGATAGATGGTTCTGCGGGACAATTTACTACCCCAAGCAATGTTGTTGATTATCAAGCACCAGGGACAAAGAGCAGGATGGGGTTCAGGCCCTATTTGTAGACTTCCTGGAGGCAACTAACCGGGCACTTATGGAAGCAGGAGGCTGGTCTGGGTGGACAGGGAACCTGTGGTCCTCCAGGTGTTGCTGGATTGAAACTTCCGTGCGCCCCAGGTGTCATGGGAAATAGACAAGGAGGATGGAAGCTGTAGGCCAATAACATCTGTAGGACATCATGTTCCACCTCCTGGGTCCCATGCACCAGAAATTCTGCTTCTCTGGATCCATTTGTGTTCGTAAAACCACCACAGGGCATTCATGGGATCCATCACTGTCCCCGGAGGCTCAGGTGGCCTCTGTGACAAGGAGCTGCCTGGTTCTTACCAGCTAAAACTGGGCATAAATGCTGTTGTAAGAATATCAAGGTCTTATATATATATATATATAATAATTGTTCATAAGTGTGCCAAGCAAAACAAGGCCACATGTCTAAAGCAGCACAGGAAGACAGGCCTGTCTCTATTTTGACTGACAAACTGTTTCTCTGCAAGGAAGGAGGGGGGTGATTGTCTCAGGAAAATAAAGTGAAATCCTGGCTTCTTGACACCTGAGTGCCAGACAAAAGGGTGTGATTAACTTGGCTGGGAAACAGGGAAATGTAAATATCTCTTTTATTTTACTTGATGGGTTTTTGGTGGAGGGCAAGAGGAGGCATGGGGAGGGTCAAGGATGCTCAGATTACTGCTACCAGACCTCCCCTTTCATGATGTAACTGTGATGTATCTGGGAGGGGGTCCTGGGTTACACCCCTTTTTGTGATGTATATATGATGTATAGGGGGTGGTCTTGAGCGGGAGGGGGGGAATTTCGAAAGTCTATATAGAAGCTGGCAGACCATTGTTGGGGGTTCCTCCTCCCTCCTCGATTTTGGGAGTGAGGGCCCTGTTGCAACAGATATAATAAAACTTTGCTTCTCAATTTTTCTCTGGTTGGTCTCTGTAATTTACTCCTACTGATGGAGAACCTGGGGAGGCTCTTGTGTACCCCATAAGGGAATAAGAGCAGATTTCTGTTTATTTCAATGCCTTGGCCGCAATACTCTGTGCTCTGGTACCAGTCTGGGTCCTTGTGACATGCTCTGAAGATGACTCAGAAACTTCAGCTGCTTCTAAATGCAGCAGCCAGATTCCTGGGCTGGGGATCCCCGAGAACAAAAATGGCCCGCGTATCAAGGCAGCTGCTTTTCTTGCCGGTTGGTTTCCAGCCCCATTTCAAGGGGTTTGAAGCCCCGAGTGACTTGGCCCTGAATTAGCTGAAAGACTGCCTCCTTCCCTACAGACCCACTCAGGGGAGAGGGCTATTGTGCTCATGTTCTGCGGCCTAGTTTCCCACTGGGGCATCTGGTTGGCCAGTGCAAGCAGCGCCGGATTTATGTATAAGCTAAACAAGCTATGGCTTAGGGCCCCACTCTTTTAGGGCCCCCCAATTTTTTTAAAGAAAAACAAAAACCCTGGATGTACATTTCCAAAATATAAGATAAAAAACAAATAAAACCTACACACAGCAACAGTGTTTTGTGTTGTGTAGGCTCCTATGATCTAAGTAATGGGCCCCGCCTGCTAGCCTGCTCCCTCAAATATCACTGGTTTGCTCCTTTCTATATATAGGGTGCCCACATTCTGCATGGAGGGGTTGCATGGCAACATGTGCAAATGGCTAGACAAGAGGACATTGCCCGTGTGAAACCGGGGATGTTTTGGGGGGATCAGATATTCCAGATTTCACCAGCTCCTTATCTGGTGGAAATCCACTATGTGGAATACCGTAGATTCCTCACAGCCGCTAGGTTAAACGTTCTGGATACGGCGGTTTTGTGGGGAAGATACAGGGGAGTTCCATATGCTCTGAGATTTTGTCCCTGTGCCCTGGGAACGGTTGAGTCAACTGAACATATTCTTTTGACCTGCCCATTTTATGCAGATCTTAGACAAAAACTGATAGCCCCACTCTTATGCCAACTTAACCTAGTAGACAGAGAAAGACAGGTTTTGTTTTTGCTGAGCAATTTTACTGGTACCACAACCCTCTTGGTGGCCAAATTTCTTTTTTTGGCCTTTAAACGCCGTAAGGTTAAAATTGACAGTATTGACATGGGTCTAAATGTATAATCTACTTCTCATTGTATGTTTTAGCGTAAAGCTTTCCGATATGTTTAGACGTTTTTTAAAATTTTGTATGGATATGATTGTGCTCTGACTGACGGTCGAATAAACTGTATTGTATTGTAGATATCTATTAGCTCCATAAGTTACCATATAGCATATATTCAACGCAAAGAACAGTGACAATTTGTTGTTGACAAAGGACAGGTGGACATATAAAGTAGCTTAGGGCCTCATCAAACCTAAATCCAGCCCTGACTGCAAGAACAGGATGCTGGGCCAGATGGGCGATTGGCCTGATCCAGCAGGCTCTTCTTATGTTCTTAATGCTGTAGTCACACCTCTTTACCCCATCCTTGGACACCTGAAATCTATGCAGGCATACCTCGCTGTGTTGCATTTCACATACGCTGCTCCTAAGCCCCCCGCTGGGGCTGCCCCTGTTCTGGGCTTGGGAGTGGAGCTGGCTAGGACTGGAGCTGGGTTGCCCCTGCAGCCAGTGGGGCCTGGCTTAATAAACATGGGTCTCCAGCTGTTTTTGGACTACATTTCCCATCTTCCCTGACCACCGGGATCATGGGAGTTGTAGTTAAAAAAATCACAGCTTAAGATCCAAGTTTGGGAACCCCTGCTAGTGTATTAAGCCTGGTGTGTGCATATGCACTAGGAAACCAAAATAAAATAAAATATGTGACTTGCTTTATTGTGGTACCTGTGATTGGCCTGATCCAGCAGGGCTGTTGTTATGCCGTTAATAATAATAATAATAATAATAATAATAATAATAATAATAATTAGAGTTACAGGGAACCAGGCAGAGGGCCTTCTCGGTAGTGGCACCCGCCCTGTGGAACACCTTCCCACCAGATGTCAAAGGAAAAAAACAACTACCAGACTTTTAGGAGACATCCTGCCAGAGCGGTAACTATTTATCTACTTGCACTTTGACGTGCTTTACAACTGCTAGGTGGGCAGGAGCTGGGACCGAGCAACAGGAGCTCACCCCGTCGTGGGGATTCGAACCGGAGCGGTATCTATTTATCTACTTGCACTTCATGCTTTTGAACTGCTAGGTTGGTAGGAGCAGGGACCGAGCAACGGGGATTCGAACCACCGACCTTCTGATCGGCAAGCCCTAGGCTCTGTGGTTTAACCCACAGCACCACCTGTGTCCCAAAACCAAGGTACCACAGTATTATTATGAAGATGGGTGCAGAATATATATTCATAAGAATATATGGGCATAACAACAGCCCTGCTGGACAGGGTGGTTTTGATTTAAATCAGTTTGATTTAAATCACTAGTCAGTAAGGCTCAGGGTGGATAAAAATCAATGATTTTTTTAAAAAATCAAAAAAAATCCGATTTTTTTTTTAAAAAAATTAAATTGTTGATTTTTATCCACCCTGAGCCTTACTGAATAGTGATTTAAATCATGATTTAAATCGTAATTTAAATCACTTTGATTTAAATCAAATCCACCCTGCTGCTGGATCAGGCCAGTGGCCCCTTGAATCCAGCATCATGTTCTCACCCTGGTCAACCAGATGCCTGTGGGAAACCCTCAGAGCACAAGGGCAGGACTCTCCTGCAGTTTCCAGTGACTGGCTGTCAGAAGCATTGCTTCCTCCAGAGCAGCCATCAATCACAGCCATCGACAGCCCTCTCCTCCATGAACTGTCTAATCCTCTTTCAAAGCCACCCAGGTTAGTGGGCATGGCTGCCTCCTGCGACAGCGAGTTCCACCAAAACTCCCAACCCTGAGCTTTGTTGGACGTCCCACAAGTTCTAGCGTTAGGAGGGAAGAAAACTTTCCTCTCTCGACATCCTCCTTGCTAAGCATCCAGCTAGAAAGCCAGCGTGGATCCCTGATTCCCCACTTAGCTTAGCTCTTTGCTCTTACCTCTTCTAGTCTGCTCCTCTCTCTTTGTCCATGCACAGCCTCTGCTTTCAGTAGCAGCAGTGGGGAGAAAACACAACTGCAGGCAGGGGAAACCAGGGGGATTGGAAGCATCAGCAAAGCGATGAGACAGCCGAGCGAACCAAAGTTTCCTGTCTCGTTTGGTATTTTGCATAAGAGGTATACTGTTGCAATGCAGACGGATGCAAGACCGCCCGCATTGCTTCCTGCCTAGCTAACTCTCGCTATGGGGTGGGGGGTTGGACAGAGAGAGGGAGAGAAGCACACTAATGTTGGTTACAGTCAACATCCAGTCATTAAAAAACCCACTCCACAATCCCTCAGTGTGTTTGTTATGGGTACACAAGCTATCGCCGTATCTCGCCAAGTTAACAGCCACTTGCCCCGAGTGATTCGGGAGGAGCAGGTAGGAATCTTACACAAAACTTTTTGAAAGTCAAGACAACTGGACGGGGACGTTTTATGAATGAATGGGGGTGGAGGGTGGGGAGTCCGAGACCTGTCAAATCCGCCCCAGAGCGCAATGGGTCGGCTGCAGCGTGGCCAAATCTAGCACCTGTTGATACTACTTAGAAGGGAACCAGTTAACACAAGGTGCCTTTGTGTGACACACACAGTCAAGGTTGCTTGCAAACCAATTCCGAAACACTCAAGAACAGGTTTAGCTTCGCACAGAGCAACTTTGGCAAGGAGGTCTATGAGGGCAGGATGAGCAACTGAACTATCAACTGCTTAGAGGAAGAAGAAGAGGAGTTTGGATTTGATATCCCACTTTATCACTACCCGAAGGAGTCTCAAAGCGGCTAACATTCTCCCTTCCCTTCCTCCCCCACAACAAACACTCTGTGAGGTGAGTGGGGCTGAGAGACTTCAGAGAAGTGTGACTAGCCCAAGGTCACCCAGCAGCTGCATGTGGAGGAGCGGAGACGCGAACCCAGTTCACCAGATTACGAGTCCAACACTCTTAACAACTACACCACACTGGCTCTCAGAGGAGGTAACCAGACAGTAAACAGAAGCCAACCACACCCCCCATCCTGCTTTGGGGGTCTTTCTCAAACATATTTTAGAAGAATCAAAGCAAATTGCCAGAAAATTCAGTGGTCTGTTCTTGGGTATGCTTCAAGGTAACGTCGCAAAACAAAAATAAAAATGCATCCTTTTCTATGAGTTTTTAAAACCTCATGAAGAACTATGTCCACATTAAACACAACCCAATTTTATTTATTTTTTTAAAAAAAATGCCGCCACAAAAGTCTTTGTGCCCACCAAGGATTGGAGCCAACCGATTTTTGTTCAGAATAGACTCGGTGACTCAACTCAACTCAACTCAACTCAACTCAACTCAACTCAACTCAACTCAACTCAATTCAACTCAACTCAACTCAACTCATTTTATTTCGGCTTTAAGCCCATAGACATAACAACCAAAAACAGAAACAGCACAGTCTGGTTTACAATTGCTAACAGTAAAATAGATTAAAAGGGATACTCAATTGAATAAAATTTGATAAAAATTAAATTAAAATTTCAAGCTGTATATAACAATCCCTTGCGTTTCTTAAGTGTCAGAACTGATGTCAGAAATTTTGCCATATGTAGGGTTATAATAGGGTCTGAATCTTGCAACAGAAGAGCAAGGTAAGACTCTTCCAAATACCCTGGTAATTTTTGAGTTAATGGAAGTAATAGAGTCTTTCGGTGAAATTAATGGGCCCAATGTTCATTCATTTCAATGGATCTGCTTTGAGGAAGGCCAACAGTGGATGCAGCCCCTCGTGAGGACCCATAGAAGCATTTCATAAAATAACCGCCATGGGAGGGCTTTCAGGCAGGCCCCCAAGTGAGGGGTCATGAAAACACTCGCCTGCTCACTATCAATGGGTTGGAAACAGGGAACGAAGAGGAGGACTCAAAACAAACAAAGTGTTGCGGTGTGTCTCCTCGCCACACAACAGAAGCCTCCAAGGATGGACTTGTCAAGAAGAAGAAAAAGATGGTCAGAAAAATGCAAAAGAAAGGGAAAGAAACACAAACTTCAGGACTTGATTTGAACAAGGACAAAGTTATGAGGGACATCAAGCTGCAGAGCAAGAAAAGAGAATGCCTCACGGTTTTTATTGACTGTTGGAGCTGGACTGATGTGAGGGTGGGGGTGGGCTGAAAAGGATATATTTGAATCTGATTTTCTTTCTGGCTTAAAGGACTATGATGTTCGGATATGGTTACTGGCATAAATGATTATATGTTTAAATTAGGAGTTAAGTAGGGGGAAATTTAGCTAAAAATTCCGAGACCAGAGGGAGGTAAGGGTGCAAAAAGTACAAAATCAGGAGTTTGAAATTAGGTTAAAGTAAGGGAATTGGATAAGATTATAGGAAAAGAGCAGAAGTACCAAGATGCTGAGGTTTGGAAAAAGGAGTGTTTTTAAGCAAAATGATTCTTATATTTTATGATGTTTTAAAATTTAGGAGTATGAAAACTGTTAGAGAGGAATGACAATGAATTCAACAGAGGGGGGACTTGAGGAAGTCAACCGAAATATGAAATTGAGGAAAGGAGGAATACCTGCCCCACAGAATTGGCAATGATAATAAATACCGGTAATGTTAGCAAGGTTAAATGTACAATGAGTGTAACTACCCTTGTGAGAGAAGGGGATGAATGTTGCTTCCCACAGTGAGAGGGGGGAAGTATGAAAATTTAACTGTTATGGTATGTGCTTAAAATTGTAAAATCAATAAAAAAAATGGGGGGGGGGGCAAAAACAACAACAACAGAAGCCTCCAAGAGCAGTATGGGGTGCAGGTGGGTGGGTACTTTGGGGGTGGGAGGGAAAGGAAAGCAACTCACTCCCCCCCCTCGCTTTGTACTACTGAAGTTCTAAAGGGCTGAGTTCCAGGGCTGCCAGCTGGCCCAAACCCGAGTGCTTTGTTCTGAGCTACTGTAGCGCAGTGGTTAGAGCAAACTGACCCTGATGAACAAAGCATTCCCCGCTCCAGGCACTGGCAGAGAATGGAGTGCTCTTCAAGTGTCCTACGTTTGGGAGGCATCTAGAAACAATGACAAAAAGAAGAATACTGTGCCACCTTAAAGGGAAATCCAACAACAGGAGCTGAGAAGGCTCCAGTTCAAACAAATCTCCCCCCACCCCCTGGGACGTAGACGATCAAATAGATGAAAATAGAAATGTGGGTGCAGCGGCACAAGAGAGCAAAGGACCACAAATTTAAGAGGCAGGCGGTATCCAAGGGTTTATAAGCCTCCAAGCCAAGATAGGAGAACTGGGGTGCCGGGTCTTAGAGGACAACATACCGTATTTTTCACTCCATAAGACGCACTTTTTTCCTCCTAAAAAGTAAGGGGGAATGTCTGTGCGTCTTATGGAGCAAATGTGTGGTCCCTGGAGCTGAACTGCCCAGGGGCAAAAGCAGATCGTGCTTTTTTATAAAGAGAGAGAGAGAGAGAGAAGGGGGTGTTGAAAGGAAGCCGGCTGAGCAGCTGCTCAGCAAACGATCGGGGAGAGAGATAAGGGAGAGAGATTCCAGCCCCGCCCCCTTGCAGAGGGAGGCTGTTTCCCCAGCGACATGTGACTGGCTGATTAGATTATCTGTCTGGAAACTGTAGAAATGGCTTCCTGAAGCTGCAGAACTGTGAGTTAAACCCCATAAAACAGGATTTTTCCCTTTGCAAAGTAAGCTCAACAACTTTGAGCTGATCCTCAAAAAATGGGGCTTTCCCCCACTAAAAACTAGGTGTGTCCTATGGTCAGGTGCGCCTTATAGAGCGAAAAATACGGTAGATACAGTGAACATCACAGAAACCTGGTGGAACAGAGAGAACCAGTGGGGCATAGGTATCTCTGGATATAAGCTCTGCAGCAGTGTTTCCCAAACTTGGCTGTTTCTGGACTACAGCTCCCATCATCCCTAGCTGCAGGGTCAGGGATAATAATAATAATAATTTTAAAAAAAATATTATTTATACCCCGCCCATCTGGCTGGGTTTCCCCAGCCATTCTGGGTGGCTTCCAACAAAAGATTAAAATACAATAGTCTATTAAACATTAAAAGCTTCCCTAAAACGGGCTGCCTTCAGATGTCTTCTAAAAGTCTGGTAGTTGTTGTTCTCTTTGACATCTGAAGGGAGGGCGTTCCACAGGGCGGGTGCCACTACCGAGAAGGCCCTCTGCCTGGTTCCCTGTAGCTTTGCTTCTCGCAGTGAGGGAACCACCAGAAGGCCCTTGGCGCTGGATCTCAGTGTCTGGGCAGAATGATAGGGGTGGAGACGCTCCTTCAGGTATACTGAACCGAGGATGATGGGAATTGTAGTCCAAAAGCAGCTGGAGAGCCAAGTTTGGGAAACACTGCTCTATAGGAAGGATAGAAGGGCACGCCAGGTGTGGCTATCGCTCTGTACATTGGAGAGGGCACTGAGTCCAGCAAGCTAGAAATCCCAAAGGGACAGACTCCCCTGCAAAATCATAGAGGGTGCTGATACCCAAAGAGTAACTTGGCACCGGGGGCATGCTGTCATGCGCCGGTCCTGCTCGCTTCCCTAGGTCCCGCTGCCCAGAATCCTTGTGATGGGTGGGCGGCATGATGGGGGCAACTGCCCAGAAAGCCGCTGGCTCATTGCAGCCACTGATCTCCTCAGGTTGGGAAACAAATCCCAGCAGACCAGCTGACAGCCCTCTATTTGAAGGGCTTTCCATTCCATGTTAGATAATAATAATAATAATAATAATAATAATAATAATAATAATAATATTTTATTTATACCCCGCCCTTCCCAGCCAAGACCGAGCTCAGAGCAGCTAAAACCCATAAAATCACAACAAAACATACAAAACAATCAATTAAAATGCAGGTTAAAATACAATTTAAAGTTTAAAATGCAGCCTCATTTTTAAGTAGCCTACCAATCAAACCATAAAGGAATGAAACATCAGGGTTAAACTAAAACCAACCCAAAGGCCAGGCGGAACAGCTCCGTCTTGCAGACCCTGCAGAAAGATGCCAAATCCCGCAGGGCCCTGGTCTCTTGTGACAGACCGTTACACCAAGTCGGGGCCAGTACTGAGAAGGCCCTGGCCCTAGTTGAGGCCAGCCTAGCATCCTTGTGGCTTGGGACCTCCAAAATGTTATTATTTGAGGACCGATTAAGATTTTGTTTAGAGTAGGTTTTAACTAAACCAATCACATTTTACTATTGTTCAATTTAGTTATTCTGTCGTGATGGTAGATGTACGAAGTACGATGTATGAAGCATTTTATTGTTGTTTTATTGTTTTGAAATGGGCCTATGGCCGTAATAAACTAACTAACTAACTAACTATTATTTGAGGACCTTAAGGTCCTACACGGGGCATACCAGGAGAGGCGGTCCCTTAGGTACGAGGGATCTAGGTCGATGGGGGGGGGGGAATAAAGACGTCCCCCTCCCAAGAAGAGAGAAGGCACCTTGAACCAGCTCATTCACAGTTAGCCTCAGCACAGCCAGCTTAAGGGACACACAGGTCACCTAGACAGACTTCCCCCACCGCACTGAGACACCATTCTCTTTAAACGGCAGGCATCATTTCTATATTTGCATCAAAACATTGCCCAGGCACTTCTGCATTCTTTTGGGAGTGGTGATGCATTAAGCGGCCAGCTTTCCTGTTCCGTCCCTTTTCTGCTACTTTGCTACAAACACCCTGGCAGGCAGGTTTTGAACCCTTTGCTCAGAGGAGCTACACACTCCTGGCCCTCTAAATCATAGCTGTCAACCCTCCCTCTTTTTGCGGGAAACTCCCTTATTCCAATGCCGTTTCCCGCTGCTATCCCGGATTGTTGATATCCCTTAAATTCTCCGGATTTCAAAGGAAGCAGCTCCTCTCCCTCCCTGCCGGCCAGGGAGGCTCCTCAGCTGCGTTGCTCGGCTGCCAATAAGGAGTCTGAGACCGACTGGGGGCGGAGCTTGCATGCCTTGTGCAGCCAGACCCTCACGCCCAACCAGACAGACAGCCTGCCTGCCGTCTATGCGCTCGCTCTTTCGCTCTCCCGTTCGCATGCAGCCTCTGGAGCGCAGGGTGGCGAGGCTACTTGGTGCCATTGCACCGCCCTTGCGGCATCCCTTATTTTCAAATCCGAAAGTTTGGGAAAATCCCTTATTTTCAAATCTGAAAGTTGACAGCTATGCTCTAAATACCTCCCTCCACCCATCTCTCATTAAAGCCCGAAGGAAGAATTTTGCCTGGTTAAAGATTCTCCACTCAAATGTCCTGACTTTGCAGAAAAGGAACACTCAGAATGCAAATTCCAGGAGTCAACACATCCATGTCTGACTTCAGACCCTTTCTGATAAAATGTGCCTTTGCCAGCTAATAGCCTTGCGAGATAGCATTTGATTTAATTTAAGTGAAATGCTATCTCAAAAGGCAAGTAGCACTGGGAAAAGTCTTTGTTCTTTTTTTTACTGCCATTGTACAAAGCAGGGGTCAGCAAACTTTTTCAGCAGGGGGCCGGTCCACTGTCCCTCAGACCTTGTGGGGGGCCGGACTATATTTTTTTGGGGGAAATGAACGAATTCCTATGCCCCACAAATAAAGGCAGGGCCCACAAATAACCCAGAGATGCATTTTAAATAAAAGGACACATTCTACTCATGTAAAAACACGCTGATTCCCGGACCGTCTGTGGGCCAGATTGAGAAAGCAATTGGGCCGTATCCAGCCCATGGGCCTTAGGTTGCCTACCCCTGGCAAGGAGATGATGAGCTACTTAATACATCTTAGCATCTCACCAGAGTACAGGTAACTTACAACTTACACATATTCAGGTTTAAGTGCTTGGCAATTTTATTTTTTCATTTTATTTTTTAATAATAATAATAATAATAATTTATTATTTGTACCCCGCCCATCTGGCCGGGTCTCCCCAGCCACTCTGGGCGGCTTCCAACAAATATCAAAATACATTAAAATATCACAGATTAAAAACTTCCCTGAACAGGGCTGCCTTCAAGTATTTTCTAAAGGTCATGTAGCTTTTAATCGCTTTGAACTCTGATTGGAGGGCGTTCCACAGGGCAGGTGCCACTACCGAGAAGGCCCTCTGCCTGGTTCCCTGTAGCTTTGCTTCTCGCAGTGAGAGAACCGCCAGAAGGCCCTCGGCGCTGGATCTCAGTGTCCGGGCTGAACGGTGGGGGTGGAGACGCTCCTTCAGGTATACAGGACCGAGGCCGTTTAGGGCTTTCAAGGTCAGCACCAACACTTTGAATTGTGCTCGGAAACGTACTGGGAGCCAATGTAGATCTCTCAGGACCGGTGTTATGTAGTCCCGGCGGCCACTCCCAGTCACCAGTCTAGCTGCCGCATTCTGGATTAATTGCAGTTTCCGGGTCACCTTCAAAGGTAGCCCCACGTAGAGCGCATTGCAGTAGTCCAAGCGGGAGATAACCAGAGCATGCACCACTCTGGCAAGACAGTCTGCGGGCAGTTAGGGTCTCAGCCTGCGTACCAGATGGAGCTGGTAGACAGCCGCCCTGGACACAGAGTTAACCTGCACCTCCATGGACAGCTGTGAGTCCAAAGGGGGGGGGCATCTAGGGAAATGATATTTGGCAATCCCAGTTCTGTGCACAGATGACAACTGATAGGCTGTTGAATCTTACTTTGGTGCTGATGGCAGGAGCGTGTCCTCTACTGCAACTAAAGGCAGCAAAGCAGTTTGGAGAATGGACGACAGGCCACACAGCTCTGTCCTCCAACACCATTTCCTATCCCGTCCCGCCAAATCTGCTGCCTGAGGCAGCTGCCTCAGCCTACCTAACAGCAAGGCCAGTCCCTATATTGATCTTATCTGTATTGCCACATAATGGAAAGCTTTACAGATAACCAACCATTTCAAAATGGTTAAAAAAGATTTGGGGCACCATTTTATTGGAGAAACTGAATGACTTTTCAAGGTTACTTTAGAAGTCTAGACAATACAAGTTTATATAATTTAATGTAATAATAATTATATAGTAATATAGTAATAATTATATAGCTAAGCTCCATCCATATGTTTTCCCTGTATATTGTAGCAATTTAGAGTGGGTTACTAGCGGATTTTATATGGCATTGTCCACACAACTGTCTTACTATTGTTTTACGATTTATGAACTACAGTTACAATGTTATTTCCATGAAATATGTTATAATTTATTTATAAACTTAGTAGAAAAGAGTCATTTAAAAAGCTACGTGGAGGGCAAAAAACCAGTTTGATCCCCTTTAGACTTCTCTGACTTGGCTTTTCCATGTAATTTGCTACATAGTGAATTTTATTCTTTTTTTGACTCACACCTATATTTACCGATGAGCCGAATAACAAGACCAAGCACACCCCAGTCTGAATGTCATAACCCAGGACATGAGTTACCGTCATGATGGCAGGTACCACACCTTAACCATGACCTCTAACATCAACTGCACTAAATTTAAAACTGAACAAAATTGCATCAATACAGAGATGTCACAACCGTGCCTTAAGCATCCAGCTGTGTTTACCTCCAAATACAGGGAGACTTGCTTAAACATTGGTTGTTGTTGTTGTTGTTCAGTCGTTCAGTCGTGTCCGACTCTTCGTGACCCCATGGACCAGAGCACGCCAGGCACGCCTATCCTTCACTGCCTCTCGCAGTTTGGCCAAACTCATGTTAGTAGCTTCGAGAACACTGTCCAACCATCTCATCCTCTGCCGTCCCCTTCTCCTTGTGCCCTCCATCTTTCCCAACATCAGGGTCTTTTCTAGGGAGTCTTCTCTTCTCATGAGGTGGCCAAAGTACTGGAGCCTTAACCTCAGGATCCATGGACAAAGACAACAGGCTTAAACATTGGAGGGCCCTTCAAAGCTTTCTTCCTCACTTAGCAAAGGAGGTGAGCAACATGCAGCACTTAGTCTTGATGGGAGTTGGAGTCTAACAGCACCTGGAGAGCCACAAGTTCCCCAGTCCTATTTAAGGCTGAAATCACACACATACACACACACCAGGGTGGATAAAAATCAACGATTTTTAAAAAAAATAATAAAAAAAATCAGATTTTTTTTTATTTAAATCGGATTTTTTTGATTTAAATTGGATTTTTAAAATACAATGCTTTTGGAGGAAAAATCTTTCTAAATATAGTCTTCTATTTAAGTTACATTGTAGTCCAAAGGCTATTCATCAGGAAATAAGGATTTGTTTTAAGTTTATCAAGTGTGCTAAAACTCAGTCTAAGTTTTTTTAAAAAAATGTTTAACCACATCAGTTAACAAACATGGATACATATGCTATCATGTTATTGTTTTAGTTAAATAAATTGTTTAAATGGTTATTAAGGAAATGATTATTTTTCTCCTTCCAATACAGTACAGCAGAAAAGTTGTCCAAATATAAACAGTTAACTTATTAAACCTCACCATAATTTCATAATTATCTGTCTATGTATTTCTAGTAGTATAAGCAAATCAGTAATTTTTGATATAACTGTAAAAACTACTCTGAAAATTTATTATTCCAAAAATGAAACCTTCATATGTTTGTAAATATTAAGATTATACCAGCAAGAATGAGTCTTTCTGTAAAAAAAATATTTAAATCAAGTCTTACTGACTAGTGATTTAAATCAAGCCTTACTGACTAGTGATTTAAATCGTGATTTAAATCGTGATTTAAATCAATTTGATTTAAACCAAATCCACCCTGACACACACACACACACACGGACGGGATGGGGAACTTGTGGACCTCCAGGTGCTGTTAGTCTCCAACTCCCATCGGCCCCAGACAAGAATGATGGGAGTTGGGATCTACCATCATACAAAATGGTCACACACTCCCCGCCACTTTGGGTAGATGTTGAGCCGCAAAACTCTTGCCAGCATGGCAGCAGCAATGGGTTTGGGCTGCATTTTAATCATAGCTGTCAACTTTCAGATTTGAAAATAAGGGATTTTCCCCAAACTTTCAGATTTGAAAATAAGGGATGCCGCAAGGGCGGTGCAATGGCACCAAGTAGCCTCGCCACCCTGCGCTCCAGAGGCTGCGCGCGAAAGGGTGAGCGAAAGAGCGAGCGCGTAGACGGCAGGCAGGCTGGCTGGCTGGTTGGGCGTGAGGGTCTGGCTGCACAAGGCATGCAAGCTCCGCCCCCAGTCGGTCTCAGACTCCTTATTGGCAGCCGAGCAACGCAGCTGAGGAGCCTCCCTGGCCGGCAGGGAGGGAGAGGAGCTGCTTCCTTTGAAATCTGGGAAATTTAAGGGATATCAACAATCCGGGATAGCAGCGGGAAACGGCATTGGAATAAGGGAGTTTCCCGCAAAAAAAGGGAGGGTTGACAGCTATGATTTTAATTGACCAAAAAATGAGAAAAAGAAAGGGGGAGGGAGAGAGAGAGAGAGAATGCCTGACAGTGCGGTCTGAACTTCTCTTCTATGGCTTTTAAAGCTCCAAAAGAGAAATATTTTTAAAGCAAATTAAGAAGGCATTTATAATTTATTTTGTGTATTGATAAGCAAACCTCGTGTAGTTACGATTTACCTAGCAATTAATTTTGTAGCTGGGTGGGGAGCAGAGCAGGAGGACAACGCAAAACCAAGTCAAGTCACTGAGAGCAGCAAAAAAAATCTCGCCTGCCCTACGCATGGCCAAGATGCCCAGAGGGGTCTTCGTATGTAATCCCCATTGAACAGAACAGGAGCAGACTGGGGTTTTGCATGCTGGAGTTTCCTGCAAGTGGATCAGATCTGTGCCTTTCATAGCTGTCAACCCTCCCTTTTTTTTGCGGGAAACTCCCTTATTCCAATGCCACTCCCCGCTGCTATCCCGGATTGTTGATATCCCTTAAATTTCCCGGATTTCAAAGGAAGCAGCTTCTCTCCCTCCCTGCCGGCCAGGGAGGCTCCTCAGCTGCGTTGCTCGGCTGCCAATAAGGAGTCTGAGACCGACTGGGGGGCGGAGCTTGCATGCCTTGTGCAGCCAGACCCTCACGCCCAACCAGACAGACAGCCTGCCTGCCGTCTACGCGCTCGCTCTTTCGCTCACCCGTTTGCGCGCAGCCTCTGGAGCGCAGGGTGGCGAGGCTACTTGGTGCCATTGCACCACCCTGGCAGCATCCCTTATTTTCAAATCCGAAAGTTGGGGGAAATCCCTTATTTTCAAATCCGAAAGTTGACAGCTATGGTACCTTTGCCCCTGTGTTGCCCTTAATGGCAACTGAAGACAGCCCAAGGTGGCTTCCTCCCCTCCCCTTTTGCTACCTTCCTGGTCACTTTGGGCAAACAAGTTAGAATACCGTAGGTGCCTGGCTAGAAATCAGAATGTTGGCTCCGCTTTCCTCTGAACGTCCCGGCAGATTTACAGTGGTTCTCAACCTTGGGTCCCCAGATGTTTTTGGCCTACAACTCCCATCAACCCTAGCTAGCAAGACTAGTGGTCAGGGATAATGGGAGTTGTATTCCACCAACATCTGGGGACCCAAGGTTGAGAAAGGCTGCGGCAGAAGGACCAGCAAGGTCTGAAGCACCTTGGGCTCTCTTGTTTGCTTCCATTTGATCTCTGCTGTGCCTTCCAGGTCCTTCTCAGGCTCTCGTTTTCCTCCAGTCCCCTCATTTATAGCCTGCCCGTCCTGCTAAAGGAGGCCAGCATGGAAAACGGCAGAAGAGCCGTTGAAAGAATCATAGAATCATAGTTGGAAGAGACCACAAGGGCCATCCAGTCCAACCCCCTGCCAAGCAGGAAACACCATCAAAGCATTCCTGACAGGTGGCTGTCAAGCCTCTGCTTCAAGACCTCCAAAGAAGGAGACTCCACCTTGGCAGCAAATCCCACTGTAGAACAGCTCTTACTGTCCTCATTCTTTCTAATGTTTAGGTGGAATCTTCTTTCTTGTTGTTTGAATCCATTGCTCCGTGTCCTCTTCTCAGGAGCAGCAGAAAACAACTTTTCTCCTTCCTCTATATGACATCCTTTTATATATTTGAACATGGCTATCATATCACCCCTTAAGCTTCTCTTCTCCAGGCTAAACATACCCAGCTCCCTAAGCCGTTCCTCATAAGGCATCGTTTCCAGGCCTTTGACCATTTTGGTTGCCCTCCTCTGGACACGTTCCAGCTTGTCAGTATCCTTCTTGAACTGTGGTGCCCAGAATTGGACACAGTATTCCAGGTGAGGTCTGACCAAAGCGGAATACAGTGGTACTATTACTTCCCTTGATCTAGATGCTATACTCCTATTGATGCAGCCCAGAATTGCATTGGCTTTTTTAGCTGCTGCATCACACTGTTGACTCATGTCAAGTTTGTGGTCTACCAAGACTCCTAGATCCTTTTCACATGTACTGCTCTCAAGCCAGGTGTCACCCTCCTGTATTTGAGCGCAATGTGAAACATGCTCTACGTCTGAGCCTCAAAACACACACACACAAACCAACAAAAACCTCAAAGGAACAGAGAGTGGCCTCGTCAATTTAACTTTCTGGAGGGCTGCTGAGGTTGCATTGCGCTCATGATGACTTGCTGACTGTTTTCCCATCATGGGCCCATATCAGACAGCAGCACCTTTGCTCAACGCCTGGGCAATAAATATTTCAGAGGAGCCCTGCAGGATCAGATCAAATGGGGGGGGGAGGAATCTAGTCCTGATAAGAGTCTTTGCTGGATTGTCCCCAAGGGCCATAATGAGGGGGCTTCACGGCTTTGCTTTCTTGTGCTGCCAACTGCTTTGGACCTGGCTAATTATCTTTTATAGGGACCCAGGTGGCGCTGTGGGTTAAACCACTGAGCCTAGGGCTTGCTGATCAGAAGGTCAGCAGCGGGGTGAGTCCCAGCTCCTGCCAACCTAGCAGTTGGAAAGTACGTCAAAGTGCAAGTAGATAAATAGGAACCGCTCTGGCGGGAAGGTAAACGGCATTTCCGTGCGCTGCTCTGGTTCGCCAGAAGCGGCTTTGTCATGCTGGCCACATGACCTGGAAGCTGTACGCCGGTTCTCGGCCAATAAAGCGAGATGAGCGCGGCAACCCCAGAGTCGGTCACGACTGGACCTAATGGTCAGGGGTCCCTTTACCTTTAATTATCTTTTACACCAACTAATTTCTTGTAAGGTTATATTGCTTACGCTGTTTTTATTGTTCTCTTTTGCATTTGTTGTTAGCTGCTCTTTGAGGAAGAGCAGGCAACAGGTCAGGTGGGGGAGGGGGAGATTCTCCAGGCTGAGGGCTGCACTGCCTTGTGGGAAACTTTCTGGGGGCCGCATGCCAGTGGGGTGGGGGGGGAGAGGCAAAAGATCCTGCAGGGCAGTGGATGTGACTCTCACCTTTCTATTTTCCAACCAGGCAAAGGTCAAGTGACCAAGGCAAGCAAACAAGAGAAGAAGAGGAGTTTGGATTTGATATCCCGCTTTATCACTACCCGAAGGAGTCTCAAAGCGGCTAACATCCTCCTTTCCCTTCCTCCCCCACAACAAACGTTCTGTGAGGTGAGTGGGGCTGAGAGACTTCAAAGAAGTGTGACTAGCCCAAGGTCACCCAGCAGCTGCATATGGAGGAGCGGAGACGCGAACCTGGTTCACTAGATTACGAGACTACCGCTCTTAACCACTACACCACACTGGCTCTCCAAAAAACATTGTCATAGTTCAGGGCTCTTAAGGGCAAAGTGAGGGAGACTGTCCCGAGGGCCAGATAGAGAGGCTGAGGGGGCCACATTCACCCCCTGAGCCTCCCCCCCCCCTGTTGTCAGCAATGGTTGCTATCATTAAATATCAGTTACAGATAGGTAGCAGTGTTGGTCTGCCGTAGTCGAAACAAAATAAAAAATAAAAAAAATTCCTTCCAGTAGCACCTAAGTTTGTTATTGGAGGTATCTGAAGAAGTGTGCATGCACACAAAAGCTCATACCAATAACAAACCTAGTTGGTCTCTAAGGTGCTACTGGAAGGAATTTTTTTTATTTTATATTTTATTAAATATCAGCCTCCTGTTCTCACAGTGGCCAACCCTGGGAAGTCTGCAGGTAGGAGACTAACACAGCAGTCCCTGCCCCACTTTGCCCCCCAGCAAGTGATATCCAGAGGTGTCATGCCACCCTCAGTAGCCCAGAGCTATCATGGCCAGTGATCGCTGATTACCTTATCCAGAGAGCTCTTTTAACACAGGCTGCTGACCTGGACAGTTGAACAGGAGTGGAGAATCAGTTGCCCTGCTCATGCGTTCCCTCCAGCTCCCATCAGGACTTTGCTACCTGAGTCTTGTTGCAAAGCCAGAGACTGGAAGGGGCAAAACTGGGTCTCTTGCCTAGGACCAATGGGCCAACACAAAGAAGTCCACGATTCCTGTGTTGCAGGGGTTGGACTGGATGATACTCAGGGTCACTTCCAACTCTATGATTCACACATTCACACTCCAAGCTTCCTTATGTGCTGGCACTGCCCCACTCCTGAACCCTACACCACACCTAGAAAATGCTGGTGCTATGGGTAGATGCAATTTTAAATACACTTTAAAAAGAGAATAAAAAAATTCCTTCCAGTAGCACCTTAGAGACCAACTAAGTTTGTTCTTGGTATGAGCTTTCGTGTGCATGCACACGAAAGCTCATACCAAGAACAAACTTAGTTGGTCTCTAAGGTGCTAGTGGAAGGAATTTTTTTATTTTGTTTTGACTATGACAGACCAACATGACTAGCTACCTGTATTTAAAAAGAGAGAAGAAGTTAGACTGCCAAGGATCAAACAAGGTAGAAAGGCAAAATAGTCCAGAGCCAATTCCACATTTTATGTATCAGGTGAAGTTTGCGCAGGCTGGGGGAAAGGGGTTTAAAACATGCTTTGCAGGAGGTTGCACTAGATGACTCTTTGGGTTCCTTCCAGCTCTACAATTCTAGGACTGTATATATAAAAAGACACATCCACACACACAATTTGGGTAACTGGAGACACAGCCGCCTTGCTCCCTTAAGGCCCGGGCAACACATTTCCCACTCCTAATTTTTAGGTAACATATTCAAACCCTTTTAGTAAAACCACTGTAGACCACCCAAAGCTCCCCAAGGGAAGGGCGAGATATGCGAGCAATTATTTTAAAATATTGTTTTTATGAGCCCTGGGTTTGGCTGGGACCCACCCATTCCCCTTTAATATCACCCACCCATTCCCCTTTAAGACCATCCGTTTATTTGTCTCGTTTTTGCTCCTTGCTGTAGCTCCTCTGACCCAACAACCCCTCGCCTCCTGACTCCACCAAATCCCAGGAACCCACAAAGCCAGAAAATTACCCCCAAAACCCGAAGGCGAGGCCTCTGGGACCTAACACAAAGAACGGGGAGGGACCATCTCCGCACCCCTTCGCCCCCACCCAAGGGAGCTCCTCGAGGGGGGAATCGAGGGAAAGAGACTTCTTCCATGCAGAGTTGGGGATCGGGGCGGGGGGCTGCGCACGCTTCCTCCCTGGGATGCCCGGAGCCTTCAGGTTCATGTTTCCAGCTTGCCACCCCAAGAGGCGGGGCAGTGCTGCTCGGGAGCCCCCCTCCCCTGCCCGCTCGCCCCCCTCTCCTGTCTCCCGCTCCCCCCAAAGACCATCCCCAGTACCGTGTCTGGCTGCAAGCAGGGAGCAGACCCAGAACCGCCAGCCTACCCAGACCGGACGCTGCACAGCTGCCGATGCCGAGGCTGCTGCTGCTGCTGCCGCCGCCTCTTTCTCCGCCTCCCTTCTACTCATTGGTGCATAAAGTGGGATTTATTTTCATAATGAAAAGAGAGAAGGAGGAGGGAGGAGCGCAGATGCAGCCCAAGTCCCGGCGACCCGGATTGCAGCGGCTTGGAGGAGGACCATCGGGGGGGGGGGCAATAAATAAATAAACTGTAGATAAAACTCTAAAGCGACTCCCACCCGCCCCAGAATCTCTCCTATTCTGTCTCTTGGGCTTTTCCAGGAAAGTAAAGTTTGCAGGAATTTATTTATTTGATCCCCAGTTGGGTGAGTTGGTCAAATCCAGGCGTGGGTGTGTGCGCAGTATACCCCGCCTCCAGCTCAAGTTCCTGTTTTGCGCAGGAAATTTCCTTTCCTTTCCTTTCCTTCCTTCCTTCCTTCCTTTGCTTGGCTTGCAAAAACATCGTCCTCTTCCTCCTCCTCGTGTCTCCATCGCGGGAGGGAATTTGGAGGCACGGAAAGGAGAGGATAACCATATTGTGCATAGCTGTCAACTTTTGGATTTGAAAATAAGGGATGCCAAGAGGGCCGTGCAATGGCACCAAGTAGCCTCGCCACCCTGCGCTCCAGAGGCTGCGCACGAACGGGTGAGCGAAAGAGCGAGCGTGTAGACGGTAGGCTGTCTGTCTGTCTGGTTGGGCGTGAGGGTCTGGCTGCACAAGGCATGCAAGCTCCGCCCCCAGTCGGTCTCAGACTCCTGATTGGCAGCCGAGCAACGCAACTGAGGAGCCTCCCTGGCAGAGGCGTAGCAAGCCCAGGTGGTACCCGGGGCGGATTTTTTTTTTTGTCACCCCCCCACCACTTTAATTTTAAAAAAATTAAAAAGTGTCACCCCCCTCTGATGGTGCCACTTTGCGAGGTGTGGGGGATTTGTGTGTGTGTCTATTATCTTTTTTTCCAATAAAGTTAAAATAAAAAAAAATTAAAAAAATAAAAAAATTAAAAAATTAAAAAAATTAAAAAAATTAAAAAAATTAAAAAGTGTCACCCCCCCCCTCTGATGGTGCCACTTTGTGAGGTCTGGGGGGTTGTGTGTGTGTGTCTATTATCTCTTTTTTCAATAAAGTTAAAATAAAAAATAATAATAAAATGATAAAAATTAAAAAAAATTAAAAAGTGTCACCCCCCTCTGATGGTGCCACTTTGTGAGGTGTGGGGGGTTGTGTGTGTGTGTCTATTATCTCTTTTTTTCAATGAAGTTAAAATTTAATTTTTTTTTTTTAAGTGTCACCCCCCTCTGGGGTGGAACCCGGGGCAGCCCGCCCCCTGCCTTCCCATTGCTACGGCCCTGCTCCCTGGCCGGCAGGGAGGGAGAGGAGCTGCTTCCTTTGAAATCCGGGAAATTTAAGGGATATCAACAATCCGAGATAGCAGCGGGAAACGGCATTGGAATAAGGGAGTTTCCCGCAAAAAAAGGGAGGGTTGACGGCTATGATACTGTGGCCAGCGGCAGTTTCATCCCTCGCTTTCCCGTTGCCTGATGGCCCGTTTTTTCCCTTTTTCTTTTTGCAAGCGTGCTGCGTGACTGCGCCCCGGTAGCAGTCCCTGCTAACTTGCAAGATGAGAAAGAATGCCTATATTCAGAAGAGGCATTTCCTCTTGAGAGCGGGGAATCCCTCTGTGGAGAGGGAAACGTGGTCTCTAGATGTTGCTGAACTCCCACCAGACCCATGCAGCCAGAGATGTTGTGGGGTTGAATACAGAACCATCTGCAGGGCACCAGGATCCTCACCCCTGATTTAGACAACCCTGCAAAGTATTGTCATCACTCACTTACTGCAGGTGGAAATGCTGATTTTATCATGCAGCTTGCCTCGTAGCAACCCCTTTTCAGAACGTGTTAGGTTTATGCAAGCTCCCGCTTTATGATCTGTAATTGCCCGAGGTCCAGCCTGCTACGCCTCCCTCATTCCTTCCATAGTCGTTTGTAGGACCAGTCCTACCATTGGGTAGTGTGAGGCAGCTGCCTCAAGTGCTGATGGGTAGCAGCAAGCTGTCAGAGACGGCTGTGCATGCTACATATCCTGCCCTGCACAGGCAAGTTGGCTTTCTGCCTAGCCTCAGGTGTGCTGGGTGGTGGTCTCCCCATCAGCCTCAGGGATTTAACAGCATGGTATCCACCTGGACTGTCTAGAGGAGCTGAGAGAAGTGTTCCGCCATGGTTCCACTCCTTCCTCCTGGGCTGTGTCCAGAAAGTGGTGTTGGGAGATAAGTGCTCGGGCCCCTAGGCAATCACTTACGGGGTGTCTCAGGGCTCTGTCCTCTCCCCCATGCTTTTTATATGAAGCCGCTGGGAGAGATCATCGGGGGACGGGGCTGGATATTCACCAATATGCATGATACCCAAGCTCTCCCTCTCCTTTAAATCGAAATCAGTGAAGGCAGTGAATGTCCTGTGTGTCTGGAGCTGGCAGGAGGATGGATGGTGGCTAATGGATTGCGGTTGAATCCTGACAAGACAGAAGTACTGTTTTTGGAGGACAGAGGGGAGGCAGGTGTGGGAGACTCCCTGGTCTTGAATTGTGTAACTGTGCCCCTGAAGGACCAGGTGTGCAGCCTAGGAGACATTTTGGACTCACAGCTGTCCATGGAGGCGCAGGTGAATTCTGTGTCCAGGGCAGCTGTCTACCAGCTCCATCTGGTGTGCCAGCTGAGACCCTACCTGTCTGCAGACTGTCTTGCCAGTGTGGTGCACGCTCTGGTTATCTCCTGCTTAGGGCTACCTTTGAAGATGACTCGGAAACTACAATTAATCCAGAATGTGGCTGCCAGACTGGTGACTGGGAATAGCCGCTGGGACCATTTAACACCCAGTACGTTTCCGAGCACAATTCAAAGTGTTGGTGCTGACCTCGGCCCAGAATACCTGAAGGAGCATCCCCATTGTTCAGCCAGGACACAGGTCCAGATACGAGGGCCCTCTTGGTAGTGGCGCCCTCCCTGTGGAACACCCTCCCGCCAGATGTCAAGAAGATAAAGAACTACACAACTTTAGAATATATCTGAAGGCAGCCCTGTATTCGGAAGTTTTAAATGTTTGACATTTTATTGTTTTTAAATGTGCTGGAATCTGCCCAGTGGCTGGGGAAAACCAGCCAGATGGGTGGGGTATAAAAAAATAAAAATATTATGTTCATTCACATGGAACAGGGGTGCAATCTTGTCCTTTGCCCCCAGCAGCTGTATTTTGGACCAGCCCCAAAAGAAACCATTCCAGGCATCTTCTTTGTTGACTATCGAGATTAATATGAATTAACTGAAAGGTTTTTCCAAGAGGGAGCAAACTGCAAACATGCACAGGCTCAACAGGTAGGGGTAAAGGTAGAAACAATCCACTAAGACTCCCCCCTGCCAATACCCCTATGGCCATTTGACAATGTCTACGTTTTGTATAATAAATAATAATAATAATAATAATAATAATAATAATAATAATAATAATAAATTTATATCCTGCTCATCTGGCTGGGTTTTGCCAGCCATTCTTATTAGAGTTTGCGTAGCGTATTGGTGGGTTTTCTTCATAGGTTGGATCTATCTGCTATCATACAAGGCCTCAGAGCATGCTTTTTCAAAGACTATTGTGGTTACACAATGTGGACTTGTATATGCATGCATGTCAGCTGTGAAGAAATTTGCCTTTTCCAAATGCGTGTAATTTTTCCAACTCCAGATCTATCTTCAATGTAATTGTGTAGACTTGCACCAAACCCATTTGGCAGTTCCCTCTTTGGCAGTTCAGACAGGCAGGTCTGAACACACTATTCACACGTGTGTTTTCAGTTCACTGGCCTTAGGGCTGGCCATACCATTAGGCAGATTGAGATGGCCACCTGAGACAACTTATTTTGGGTGTAATGGAAGGACAACAATTCATTATTTATTATGGGAAGGATGGGTTTTTTCTGCTTTGGGTGCCAAAACAACTTGACTGGCCTTGGATACAATGCACTTTGATGTGACAAAAGTTGCTGCTCTGCCCCAGGCAACAAAATTTCCAGCTCCTATTGTGTCCTTGTGCCAACCTTAGGAGACCCTGCTGGGACCCCTTTCAACCATGCCAGCTCATGAAAACTGGGGATTTGAAAAACTACCGTAGATTTGTATTAACTATTTTATAGATTTAACATTTCCTGGAGATTAGAAGGCCTGGGAAAAAGTGGTCTCTCTCCAGCCTACCCCATTCAGGAGAAACTAGGGATTTGACTGTCTCAAGACCCAGCAGTAAACTAGAAAGGCTGGAGAACACAGAGCTGCAATGCCAAGCATGCAAGCACTTATTTCAGCAGGGGGGGGGGAGCAAGGAATCTCATCCCAACAGTTACACTGGTTAGGCTCCTTTGCTCCTGCTACACCAGGCACCCCCAAACTGCGGCCCTCCAGATGTTTTGGCCTACAACTCCCATGATCCCTGGCTAACAGGACCAGTGGTCAGGGATGATGGGAATTGTAGTCCAAAACATCTGGAGGGCCGAAGTTTGGGGATGCCTGTGCTACACCATTCCTCCCCCTCACCGCTTTTGACCTATCCAACTGAAGTGAATGAGAGACAGTTTAGAATAGACAGGGCATATTTGCAGTTTCTTCTGAGGCATGACTCACTCAAGAGCTGATGGCACAAGCTCTGCATGCCCTTTGCCACTTCTACTTGTTGCAGTGCATCTTGAAGTGTGTTAACAAAAGGGCCCTGGGTCTGCAGTACGTTTTGGTTCCTTCCTTTTCCACTGTATGAAACAAAGGGAATGAAAACACACACTGTACAACTGCTGGTCCCCTGGGCAAGACAGCCTTCTTTGACAAAGAGTCTGCTTGCTTCCTGTTAAAAGTCCTGCATATCTGCTGGGCAGTTAAGACCCCAGAGAGGCCTCTTAAATCTTGTGCCCATCCAACCCAAGTACACTCCGAAACAGGCACTCTTTAGGTACAGTTCCTTATGATCTAGCCTTGCCCGCAAGCTGACCAGCTGTTGCAAAGCTGATCTATGCTCATCCCAGAAGATACCCAGTTGAAATCTACTCCCTTGGAGCACTGGGTTTCACTCTTTCTAACAAGGAAACCACAGGAGGAACAGCCAGGCCCAGTTGGTCACCACTCTGTCACGAATGGTTCAGAGGTGCATATCCTGCCCTGTCATTTTGAGCAGCTGCTGCTCAAATTCAATTCCTTAAGGAGGACTCATCAGCATGGTAAGCTCAAGCTTCTTTGTGAAACCGTTTTTTTCAAAGTTGCATTCTACCCTGCATGCATGCAATACTGATAAAATTGACACTGAGAAGATTTAACAAGTTATTCATTTAATAAGCATTTTACCACATTGTATTGTACACTGTCATCTGTTCAAAAAGATTAGGGTTTTTTTAATTAAAAAAAAACACACCACAGGATACTGTGTTATATTCATAGAAACAGGTGAACAGTGTTCACTGTTGTAGCTGGTTGTTTTTTAAACTTTGTGGAATAAGTCTTCAGCTGCAAACAAACAAACAAACCCTAAAAGGAATTCTAATTCTCAGGCAGGTCTCTGAACAGCTCTCCACACGTTACACCTTTCTGAACTGGCTAAAATAGCACAGTAGCAAGCTTCGACATTGAATATAGGGGAAGTATCAAAAGGCTTTAATCCTGCATCCCAGCTGATCACAGCATTACTCTCTGCTAGTTCAAGTCGTCCTTCCTGCAGAGGAAAAAACCTGACTTAGATACTGCCAATGCATCCCTATGAGCTGTGCCAACAAGTTTTCTCTATGCAGTTTGGTTTCACAAAAAGAGACACAAACCTTTAAAATAATGGCTTTAATTGTCATTTTGAAGTATATGGGAGGGAAGTGTGCTTGAATTAAAATATACATCATACCAGGGAAGCTGGCAAAGGTTATGGGGTGGTTTCAAAATGCTGACAGCAACATAACTAGTGTACATGACAAGAAAAAAGCAATCCCTTTAAAACAATAAAATAAAAGACATTCACAGTGGTTTGTATAAACAATATGTAATTCGACAGTAATCAGTTTCCTAGTCTTGTAGCACACTAGTGCCTCTTTAGGTCCTAAAAGAAAAGCAGGCATCACACACCACCTGGTCTGTACAGGTTCAAGGAGTCAATTGTACAATTACCCGGAATGACAGGATAAGTTGCTGTGAAGTATACAGCTCGAACAATAAGGAAAAAAAGCGTGTTTTCTCTCTTCAAATGAACATAAGAATTTTAAAAAACTCTTCTTGAGAAGGGAGAAAGTCTCATTTGCTGTTACAACCAGCAAACGCCATCCATCAAAATGAAGAAAAAAAAAACCCCCACAAACACATTAATCTAGTCTTAGCAAGCTGACAGATACAAGTTACCGTTTTTTAAAAATGATTATATACTATAGTACAAGTCCCAACTAGGCAGGGCCAAGAGTGATTATTTCTTTGCTTGTTTTGTGATCATACCCCTGGGTGGCGTTACAGGCCGGCTAGCATTGGGCTTCTTCTTCTCGGCAGGCTTCAAAATCTGGAATGACAACGTTCTTTCTTAGCATGGAAGCACTGTATGCAGCTGAACAGAGATGAGAGCACAAGAAGGGGGCTACTGGTGTTAGCCCAAAAGCTGCCTATATATATTCTACACCCATAATTTTGTGATTTCCACCCAATGGGCATGGCTAGGTGGCTTAGAGCTGTAAAATCATTCATCCAGGGTCTTGGCACACACAAAAATAATTATTTTTCAGGGCAATAATCTTAAAACAGCCTCACTTTACTGAAAACAAAATAAAAAATAAAAAAATTCCTTCCAGAGGAACCTTAGAGACCAACTAAGTTTGTTCGTGGTATGAGCTTTCGTGTGCATGCACACTTCTTCAGATACACATTACTGAAATATTGCAGTGTAGGAAAAGACGACTCCCTCCACTCCCAAAGGGAAGAGGGAATACAAGGGCCTTCAGGAATGTCAATGCAGATTCTGCCAAAACAGCCTTGCTCCAAGAGGAAGACAGCATTTCTTCACATAAGAGAGTAGCTAAGCAGGGTGCCACCAGAATCTCAATCCACGGGATGGGAAAGGCTCATTCAGTAACAGGTGCTCCTGGGACCTCTGGCCTAATCCATTTAGGGCTATAAAGGTCAACAGCAGCACTTTGGATATAAATGTCACCCTGCTTTCCCTCCCACTGCTTGCAATTTTCTATGCCTCCTCTCAGATCACCAGCATTAGGCAGCAGGGAAGAGCCATGACTCTTTGGACAATCCAATTCAAGGTGGAACAGATTACAGCTGTCCTACTTATTTTATGGCAAGCCCGTGCCTCAGCACAGATTAAAGGAAATGGAACACATTTTCAAATAGCTAGTGCTTACGATTCTGGTTTAAGGAAGACCAGCTTAAAAGTGAAAACAGGAAAATTATTGGGGAAAACGAGGCACCTAAACCCTAAAAATATACTGTACCTGGAAGGAACACATTAGAGTCTCATCCACGCTCATCATGGCACCCGCATTGTCAAATTCCCCACAGTAATTTGGGGCAGAAAACAGAGTTACCAGTTGCCTTTTTGCAAAGAACTCATATCCATCTTCAACCACCTTTAAAGCAAAGACAATTCAATTAATTATAGGGGGGGGGATATGACACAACAGCAGTAATTTTAATACTCCTAACCTTTTTATAATCCTCCTTCCACTCTTTCTAGTGCAGCAGAATCACTTTGGTGTTGTGGCTAACCCAAGTCTTGATCTCAGAGGTCGCTGGTTCAAATCTCACCACAGCTGCGCCATGTCATCATGACATGGTCTTAGTGTAAACCACTCCCAATCTCACCTGCTCCCCACCCCATTCTGTGATGATCTATAACCACCTCACTGGCTTGCTGCAAAGATTACTCAGGATATATATATAAAAGCTCTGAGCTTTTATCTAAAACTTTTACCATAGGACACTGAAGAACAGAGGCATAGTGGTATATGCAGGAAGTTCTATGGTTGAGCCTATGAAACCAGGCCTCCAGGGCCCATTCATTCTTCTAGCTACAAAACCACGTTAACCTCACAAGCTGCTTGTTTCATGTCATTCTGCAATTTAGAGACAAGGCTAGATCAGCAAGACCAGGAACTCTTAAAGCAAGCATCGTTCTGAGGCAAGTGAACTTGAAGGGGGAGGGGAGAGGGGGGGAAAGAGGAGAGACTGACCAGTTTCTCGCGTGGTGGACCAAGGGGTGTCCACTGGGGCCCAGGAGCTGGTGGCTCCTTCCCCAGGATCAACTCTAAGCATTTGGTCTTTACCTGATGAGCTCTGCATATAAGATCCAAATCATGTTTATGAAGGAACTTTGCAACCACTTCAGCTCCAAATGTGAAAGAAACGCCTCTGTCATTTTCTCCCCATCCCAGGACATCTTTGTCAGGGTCAGACCACAGCAGATCACAAAGGAGGCCTTGATCTGGCACATCAGTAGGCCGCATAATTCGTCGGATTTGTTCCATTGATTGGAGGTCTGGCGATAAGCCTGCAGGGGATTAAGATGCAGCCGCTTTGCATTTTGTTCACATTCTGGGCACTCGGCAAATGCACGCACTGTGCAGTGACAGTATCTTCATTCCAACTGCAACCTCATCTATGCTTATTTTGAGGAAGCTATCCAGTGCAACCCAAAATTATTCCTCAGATATGTTCCATTTATGTTATGAACTATCCTCTCATGCCAAGGACATGGAGGCAAGGAGACTGGTAGTGGCAAAGCTGATTAGGAACATAGGAATTTGTGATTGGTGTGGGGCCCCCATGGTGCCTTGCACGAATGGTGTGAAGGCTGTAGACATCACATGCTGTCTGGGTACTGTGCAAGAAGTCTCAGTGGTCGTGACACTTATGTGCATAAATGATGCTGGAAAGAAACAGTCGTAGAGACAAAATAAAACATGTTCCACCCGCAGAGCCAGCTAGGTGGAAGCATCTGATTTAGTATGCCTCACAGATGATGGGACAAGTGGCTCAGGTTCTCAAAGCGAATTACAGGATATAACTTTGTAGCTAGCACACACACATATATATGAATGGCTGTACTTTAAAAAGACTAAAGAGCCATAGGGGGAAATGCTCATGAATAGGACACCTGTATAGGCATCCACACGCCTCAGACCCAAGACGGGGTAGCTGGAGTACTTGGTACTAAGAGATCACAGCTGTGCAAGAGTGGCAGTCTGTAGGGGAAGTTTATCCCTGAATATAAAAATCTGAAGGAAGGAGAAAGTGGCAGATCAAGGGTATGTAAAGAGGTCATAGCTGAAGAGGAACAAACTCCTTCACAGTATCACCACGGTGAAAACAGGTACCCAAAGCAACATAGTACAGGCGTCTCCTCACTTAATGCATGTTCAACTCACGTGCTTATGTGTGGTGCTGGGAAATAATTAAATCGATTTACACTGCAAAAGGGCGTGAAATAGGCAAAAACAGCTCAAAAAGAACGGCAAAACAGCTAGCAATTCCAGGAGCCTTTGCACCAACCTTTGATGCCTATGGAGAGTTGAAGTTTGAGAAAGGAGGTATGGAGAGGGCGGTTGTAGTGGAATTTGGCTTTTTAGATGGGTGTTTCCCACTACACATGATTTCATGTATATGCATGGTACCCAGGAACATAGCCCTGTGTAAGTGGGAAGATGCCTGTACTGCAGGGATAGTGTTTTTTCTTACACAAGCACCGAACCAAAACTCCTTCCATATATTTATTTAATAAAAATTTTTCTATTAATGCCATATCATAAAATATATCAAGGTGGTGAATAGTATGTATGTGAGAATGTTGCACTGTACAATATACATTTTGCATGCTTTCCTTTTTTTTACCTAAAGAGGTAAAATGTCTTTACAATATTCCCATGTAGGATCTTACAATTACCATGACAGTTTGTGAGACAAATGGATGCACTTTTCACTTCACGATTCACACTAGACTAACAATGTGATCTTCATAAACTAGGATATTGTCATCTGCACAATGATTAACAATGCTCCCCAATTTCAATAACATACAACGTACTGGAGCAAGAAAAATGTCCCATGGTTTTTCAAACAAGAACTGATCCAAGAAAATGGATTCCAGTGTCCCTTTTTAAACACCACACACAGCTTTGTTTGGGACATTTTACCACCCTATTATACATTGGAATTTGGCTTGGAGGGGTCGCACAGCGTAGGGTTGATTGGCACAAAAAAAATAAACTTATTCAAGATGGAACTCAGTGCTAAAAAAATCCATCTCTTTTCCAGTAGGCTGTGAATGAAGGAGCAAGGAAGGCTACAGGCTTAATCCTTCCCCTCACACCAGCCATCTCCACAGCAAGCTGCCCATCACAGTCACTATATCTAAGCTGCTCAAAAGTAGGACATTTTATTGGTTTAAAGCAGCTGCCTCAAATTAAAGAGGTATGACCTATCCTTTCTGCAAGGTCATAATATTTGTCCTCACATCTGTTCAGCTGTAGCCTCCCAATTCAACGCCTACTATTGCAACCCTGATGTTTTTGCCTGTGTAAGCATACTGCAGTTGCTTATAGTTCAGGAATGGCAAGGCTAAATATTTAAATCAAAAATGGGTCAGGAGATGCTAGGTTAGTATAACACAAGTATTTTTATAACATGGCACTCGGAACTGTCCAGATAACCTACAATTACCTACAAGTATGCAATTACCCACAAGCAGATAGCATGCATTTATAGCATCATATTTCAGTGGAAGAGTTCCGGCAGTTACAAAATTAGGCCTTTTCAGTAAACGTCTACTTCTCATTCTGTCTCAGATTATCCATTAGCCCCATCACTACAGTAACACGTAAGCTGGAGCACCCACATCCCTACAGTCACCTCACTCTTAATGGTGGAGTCACCAAATGCATCCAGGGTTACTTCCCGTCACCAAATTTGTTGTTCTGGTGATTCATTGTCATGACTGCAGTTCAAATGGTATGAGGGAGGGAACTATATTCAGACCAACTCTGGTATATAATAACTCCTTCCTATATAACACTCGGTCAAAGTAATTTGCAGGTGTTCCCCTATGCAAACAAAGGTACGAATAGGCTGCTTGGACAAACATTCTTCAATACATGGTTACACCGAAAACCTGTTAGAAACATTATCTCAATTGACATTAGCTGTGAAATTTCGCAGTGTGCTCAACCTGTGCTTTTCAGGCATCCAGATGTTTTGGACTACAATTCCCACCATCCCTGACCACTGGTCCTGTTAGCTAGGGATCATGGGAGTTGTAGGCCAAAACATCTGGAGGGCCGCAGTTTGGGGATGCCTGCTAGATAGACAAGAAATAAATGCAGTGCCCTGCAATACAGAGAAAGTGGCTCCAGGCCTGCACAGAGCTTGTCTGAGGCCTGGGGCAGGAGTCCTGTTAGAATAGGGTTATAAACTCAAACCAAAAAAGGAAGTTGGTGCCTGGCAAGACCCTCTGGCCAGTTTAATCCTCTAAGGCCCGGGGCAAGTGTACCCAGCTGCCACCCCACTGCACGGGCCTGAGTGGCTGTACATGCTGACTTACCCAAGATGGTCAGTAGTAAGGCATAAGCAAGTATCACTTTGTAAATCATGTATCAACTTACCTCCATGACAGCAGAATATTTTCTCATCCACAATGGCTGCAATTGGTAAACAATTAAAGCAGTCTGTAAAGGTTTTCCACAGCTTGATGTTGTACCTTCTTTTACCTAGGGAGATATTTCAGTACATGAACTCACTTGCAAATTAACAGTGGCAGAAGAAGAGAATAGGGAGGACAAGGAGACCTGCATTTACATTTTAGTATCTTTGATCCACTTAATCATTGTTTACGTGATGGAACATTAAGGTCCTAGTCTGTGTTGGCAGAGAGGAACTGTTCTCCATACCTGCTAAAACCCAAACACAGGGGTATCTCAAACCCTTGAGGATTTTCCCCCTTCTGTCATAATACCTGCTCCAGAAATAAACTGGCAAGAAGCTCAGGACAGACCACAGAAACGCACTACTTCACACAGCACTCTTCACTCCATACAATTAATGTATGGAGCTCATTCCACAAGCCACAGTGTGGTCACTGGCTTGGGTGGCTTTAAATAAGCTTGTGACACAAATTAATGGCAGCTACCAACAGCTAAAACCCCTGATGACAAACGCCATCTGTGTTCAGAGGTAGTGCACCCCTGAATACAAGCTTGGAGGGACAACAGTGGGAAAGGTAGACCACTTTCACATTCCACCTGTAGGATCGTTAGATGCTTGATTAGACAAATCTTTAGTCCAGTCAAGCAGGAATCTTGCAGTCATCACACCAGCCCTTTTCACATACAGATGCTATTCTAATAACTGTTCTAGCGTTTAGAGACTCCCAAGGCAAAAATAAGCTATGAGCTTGCTAATGATCCCTCACTGCACCTTCACCACTGATAACACTGACCCTTAGCCTCGACCTGGAATTTAGGCTCCCATATTCTAGACTGGTTTGAACATTGCCCTTGTTTTACTGAAGCACATGCTGCCTAGGATGCTGTCAAATGGTGACAGCATCAAGTGCAAATCCTCTTATCACACTCATGACAGTTTCCGCAATTTGCTTCCAAGCAAGCCTAACCAACAAATTATGCTGAAACCATTACAAACCTGACTAAGTATGAGGTTCACTGAATGAAGGGGTGGGGAGTATGAGGAGATACAAGATACAAAAATACACCCGAGCATCAGGAGAGTTAAGCCATTAAAAGGGCAGGGAGTTCAAACCACCAAGACGGATCCAGCGAAATGCAGACTTTGCCGTAATATAAAGCTGTAATGTGAAAGGGATTGTTTGGCTGTGTTTTTAATCACATGTTCTGCTTTATTAACAATTCTTCCTAGGATTACAGATATCAGTGAGCAGGCAGTCCCAGACAAATCAGAACAAAGGAAGCTGCCTTATACCAAGTTAGACCCTATCTAATTCAGTATTATCTACACAGACTGGCAGCAGCACTTTAGGGTTTCAGACAGGGGTTCTTCTCTCCCAGCCCTACTAGGAGATGTTGGGGAATAAAACCTGGGGACCTTCTGTATGCAAAGCAGGTGCACAATTGTTTTGTATCCATTAAATAAGTCGTTAAACAGAGAAATATGAGCATGCTTTGCAAGTCTTATGGCAAATGCCATCATTAGTGTCATTTGGTACTATAAAATCACTGCGGAGAATAATGGTGCACTGTTAATCTGAAGCTGCTGAAAAAGTGGATCTCCTCCCACTTCAATTAATATGAACCACAAAGTTTGTAGTAGGTTTGCTGTAGGCAGTTACTGAAGTATTACGTCATGGGTAGGCAACCTAAGGTGCGCCAATCGCCTTCTAAATCTGGCCCGCGGATGGTCCGGGAATCAGCATGTTTTTACATGAGTAGAATGTGTCCTTTTATTTAAAATGCATCTCTGGGTTATTTGTGGGGTCTGCCTGGTGTTTTTACATGAGTAGAATGTGTCCTTTTATTTAAAATGGATCTCTGGGTTATATGTGGGGCATAGGAATTCATTCATCCCCCCCCCCCAAAATATAGTCCGGTCCCCACAAGGTCTGAGGGACAGTGGACCGGCCCCCTGCTGAAAGTTTGCTTATGACGTTTTTACTGTTTTTTGTAAACCACTTTTAGTACAAATGTATCTGTGAAAAATGCAGTGTTTATTTATTGATATAAATTATGTGATTCAACACATTTTTAAACCAGTGGGCTCAATGGCACACTGGTTACTAAAGACATGCAAGTGACAGAGGCTATAGGAAAAGCAGACTATCTGATTCGTAAAGTCCTGAAACCAAGTACCGGTAAGCATATTTTTCAAACCCTAGGTTTATATCACCAAATGGAACAGCCAGAAACTGAATTTAGAGTCAATTCCAGAAAGTGCAACAAAAGGAAACATACAGATTACACATTGTGTCATGGCATGCAGAGAACAAAAAAGGCATGCAATTCAATCAGGCCTGCTTTTAACCAATCAATTGATTATTAAAGGACCAGAAGAGCAGTAACAAGGTATGTCCTATCTTCAAGCAAGGCAGATAATAAACTGCCCTTCAAGGAAGGGGAGGAGTTCACACCCAGTCCAGCAACTAGAGTAAGACAACACCACCCAGAGGCTTCTTAGTGCCCACTCAAGGAGAAATGGGTTCAACTTTGTACTTGCAAACTCAAACTGAAAAAGTTAACATTATAAATATAAGCTTAATTTAACACTTAAGTGGAGACTGGCAGAGCAGTGACTTGGTGAAGACCGGACTGTAGTTGCACCTTTCTCTTCTGAAGAGAGCAAAGGAAGAATAACAAGGCTATATTTCACCTGCCAAAATGATAGAAAAGTCTCTTAACTAGGCAAGTCAGTATTGTCATTAATAAGCAACTCACTCCAAACCCAGAGGTTATTTTATAGTAAAAATAGTGCCATTTACACTATGAATCACTTTCCCAAGTCTCAAAAGACAGCACCAGAAGTACTTACATTCATCGTAGAAGCCATAAATTCTATTAATGCTGGCACATTCATGGTTCCCTCTAAGGAGGAAAAAATTCTCTGGGTATTTTATCTTGTAGGCCAGTAAAAGACAAATTGTTTCTAAAGATTGTTTCCCTCTATCAACATAGTCACCAAGAAATAGATAGTTGCTTTCTGGTGGGAAACCTCCATATTCAAAGAGTCGAAGTAAATCATAGTATTGTCCATGGATGTCACCTTAAAACAAAACAAAATGGCGTTGATATGGTTTGAGAGTTTGGCTCATTAAAGCAAATGCATGCTAATATAATCACTTTAAAGAATAAGAATTGTTACACAACATTAAGAAAATTAAGCATATGTAGCAGTAAATTTCCTCCAATTAGCAATTCCTATTCCATTCATTGGTGTTTTTGCAAGAGATGTTCAATGGACTGTGCCATTGTTTTCTCCAAAGTACAAACTTTCAGACTATTATTTGTGATCTGTGAGGTTAGAAGCACAACAAAACCAGTCCTAAAAACTAAAGCTGGCTTGAAGTGAAAATTTCACTTGCTATTAATTCCGACTAAGCAAATCCACTTTAATCTTAAATCTTTTGCATTAAGCGGTGTCTAACACAACTTACTTTGACGTCTTGTGAAAAGCAATGCCTTCTGCTCCACCTTACAGAATCATGCAATGATGAAGAAAAATGGGCCACCACTTTTTCGTATACAAATGGTTATGGATATTACTAACACTGATACAGGCAACGACCAACTGATGCACGCCCATGTGCGTCACAGCAATGAGGAAATGGTTGGAAAAGGGGGTGTAAAAGGGCGGTGGAATAATGTGGTAAAGCGGGCTTATGCATGCTCCACCAATGTGCCAGGGGTCAAGAACATAACCCCCAGGCAAATCGGTTGTTGCCTGTATCCATAACCTAAAATCAAATCTCCACTGGGCTGATGGAGAAAGCTTCCTCTTTCTGGGATTTGTGTCCTCTTTATTCTGTCTACTTGAAGAAGTTTCCCTTCAGAATTCTATTCAAATCAATTCTACTTTTGCCCTCAAGTAGCATGATTTGCATAGGATGACAAGAGTATTTTGACAGCAATATTTTAATGGATTTGCCATCTTCAGAGATGGTGAAACTGCCACCTAAGAAGTTGTGCCACATCATCATCAGTTAATTAAAAAAAGGATAGTTGGAGCCAACAAATCTCAATGCTTACCACATATTTTAAGCGGTGCTTCAAGTTCTAACAGAATGGGTTGACTGAGAAAGATTTCTCGAGATTTCAAGCATAATCCTCTTATTTCGTTCTCTTGAAGTTGCACATTTTTACCGGGTTTTGACCCTCTTACTGTGAAAGAAAAAAAGAATGGTCATGTTTAGCAAATGAAATCCACTGAGTTTCAAATAAATCATCATTAAACACATAAAACAGATTATTTACATTAAATGCAAATGACCAATTTTGGGTCTTGAAATCTCTTCTGAGCTCTTACAGAGAAGGCTCATGATTACCAAGCAGATTTCGATTCAAGCTGAGGGAAGTTTGCCCACTGCTGGAATTAACAGGCAAATAATGAAAACACTGCCTATTAAAATTTATAAAATAAAATAAATTCTAGTGGTCCAGGAAACAAATGCTACATATATAGGCTGCACCAATGTATTTTATGCTGGTGAAACATTTAGGATACAGATACAAGAATTATAATTTGAGGACAACCTTATGAAACAGATTCTACACCAGTAGAATCAGTGGTTATTTATCTTCCCAGGAAGCATAACTGATCTAGTGCAACACTGCTTATTCCAACTCCATCCTCTCCCAAACATGTATATTATTCAAAATAGCCACATGGATTAATCATAGATTTAAGGCACTGCTCCTTCTGATGAGCTGACAAGATTACGCAGTTAAAAATTTTTTTCCAGAGAGGAGAATATGTTTTAAATAGCAGTACCCATTTATGGTCCTATTTCAGTTTAACCTGCAACAGTGTTAGAAACTCAGATATATAAGCTAATTGCCCAATGGCACCTTAAATCTAGGCTATGGTCACCACAAAGGAATGTCTAGGTGCCCTTTTTTGAGATGACATTTATTATCATTGTCATTACTCATTTCATTTCTCTACCGCTTTATAATTGAAAAAAGCAAGTTGTTTACATTGCATTAAAACATCAAATAAAACTATCTAGAATACAACAAATTCAAGCTTCAAGGAAAATATTTCAGATCCTTCTCCAAGTGATATTCTGCTTTCCCCATTTTTATTTACCTACTTAATTTATATAGCTGCCCCACAGAAGTACTCTCTAGGAAGTCAGTGTGGTGTTGTCATTAGAGTGTCCGACTAGGACAGGGCTAGGCAACCTAAGGCCCATGGGCCGGATGCGGCCCAATCGCCTTCTCAATCCGGCCCGCGGACGGTCCGGGAATCAGCATGTTTTTACATGTGTAGTATGTGTGCTTACTGCTTTTATTTAAAATGCATCTCTGGGTTATTTGTGGGGCATAGGAATTCGTTCACCCCCCCCCAAATAGTCCGACCCACCACATGGTCTGAGAGACAGTGGACTGGCCCACGGCTGAAAAAGGTTGCTGACCCCTAGACTAGGACCTGGGAGATCAGGATTCAAATCCCTACTCAGTCATGAAGATCACTAGATGCCCTTGGGCCAATCACAGCCTCTTAACCTACCTCATAAGGTTGTTGTAGGGATTAACTGAGAAGGGGGAGAACCATGTATTCCATGGAAGAAAAGGTAGGCTATAAATTGAATAAGCTCTACTGCTTACCTGCTTAAGCAAGCTGGAGGGGCCAGCCAAATGGAGATATCTGTTGCCAAACAGGCATCTAAAGATCTCCATGTGGTTACAATTGGACCTGCACCAGTTGCAAAACACGCCTGGGGAATTTCAAACACTGCCTGCATACAACTTCCAAGTTGCTGTCAGTTGACAAAGCAAAGGATTCCAAGTTATCACCATTAGTTAAATAAATAGAAAAGGAGCAGGAGAATCTTGCTTACTGGGCTCTGGAGGTTTTTGCAAGCCTGTCTGAGATTTCACAGGATCTCGGGTAGCCCTGCAAAATTTTGTATTTACGCTCAACCCCCAGGAACAAAACCCCCATGTAAGCTGCAGTCCCACTATTCTTACTTACATGGAAGGGAAGAGGTGCAAAAGTTGAATATCTTAATTCAAAACCAAGAGGAATTTGAAAACTGCATGGGTCCCAAGCTAAGCCAGAGTATGATATACAGTACACCAAACCCAGTAAGAGTTACTTCAAATCAATTAAACCTGATGGCAAGAATGTTCCTCTCACACCAGTCAGACATGCTACCTCAATGTTTGAGCAGTGCAACTAAGCCTTCCCAGAGCCTTCCCCAATGATGCATATGTTTTCAGTGCAACATATTCTATTGACCTATTTCAACCTAGACATCATCTGTGCACTGATGTTATACAGGAAGCAGAACAAGCAGTTTAAAGTACTTGCACCAAAGCTTTGAAAAACTCAAAGGCTGTAGTTTAAGATGATTTACTTTGAAGTTTAGTATCAGAAAGGAGTTGCAATTACCAGCGGAATAATTGCAGGGCAATGGTTGTGACATGAGCAAATACATGTTTCAATTTTTCTTCCCAATCAGTTGTTAGCATTCATTGATGATGTTATCAGTACTACTATATATTGAGGGTGCAATTAAAATATTTAATACAAGTAATGAGGCATAAACCTATTGATATATTTCCCCATCACTGCAGTGTGATTATGCATGAAGCTATTGAGCAATACTGTAGAGCAATTTCCCCAAGTTTCCTTCCAAACAATAAGTAAGCAGCCTCAAATGCAAAGTGTCCATCAGCAACAGTTTATAGAAATGACCCACTGATAATTACATTATATGCTTTTAAACAGTTAACTGAAGGGTGTTAACCGTGTTAAAAGCTTCTATAGACAGAAAACAGATCAAGCATTTTAGAAACGATATGCTTGTACTGTAGTAATGCTCTTAAAGAGGGAACCAAAGGCCTGTGGGAAAAACTATTCAGCAGCATTTGTGAAACAGAAGCTTCTGCCACTGCCTCAGCTTATATTCTCATCACCCTCACAAGCAGAGAACTTTGGCCAGGCAGGGATGAAAAAGAATGTATCCTAGAATAGCAATCTGCATTTGATGCCATTCAGAATTCTAGTCATTCCCTATAAACTCTCCCTTACTACCTGTAGATGTCCTCAAGGAGAAGCTGGACAACATAGCCTACAAGCCAGGTTCCAACTTGCTACTTTAATCACCCAATAAATAAGAAGTATGACCAAGATCTCTGAAAGTGGTATGACTTAAAATGAGAAGAGACTACCTCTAGAAAGCATGCAGAATTTGCACATGTTGCAAAGATAGCATAAATGTTTCAAGCACTGAAATTTCAGACATTTTTGTTGATTTCAGGAACTATTGAAAGCAACTACTGTATTGTCAGCTCAAAGTCTGAAACAAGTATCACAATCTGAATGTCATACCAGTTTCAGACAACATACTACAATATCGCATAGCTCAAGCAGGTACTTACAGCTAATCTACTATATATTTTGCAATGTGATTTGTCTGTTCAGAATTCTCAAATGCTTTAAAAAATGCTTCTCAATTAATCATATTTTAAGTAAATTATATCTTGTTAATTAATCTAACCAGTTAAAGTTGCTGTAACAATGCAGCCCTTGCTACTTTCATATTTGACATTTACAGGCACTTGTTGAAAATTTCAAGTTAGCACTAGATCTGAAAAAATGTATCTAGGTGTAGTTTGTCAGTAGTTTATGAACCTCTTGTAAACAGACATTCCTTCAATATTAACAAATTAAGGGATTTGTTCTTCGTCCAACCAAGGAGCAACACTGTTCTGTCGAACTTTGCTTTGTGTAAATAAATTCCCACTCCCTGAATATCCTGCATCCAGAGATTTAAAGTGTCATCATAAATCTGATCTGTAAGAACAAAATAGCTGGGGCTCAACTATTTGCAAGGGATCATTGAACAGTATATCTCATAAGAAGCTGCTGTAGCTTAGTGAACCATAATTTAGAAATTAGTGTTTTTTCTATGAATACCCTGATAGCTGTTGTATTGTTGCTATGTATGAACATCAAACCACCATCATCTATGGTCTGAAGGGGAAAAAACGTTTTCAGAAATGGAGTTGTTTACTTAATGGCAGAAGGGAGGCAGACCTCCCAAGGCAGGGAATCCCACAAAAAGATGCTGTGATGGAAGTCTTGCTGATCTATCCTCTAAATGAGTAGTTACCGGTACAGAGTAAGGCTACTTGCAGAGAGAGAGAAAGAGAGAGGAGACACACCCTATTCATGAGCTCAGTTGATACCTTAATGTCATCTCCCACAACTATCACTAGTGGCCATTATGTAATCATTATATAACATTGTACAAGAGTTGATACCTGAATTCACTCCTTCTCCACAACTTTTTGCTTTCTGTAGTGTTCTAAAGTAACTTTACTATTCTAAAATAAGCCTTCATGTTGTAAACCAGCTTAACTGCAGTTCCCTACAGACTGCAGGTGGGCAAATGTTGTCCCCATCTTCAAAAAGAAGACCTAGGTAGCTACAGACCGGTCAGCTTGACCTTGATACCAGGAAAGGACCCAGAACAGATAATTCAACAGTTGGTCTGTGAGCACTTAGGAAAAGATGCTGTGATTACTAAAACATGTCATGCCATACGAATCTCATTTCCTTTTTTGATAAAATTGCAGGTTTGCTGCATCAGGGGAATGCTGTGAACATAAGATTTCAGGAAGACTTCTGACAAAGTTCCCCATTGTATTCTTTATATTCTTGTGAGGAAGCTACCGGTAGTAAAATGTGGGTTGAGCGAGGTAACTGTTAGGTAGATTTGTAGCTGGTTGACTGACCAAACCCAAACAGTGCTCATTAATAGTTTCTCATCATCCTGGAAAAAAGTGACAAGGGGGGGTGCCGCAGGGTTCTGTCCTGGGTCCATTTTCAATGTCTTTATAAATGACTTTGAAGAATGAATTGAGGGGATGCTCATCAAATTTGCAGATGACACCAAACTGGGAAGGGTAGCTAAAGCAGCTGAAGACAGAACTGGGATTCAAGATGACCTTTATAGATTGGAGAACTGGGCCCAAACTAACAAAATGAAATTAAATAGGGACAAATGTAAAGTTCTGCACTTAGGCAGGAAGAACCAGATGCACCAATACAAGATGAGGGACATCGGGCTTACTAGCAGTACATGTGAAAAGGATCTAGGGGACTTAGCAGACCATGAACTTAACATGAGTCAACAGTGTGATGCAGCAGCAACAAAATAATTAAAAAATCTAATGATATTCTAGGCTGCATCAACAGAAGTATAGTGCCTGGTTCTGGGCACCACAATTTAAGGAGGATATTGACAAGCAGGAACGTATGCAGAGGAGGGCTACCAAGATGATCAAGGATATGGAAACCAAGCCATATGAGGAATGATTGAAGGAGCTGGGCATGTTTAGTCTGGAAAAGATGAGAATGAGAGGAGATATGATAGCCATCTTCAAATATCTCATGGGCTGCCACATGGAAGATGGAGTATGCTTGTTTTCTCTTGCTCTGGAACGTAGGACTCAAACCAATGGCTTCAAGTTACAAGAAAGGAGATTCTGACTAAACACCAGGAAGAACTTTTAACAGTTAGAGCTGTCTGACAATGGAATGGACTCCCTCAGGAGGGTTGTAGACTCTCCTTCCTTGGAGGGTCCAAAGAAAAGGCTGGATAGCCATTTGTCATGGATGCTTTAGTTGAGATTCCTGCATTGCAGAAGGTTGGACTAGATGACCCTCGGGATCTCCTCCAACTCTATGATTCTATGATCTTACTATTGTCTCTTACCTTTTGCGATAGCAATTTCTCTGGCAATTTTAAACTTACTTCCTTGTTGATTGTGTCAATTATTAGTCAGGGAGATGTTCTTTTTAGACCTTGAACAATTACACAATTCTCACCAATTAACAGTGAGGAAAAAGATTGGGAGACCACATGCAAAGTAACCCAAGCTCTTTGAGGAAGATACAATAAATATACAATTAAGAAACAGCACTATCCAATACACAAATCAACCAACTATGTCTTACAACATTAACCTCTTTGAAGTCTCACTTTCATTGGGGCTGAGCTAGCCAACACAGGAACCAGTGCTGTTATCTGCAAAAGCAGATGAGCTACTTTTAAGTATAAATTCCAAGTGGAAATGTTTCAAAAATTCTCTCCGTTACTAAATGATTTAACATTTTATTAATACAAATTTGGCATTAAATTGCCATACGATTTATATTATCTTCTAATAGATGTTGATGTGCCCTGCTTGGCTCCTAAAGTTATGTCTACACAAACTTTTCAAAGTTTATGTAGCAAGAAATTTAACACTGAAATTACTGAGAAATCAGTCTACACTAAATCAATATTGTTGGCATCTTAAATTTAAGCTCATTGATGAGATGGAGACAAGATAAATTATATTTTTAAATAAATCAAGGTGGTGAAAAAAGGACTAACACCAAACCAAAGGAAGCAATCTCTCTAGTTCTATTTTATCCACCCCCAAATATCCTACGGTACATTCACAAATCCTATCCCTTTCCATAGTTATGCTTAAAAAAAACGAGAAATATTTTTTAAAAGGTATCTTTAAAAACTGGAAGGGACGATGAAGTGAGGCGAGAGACTACAGCAAGACATATCCCTTATATTTAGCTCAGACCACATTGCTGCAGATTACTTTGCATCAAATGAAAAGTTAATTCCCTGATTGAACTCTTCAAGTGTAAGTCCTGGATAGACTCAGACAAAGATAGATTAGTGCAGCCTCCCTCCCTAGCTGAATGTGATATTGCTTGCTGCTACAAGGATAATTTGTCATCAGCTACTTCACAATGCTTCAACTCAGCCAAGATTTATAAGCACGTTTAACCAAACCTAGAAATCGAAACATGCACTATCTAAGATTTAGGGAACATAACATATCAGAAACAACCCCAGCACCAAGGTCAGACAGATGAAAATGTTCAAATGAGCAGACATCCATGTGGCCCACAATCATGTATTTAGAGCAGTCAAATGTTCATGTTGCTACAAGGATTAAATTTTTAATTTGTTTGCAAGCTTCACCCTTACCACAATAATGGCCACAACAGACTGGCATTGGAGGGTGAGCAACATTTTAATGATTCCCCAGGCCAGCAGTCATGCAGTGACGGGAGGGAAACTAAACGAACACTCTGATTTCTCTTACTACAGAAGTAGGGTAAGACTCCACTTTGCTAAGCAGAGGGCAAAACAATGAAAAATGGCCAACCTACTACTTATGCACTTACCCTAAGAAAAACATCAGAATAAAGCACTGCATGCACATCTACTGTATCAGAATAAGAATTGTGTGCACTCCCACCTATCTTTAAGTTATATGTTTGTGTATGCACACACAGTGTAGAAGAACAACTGAGGAAGAGACTGTTGTAATCTGAAAAGAGATTACTGAGGCACAAACAAAGCACCTCCAGACCCTCCATCTTGGATGCAGACCCTTTAGTCTTGCCTCCTTCCCTGCCAAAGCAACTTAGGAGAGTCGAAAGACAAAGTCAGAATTGAGATGAGCGGAGGGCTATGGGATTTCAGATACCCTGATGTGTTCTATGCAGGTGTGAGGGGGCCTCTTACCATCCTCCACATAGTCTTTCCCCACCCACATCAATTACTACTTTACTTCCCTTTCCTCTAGCTGAAACTCTTAACCTCACCTCACCTCCTCACAGAACCACAAAGGGGCACTTAAAAAATATGAGCCCACTGCAATAAAAAACCATTCCTAATTGGGTTCAGCAGCTTCTCCCCACCCCTCCACCTTATGGGAACACTTTTTCACAGGCAAGTAACCCCAAATTCCGTTCCCAATAATGCTCCTCAATCTCACTGCTCCTCTGCAACCCACCCCAACCCACCTGCCCCCTCCCAACAGAAACACCAAAGCAAATAAATAATTGGGAGCCCACCCCCAATTTCACTCCAAATACTCATCTCTCCCCAAACGGAGCCTGTCAAGGGCCTCAAAACCCCCTATTATTCTCAAGCAACACCTTCACCCCACCCAAAAAAGAGTTACACGTTTTTTTGGGGGGGGGGTCCTCTCTATACCACTTTGACCTTTGTGTACCCATACATCCCATATTCAAACACACACTCCCCCTCTGTATTGTTAAGAGTCCTCTCTCAAATAATCCACGCACCCCATATTCAAAATATCTATTACACACACACAAAACCATTACAGCATCCTCCTCTTCCTACCAGTCTCTCCTGTCTTCTTCTTCCTTTCTTTTTTGTGGCAAAAGGAACAGCAGCAGCATTTAGATGCAGCATATACTGTAAATGAATAAAGTCACACGCATACCTAAATCTAAAAACACTACATAAAGGCATGCACGCCCGTCCACCAGTACGACCCCTCTCTCCAGAAACGTCCCTCATATTTTGGTGGGGGCCCCCCGAGAACATACAACAGCCCCCCCAAAAAGACACCCTAGATAACCCCCTTCCCTTGGCCTCCACACCTTCGGGTCTCGTCATCTCCCCCAAACACAACGCGTGTGTGTCCCCCCCCCCGCATTGCACCCTCCCAAGATACGGGAGGAAGGGAGAAAGCGCCCCAAAAGTGCCCGAAACGAAGAGGAGGCGAACGGCGGCACGCGCAAGCCACGCTATTATGCTTCATTTATTACTATTTGCGACTATTATTACCAATAACCGTCATGTGGAGAACTATAGTCAGTTGGGGTATTTTTTTTTGTTTTGTTTCGTAACTAAAGGGTGGGATAAGAATAAATAAAATTAAACGGCCTCCCTCCCCCCGCGCTGCTCCTCCTCCTCTTCCTCCCCCCCCCAAGCCAGTGCTCAACCCCTCCCCTTTTAATGGTTTGCCGCCCCCTCCCCAAACCGCGGCAGCGACCCCAGAGGGCGGCGGAAGCCCCCCAAAGAAGCCTCCCCCCTCCTTAATCCAGCCTCATTGTACATCCCTATTCCCCCCCCCCCACTCACACACCGCCGCTCCGTCCCCTCAAGGCGCCCTCCTCGCTCACCCTCCAGCAGCCGTTGGATGATGCTGTCGATGTTGAGCTTGTCAATATCCGCCATCGCCTCTCAGCGGCCGGGGCGAGGGAGCGAAGCCGGAGCCCGCCGGGTCGACCCGCGCGGCTCTTCCCCCCGCTCCCGAGCTGGCTCCTTCCTTCTCCTTAATGCCTCCTTCCTCTCTCGCTTTCCCGCCCCCGAACCCGGCTCGCTCGGTCGGTCGGTCGGTCGCTCGTTACGGAGGAGGAGGAGGAGGAGGAGATGCCGCAAACAGCGTCGGCGGGCGAACAAAATGGCCGCCTTTTCCCCCTCCCCTCACAAGGAGCCGCCTCCTTCGGGCGCGCAGGGATACGAGAGGAAGCTGCGGCCGGGGACTTCTTTCCGGGCAAGGGCGGGAAGATTGAGGAAGGAGCCCCGCGCAGCATCAGCAGCGCGCGCTTCCCTTCGGCCTGCTGGGCCGTTTGCGCGCGCTGTCTCTCGCAGAGCCTCGTTTCTCTCGCTCGCGCGCTCAAATCCTTCCGCCGAAAGAAAGTCGGCACCGGTGAGGGGGGCGGGGGGGAGTGAGAGGCGGTTCTTCTTCGCTCGTTCTTTCTTCCTTCCCTTCAAAGGCTGAAGGGCATTTGGGGGCTAAAAAGAAGAAAGGAAATCCCCCTCCCGCCCCAAAAAGACAGACAGAGAGGGGGAAAGTGCGGTCACTAAGTGCTTTCAGCCTTAGAATGTGGTGGGGAAAGAGCACCCTTGAACATGCGCAGAGTTCTGTTGTTTGTTTTCTAAGCCTTTCAACATTAAGGCAGCACAGACAGCTCTTGGGGCACGATTTGACACCTGCTCATATGCGAGCGGAGCCTTAATTTCTAAAATGAGGGTTCAATAAACTTTGGTGTGTGTCTGGAAATTGGGGGCCATAAAGCTTCACTTCCCCTCTCCCAGTTCCAGATGTTTAATTATACAGGAGTTGTAACCTTTCCTCATACAGGAGTTTCATAGAGTTAGATGGGACCCTGAGCGTCATCTAGGCCAACTCTCCGCAATGCAGGAATATGCAGTTGTCTCTTACGGGGATCGAACCTGTGACTTTGGTATTACCAGCACCATGCTGGTAATTACTCAACACAGTGTTGAGTTGAGGGCAATTTGTACATGCTCAGAGACACTCGTCCTTTGAATTGCCTCTTGTGCTCTGGGGCTAAGCCCTACATCAAAGAAACTCAGCTACAATAAACTGGATCAAAAGCTGAAGCCCCACCACCTGTCATTTAAGAAATTATCAACCGCTAAATTAAAAAGCTTCTGTTCACTAGCCTAGCCAGGCTGGTTTGCATAAGCCGGCCCAGGGATCCCTTATCTGTGACAGTTCTGCAGCTTGCATTTTTATTCATATCCCAAATAATCAAAATCCTACCATTTATTGATTTATTGGGTTTAGGGGGTTCCTACCCACAAACCTACAGCAATACAAAGCACAAAAGCTTATAAATGTAGGGCTTTCACAAGTCTTCTACAATTCTGAGAACTTTTACTGTGGAATGTTGCATGGGGGGGGGGAGTTACTTTCGGGGAAAGTGTGTGAACTTTTACCGGTACTTATTTTATTAAATGAATTTTATTTGAACCACAGCTCAATGTTAGAGCAACACCTTTCCAAGCAGAAGGTCCCAGTAGGGATGGAAGGCTCTGGCAGTTGTTCTTCCAGGTTCTCATTTTTCCAGTTCTCCACATTTTGCAGCGATTTGCGTTTTTAATTAAGGCACACATTTTTGCAAGCAATTTCTGCTAATATTGTGCATTTTTGTGTTATTTTTAATAGCAAGCTTTAGAGGACTCTTCTTCATATCAAATTAATTAAATGTAGCAAAAAAAAGAGGGGGGCATTTGGGAGGGGGCGTGTGTGTGTGTGTGTGTGTGTGTGTGTGTGTGTGTGTAAGCAGGTGTGTTTAAACAACACCTCTCCCATTAAACAGCTCACCTGCCACCTGTGCTGCTTCCTTGCTCGCCTGCCTATTTGCTGCTTGTCACACTACAATTGCTTTGAGCACCTATTGGCAGCCATGCAAACTGCAGAGCGTGATGACAGGCTTACATTTTTATGTATATAGAAAGATATGAATATACATATATTCCCTCTGTATGCGGAAGACCATTCAACTTCCGAAACGTTTGACTACCGAGGCGCAATGGGCAGTTGGCAAAATCCATTGAAAAAATGGAAAAACACGCCTCGGAAGTCGAAAGGCTTCTGAGGCGCGTTAGAAAAGGGAAGCATTCATTTCTGGTTTGGTGGCGTTCAAAAGCTGAAACGTTCAACTTCCTAAGCGTTCAACAACCAACGTGTGTGTGTGTGAATTCTTGCACCACTGATGAAGTGGTTCAGAAAAGCTTGTGCCATAATAAATGTTTTCAAGGAAATGTTTTCCATTGTGCAATGGAAATCGTAACTCCCACTCACGGGATTGTGGTGTAGGCGGGAATCCATGTTACAAGTTTGTACCGTGCCCCAGAATTATGTTTATTTAGGCCTGAGTCCTGACACTGATGTCAAATGCCAGGGGCTGAGCCCTGGCATGGATGAAACCCTACAAAGGTTTTTCCACAGAGCAGGTGGTCCACATTCTTCAGGTGCTGTGTGAAGAACGTTTACAATTTGAATCCAATAGAGTCCCGTGGGATTAACTAATATAATAAAGATGGAATACAATATAAGAAATAAAAGAAGAATAAAAATAGAATTAAAAATCACGCAGCATCTAGCAAAGTACATTATCGTTCCTACAACTGGTTGGGGGGGGACAACATTAACAGCTGTGGTCTTTGGGTGGAAAGGGTTCAGCTTAGAACAAGGATAACTGAAAGCAGAGAGGAGTGCTAGGGCTTTATAAAACAATATGATTTGGAGGAAATGGACAAAAGGGCATTTTCCCGTCATCAATCAGTTTCAGAAAGAAATACCAGAATTCAGAAACATCCAATGGAATTGATTCAGGACAGGCAGGGGGGAAGAGTGAGACACATAATGCAAAATTAATTGATGGAATTTGCTTCTACAAGCTGCTTGCTGATCACAAGCTTAGATATCTTTAAAAGAGGATTAGACAAATTAATGGAAGTTATAGGCCTTTGGATACCTGTTAGCCATGATAGCTAAATCAAGCCTCTGTGTTCAGAGGCAGTATATCTGTAAATCTTGGGTGGAATGTGGGAGAGGCATTATCTAGTGTCAGTTAGACCTGCAACAAAATCTTTTAGTATGAATCGCTTTTACTTCAGCCATGTATTATTTCAGATACTCCATTCTATTTCTCCTATTTTTTTTCTTTTTCTTTTTAAAAATCATATTTATTGGGTTTTACACATGAATAATATAAAAAACAAACATAACATAACACAACAAAAAATACAATACTACAAATACACACACAAAAAAAAATCATAAATTCCCTTCTTCTTTCCTTTACATTTTGCTTTGACTTCCTCCTGTCCTTCCCTCTGCGTTTCAATATAAATATATTTCCTCTCATCGTTTACTATATATTCTAATGTTCTATTCTATTTTTACTATCTTAATTCTATTTCCCTAACTCATTATTAATCTATTCTATTTCTCCTCACCCCTATATTTCTCCCCGGCCCCATAGGTGCTCAACATTCTGTGGGTTCTGAGCACCCCACATCCTTATATGGCTGTTGTGGTGTTTCCCCACCACCCCTTAAGTTTTTGTTTTCATGCAAACCTTGGGGTTCCCCTGAACCTTCTGATACTCCCTGCTTTTGTCCATGTAGCGCCATTTTTGCTGCCTAAGGATTAGCACACAGAGAATGAATTTGCCTTACAGTAAGCTTTTGTCAAATACATACTTGTTTTCTTTCAAAAAGGCCCACAATTGGATATGTTTTAATAGTCATTGTTTTTCTTCTGGGTTCTGCAGAAATCAGTCAAGGCGAAGCCAAGGAAAACCCAAAGCAATTTAAATCAGCTAAGTGCTAATAATATTTATAATTCCATTGGCAGGGAGAAAGGATGTGCAATGTTTAACTACTTTTGGTTTTAATCTTTGGCTGAATGTCGTTTAATTAGCATACTTATTGCTCCTTTAATAGTTAGGGTAGCGTTGTTGTGTTTTTTTTAATTGACGTAAAGCCAGCTCTGCCTCTCTTTTCCTCCAGGGCAAATGCCTTCTTAATGTACACACCAACTGGATCTTTTACCCTGGCAGTTATATAATAACCATAACCATAACATCTCATTATAACTGGTGGAACTTGCAAGTTAAGAGTTCAGGCTGGAACGATGAGTCGGAGGAATCTGCAGTGTCAGCTCACCTTGAAGCAAGTCAGGAAGGGAGAGTCAGAGCAAGCGAGATGTAGGTCACCTGCAGCTTAGGTAACCACTGCTGCTGCAGGCAACCTTACAGGTAATGACTCTTTTTGGAACCGCAAAAGGTTCAGAAGCAGGCTGGGCCTCAAAGAGTTCCAAATTGCACCAGCTGGGCAAGAAGAGCTTTATGAATAGACAACAAACAGTCCTATGCATAGCTGTCAACTTTCGGATTTGAAAATAAGGGATTTTTTCAAACTTTCGGATTTGAAAATAAGGGATTTTTTCAAACTTTCGGATTTGAAAATAAGGGATGCCGCCAGGGCGGTGCAATGGCACCAAGTAGCCTCGCCACCCTGCGCTCCAGAGGCTGCGCGCGAACGGGTGAGCGAAAGAGCGAGCGCATAGACGGCAGGCAGGCTGTCTGTCTGGTTGGGCATGAGGGTCTGGCTGCACAAGGCATGCAAGCTCCGCCCCCAGTCGGTCTCAGACTCCTTATTGGCAGCCGAGCAACGCAGCTGAGGAGCCTCCCTGGCCGGCAGGGAGGGAGAGGAGCTGCTTCCTTTGAAATCTGGGAAATTTAAGGGATATCAACAATCCAGGATAGCAGCGGGAAACGGCATTGGAATAAGGGAGTTTCCCACCAAAAAAAGGGAGGGTTGACAGCTATGGTCCTATGTGGGAAGGCATGCCATGTCAGGGTCTCCCAACAGGATCTTGCACTCCTGATGGAATTTGGTTGTTTGTTTCTTAAAGTCATTTCCCCAAAAGAACTTTCAACCCAGCTTTTGAATGTGTTTGCATTGCAAACCACAAACACATCCCCTCTTTTGACTTGATAGCCAGACCCCCCCAGGTTGGCTCACGTGTTTCTCCCCTGCAATGCTTCCTTCCACACGGCCAGCTCCACAGGGGATTTTCATTTTTTATTTTGTAGACACTGCAGTAATAAAATCACAATCAAGATTCTTAAGCAATACTGTAACATTTTGCTTGTGAACACTGGTTGTTAAAATGTAGGCTTCAAAGATACATTTCTTACAGAATTAATGTTACTTTCGTGAAGGCAGCTCTTTAGTTTGCTTGTTGTTGTTTTTTGGTCGCATCAACAAAGCACCAACCAGGCCTTTAATCGTTTCAGTTTAATTGCCCCGCACTCTTCCTGTTTAGAGCAGTGATGTGATTCTTGAAGGTAAATTCTGGGACAATCCCTTACATTTGCGGTACTTGGCAAAACTAAGCATGCACACACAAACCCGCCCACCTCCCCATCCATGCAGTGGGTACTTCCTCCCTCTTGACATTTTCCAAGCTCTGAATTATAGTTTGGCTAAATCATATAAGGTGACATGTTATTTATTTCACTCCCTGGGTTTTCGTTTTTGCATAGCCGCCTCCTGCTCCTCTAAGAATTCAACAAATAGAACCCAGTTTAGAAATGCCTGCAGTTATCTCCCGCTTGGACTACTGCAATGCACTCTACGTGGGGCTACCTTTGAAGGTGACCCGGAAACTGCAATTAATCCAGGATGCGGCAGCTCGACTGGTGACTGGGAGTGGCCGCCGGGACCACATAACACCGATCCTGAGAGATCTACATTGGCTCCCAGTACGTTTCCGAGCACAATTCAAAGTGTTGGTGCTGACCTTTAAAGCCCTAAATGGCCTCGGTCCTGTATACCTGAAGGAGCGTCTCCACCCCCATCGTTCACTGAGATCCAGCGCCGAGGGCCTTCTGGCGGTTCCCTCATTGCGAGAAGCAAAGCTACAGGGAACCAGGCAGAGGGCCTTCTCGGTAGTGGCGCCCGCCCTGTGGAACGCCCTCCCATCAGAAGTCAAAGGTACTAACAACTATCTGACATTTAGAAAATGCCTGAAGACAGCCCTGTTCAGGGAAGTTTTTAATCTGTGACATGTGTATGTATTTTAATGTTTGTTGGAAGCCGCCTAGAGTGGCTGGGGAGACCCAGCCAGATGGGCGGGGTATAAATAAAAAATTATTATTGTTGTTGTTGTTGTTGTTGTTGTTGTTGTTGTTGTTGTATTTGTTTAAGTTTCCATTTCATATCTTCCTCCTCCTCAGATATTGTTTCTGCTCTTGTAAGGTTGCTGACTTCTTAGACTGTGGCTGCTTTCTACTTCTCCTTAAGTAAATGATTTATAGTTGTAAATCAGCTTAGTTATAATAGATGACAAGGTCCCATTTTTTCTGCGGGTGTCATCACAATTGCAGTATATTGATATCTATATGCATGCATATTTTAAATGAAAGGTTACATCACTTTTGCAATGGGAAAATGTATTCCAAGACGGATCAAACAATTCTTGAAGGCTTCAGGGTTCTTAAGCAGAGAATCTGGCAAAGAAGACCCAGGCACCTTATGCAGGTGAACGGTCCCATTTTATGTAGCTCCATGGCAGGGGTCAGAGGGGAGAGGCTGACCTGCTGTCTGTTGCTCTTTGGTGCCACCACTTTGAGTGGCCAGAGGGTAGTATTGCAGCTTATCAGTTTGACAGGGGTCAGGTGACATAATGGTCTAATAGGATTCCAGCTGATCCTTGTACCTACGGGACCGTCTCTCCTGGTATGCCCCGTGGAGGACCTTAAGGTCCACAAATAACAACACTTTGGAGGTCCCGAGCCGCAAGGTGGTTAGATTGGTCTCAACTAGGGTCAGGGCCTTTTCAGTACTGGCCCCGACTTGGTGGAACGCTCTGTCACAAGAGACCAGGGCCCTGCGGGATTTGACATCTTTCCGCAGGGCCTGCAAGATGGAGCTGTTCCACCAGGCCTTTGGTTTGGACTCAGTCTGACTCTTATTTGATTTATGGGCTACTACTAAAATGAGGTCCATGGGGTCACGAAGAGTCGGACACAACTAAACAACTAAACAACAACAACTAAAATGAGGCTGCATTTTAAATTTGTATTTTAACCCATATTTTAATTAACTGTCTTTTCTTTTTCTTTTACGTTTTATTGTAATTTTATTGGTGTTAGCCACCCTGAGCCTGGTTCTGGCTGAGGAGGGTGGGGTATAACTAACTTATTATTATTATTATTATTATTATTATTATTATTAAAAAATGCTGATGCACTGTTAGCTTGCACAGTTGAGTTGCATCATGCAGTTCCATTCTAGAATCTATTCCTGCCTTTTTCTTCTGCCTGCTTCCCTCTCTGGCCAGTGAAGGAAAAGGTAAATGGGCTAGACATGATTTTCACCTATATGCACATAGCTGTCAACCCTCCCATTTTTTGTGGGAAACTCCCTTATTCCAATGCCGTTTCCCGCTGCTATCCTGGATTGTTGATATCCCTTAAATTTCCCAGATTTCAAAGGAAGCAGCTCCTCTCCCTCCCTGCCGGCCAGGGAGGCTCCTCAGCTGCGTTGCTCGGCTGCCAATAAGGAGTCTGAGACCGACTGGGGGCGGAGCTTGCATGCCTTGTGCAGCCAGACCCTCACACCCAACCAGCCAGCCAGCCTGCCTGCCGTCTACGCGCTCGCTCTTTCGCTCACCCGTTCGCGCGCAGCCTCTGGAGCGCAGGGTGGCGAGGCTACTTGGTGCCATTGCACCGCCCTTGTGGCATCCCTTATTTTCAAATCTGAAAGTTTGGAAAAATCCCTTCTTTTCAAATCCGAAAGTTGACAGCTATGTATATGCTTGACCTTCAAAACAGAATCTTCCACATATGATGTGACTCAGCTGTATCACCATGACCACAACATTGCAACATAATAATAGGAAGAAGTAATAGTTCCACTTTATTCTGCGCCCTGTTCCGGACACTAGACTGTAAGAAGAACGTAGACAAGCTGGAAGGCCAACAAAGGTGGCCAGACATATTGAAAACAAGCCCTGTAAGGAAAGATGGAAGGAACCTTGGCATAGTTACCGTGGGAAGGGATTTGATAGCCCAGGAAAGGATGTTATGCAGAAGCGGGCAAAGCCTTGTTGTTTGCTGCCCCAGAGGGCAAGATTCACTCTCAGAGGCGTAAGTTACAGGAATTCCCACCCCTCTGAGATACAGTTGGAGCCTAGTCCTTGAAGCAGTAGATCAGGGGTCCCCAAACTAAGGCCCGGGGGCTGGATGCGGCCCCAATCGCCTTCTAAATCCGGCCCGCGGACGATCCAGGAATCAGCGTGTTTTTACATGAGTAGAATGTGTCCTTTTATTTAAAATGCATCTCTGTGTTATTTGTGGGGCATAGGAATTCGTTCATATTTTTTTTCCAAATATAGTCCGGCCCCCTGTTGAAGGGGTCTGAGGGACAGTGGACCGGCCCCCTGCTGAAAAAGCTTGCTGACCCCTGCAGTAGATGGCCAGCCCAAGACCGGCTTATTCACTCAGGCTTTTAGTGGAACCTGATGTTGGAATTTAGACCTTTTAGGTTGCTTCCAGGGTGTCACTATTTTCACATGGGGTTCAGGTCTCACAATTTCAGAAGATTGGGAGGGCTTACGAAACAAACCCACTTCCCAAAAAGTTCTGATTTTTTGCAACAAGGAAAGGGACATGAAAGTGTGAGGTGGCACTGGCTTTGATGCAATGTCATCTAGTCTCCCCACTAACAAATCAGGATGAATCAACAGGTTGTCTGAAAGTGCCTTTGGCTGGTTATGAAACTTACCTGCCTATTTTTTTTTACTAATTGCATTGAGAATTAAAAACTTTTAGTTGCAACCCACTCTGAAATCCCTGTGCAATTAAGAACTGGTAAAACATTAAGCTGCGCTGGTAAATAGACAGTTGGAAATATATATTTCCAACTGTCTATTTACCAGCGCAGCTTTTCCTGACTTCATTCCAATCTTCCAATCCGGGCTTTTGACCAAGTCTGTCGTTTGAAGTTTAATGACGCAGCAACTCCCAAGTTGTTAAGTTATTCCAATCTGGGCTGTTGTCCAAGCCTGTGTGTGTGTGGGTGGGTGGGTGTGGGTGCGCGCGCGCGCGCGCACACACACACACACACACACACACACACACACACACACAAAGCTGTGCTTGATGGATGAAAGGATATATGATTTCGGACATGATTGAGAATCGCTTAGCCAGGGAAGAAGAACTTTAAAGCGTTAAGATCGGAATGTGGAAAATATGAGAACAACAGAAGAAGGCAGGAATGAAGATTGGAGATATACTTCAGAGGTCCAGACTGTGGGGAGCCAAGAAAAAATAATAATTAATAATTTGGATGGCAATTTGGTTGTTTTTTAAATTTTAGTTTATTGTTTTTAATTGGGTTATGATTGGATTACATGTTAATTGGCTGTTTTTATTGGAAAATTAATAAAGATGATTTAGAAAAAAGAAAAAATGTTTTTAAAGAAATGAAATGAATAGATGGCCCTACAAGGTCCTCTTTCTCTGTGATAAGGCTCCTGACTCTTTCCTTGTCCCCCAGTTTAAGGAATTTGCTGTCTAGATTAAGATGGAGCTGTTGCCTGTTCCCAACAGAAACGTTTCCCAAGTTTGCGTTTCACTGCCCAATGATATAAAGACCAAATGATTTAATAGAATGCTCCTACGGAATATCACGCTGAAAAAGATTCCAAGTTCTGGAGGCACCTTTGACCATCGAGAATAGTTGACTCTTCAAAAATTTTAAAAAAGCTAATACTTTGCATTTGGAAAAGACAGGAAAAACGTGTGTTTCCTTTCTCTCTGACGTTTAAGGGAGCCTCAGAAGCATGACAGCACTTTCACGTGCTTTCAGTCTGGTGACGCTTCAGCACACAATTGAGAAGACAGGAAGTGACACAGCGTTCCTTTCTCAGTTGCGCAGGGGTGGATCAAGACCTTTAAAGGCCCTAAGAACTGAGAAAATTATGGTGCCCCAAATATACATCCTTCAGACACCTGAAGGCAGCCCTGTTTAGGGAAGCTTTTAATGTTTAATAGACTATTGCATTTTAATATTCTGTTGGAAGCCGCCCAGAGTAACCCCCCTGGATGGGTGGGGTATAAATAATAAATAATACATTATTATTATTATTATTATTATTATTATTATTATTATTATTATTATAGATCAAAGCAATTCTGAGCCGCAAAATAAAATAACATAAAAATAATTTGATACTTGGAAGAAGAAGAAACCATTGAAGAAAAATAAGAACTCTTCTCTCATTTTTCAATTCTCTTCTTATTACTTATCCCCACCTAAACCAGTGGGTGTCCTATTAACATCGATCGAAATTATGCGAGGGAATCTGATTCCGTCATGTGTTGAAATAAATCCGCATTGTATTATTTTATGGTTTTAGCATTGCTTTTATTATGAACTAACATATTTGGGACACCGTAATATTGTCAGCGCCTCTAGAGGTCATAATCCAGCCCTGATCCTGCATCTCTCCCAGCTTCCCCCCCCCCACCGGATTAATCCCTACATTGTAAGCCTTCCAGCTTGGGTTTATTGGGGAGTGGCTCAGGAGACTCAAGCCTGTGCCATGGCACCCCAAAGCCTTTTTAAAGACCTGGCAGAACCTCTGCTTCCAGCAGATCTGCCACTTGCCCTGGCAGGTGCTGTCACCTTGGAAGGATGTTCTTGTCAGCTCCTATCCATTAACTGGCTCTTCCTTTGAAGGGAAGGCGCCCCCTCTGGGGAAATACCCTGATGATTCAGCCTGCTGCAATCTTCTCTTTGAGTCAGCATCTAGTTCACTCATTTCAGAGGGAAGTTGCATTAAGATTCTGGGCGGCTCAAGGTGATGCGTATCCAATAGTTGGTGACCTTCCTACTGGCACTGACTTTAGACAAGAATTAGCAAGATGCTGCTGCTACCCTGTCAATTGGATTTCAGCAAAGATTTAGCTCCGGCGCTGTGGGTTAAACCACAGAGCCTAGGGCTTGCTGATCAGAAGGTCGGCGGTTCGAATCCCTGCAACGGGGTGAGCTCCCGTTGCTCGGTCCCTGCTCCTGCCCACCTAGCAGTTCGAAAGCATGTCAAAGGGCAAGTAGATAAATAGGAACCGCTCTGGCGGGATGGTAAACGGCGTTTCCATGCGCTGCTCTGGTTCGCCAGAAGCGGCTTTGTCATGCTGGCCACATGACCTGGAAGCTGTACGCCGGCTCTCGGCCAATAAAGCGAGATGAGCGCCGCAACCCCAGAGTCGGACACAACTGGACCTAATGGTCAGGGGTCCCTTTACCTTTACCTTACTGTGAAACTGTCAGGCCCACCGTCCCTGTCTTTAGCTGTAGCCAGCCAGATGCGTAGGGCAGCTCTTGGTACCTTCCAGATGTGGTTGGACTACAACTCCTATCAGCTGGCTGGGGCTGATGGGAGTTGTAGTCCAACAAGACTTGGAGGGCACCAGGTTCTTTGCAGGAAATGGATGTGGCACCCCAGGACTGGCAGCTGAATTCTCCCCCAGGCCACCTCCCAGTCCAGCCCTGGTCAGGACCCCCCTGTGTTGCTTTTAATGGCTGGAATATGACCTTGGGACCGCAGTAAGATGTGCACATGCATGTGATGAAACCTCTGACTTTTGCACAGCAGGAATAAAGTCTATTGCACAAAGGTAAGGCTCAGAGTCATCGCTCCCTAGCCATAGCTGTCAACCCTCCCTTTTTTGGTGGGAAACTCCCTTATTCCAATGCCGTTTCCCGCTGCTATCCCGGATTGTTGATATCCCTTAAATTTCCCAGATTTCAAAGGAAGCAGCTCCTCTCCCTCCCTGCCAGCTCCTCAGCTGCGTTGCTCGGCTGCCAATAAGGAGTCTGAGACCGACTGGGGACGGAGCTTGCATGCCTTGTGCAGTTAGACCCTCATGCCCAACCAGACAGCCAGCCTGCCTGCCATTTATGCGCTTGCTGTTTCATTCACCCGTTCGCGTGCAGCCTCTGGAGCGCAGGGTGGCGAGGCTACTTGGTGCCATTGCACCGCCCTCATGGCATCCCTTATTTACAAATCCGAAAGTTTGGAAAAATCCCCTATTTTCAAATCTGAAAGTTGACAGCTATGTCCCTAACCAATATTGGCAATGCATAGTGTTCAAATGTCCCAATTTTCCAGGGACAGTCCTGGATTTACAGAAGCCATCGTGGTTTCTGATTTGATCCCGGAATGTCCCACTTTTCTTTAGGATGTCCCTATTTTCACCGGAGAAATATTGGGATGTCTCTGTTTTCATTGGAGAAATGTTGGAGGGTATGAAAACTTGGAAATAAACCCCTCGGGCTGAAAAAGTCCCCACCCCACCCCACCCCACCCCCAGTGCTGAAGATCAGGGTGCACTTGTGGCTCTAATGTTTTGTTGTAATTTTGTGAGTCATCCTGAGTCTGGAGAAAAGTGACATACAAGAAATTATTTTCTTATTTCAACCATTTATACACCGCTTAATTACAATCGTCTCTAAGCAGTATACAAGTAATGCAACAAAAATTCAAATCAACAAATAGCCCCCTCTTTACTGTAGTTAATTTGGGACAGAGCAATGGGAGCTGACCCCGTTGCGTGGATTCAAACTGTGGACCTTGCGATTGATGAGCCCAAGAGGCTCAGTGGTTTAGACCACAGCTCCACCTGCATCCCCTGACTGTATTGTATTCTCAGTTGCTTTCAGGTTTTCCTCCCCATTGTATCTTCACTTTATTTTTTCTATCTCTGCATGCATTTGTATTGATTACACTTATTCCTTTTACTGTACAGTGGTACCTTGGCTCTCGAACTTAATCCGTTCTGGGAGTCCATTCGACTCCCAAAGCCATTCGAAAATCAATGCACAGCTTCCGATTGGCTGCAGGAGCTTCCTGCACTCAAGCGGAAGCTGCGTCGGATGTTCGGCTTCCGATAAATGTTTGCAAACTGGAACACTTACTTCCGGGTTTGTGGCGTTTGGAAGCTGATTTGTTCGGCAACTAAGCCGTTCAGGAATGTGTGTGAATTGGACGAAGGTGTCCCAGTAGCGTAGGAAGGGTGGGACGTAGGGGGCGGGGCGCCCAGGGTTCCAGGGGAGGGGGGTGACACTCGGCAGCCCCTCCCGCCATTCCCCAAGCCGAGCCCCACCGCCCGGCACCCCGTCGCCATGGGAGCAGCAGCGCCCGGGCATGCGCAGTCCATCCGGGCCGGCACTACTGCTCCCGCGGCGACCGAGCAAGTGCTGGCTCATGGGGCTGCCCCGTTCGTTCGTAAAGTAGCACGGAAGGGCGGGGCAGCCCCACGAGCCGGCGCTCGGTCGGCGGCTCGCCCGGTCGCCGCAGGAGCAGCAGTGCTGGCCCGGATGGACTGCGCATGCCCGGAAATTCCGGGATTTTCGGGCATGCGCAGTCCGTCCTGACGTGCATCATGGCGTCAGGACGCCCTGCCCCAAGGGTGGTGCCCCGGGCAGCAAAGAGGCTTCCTCCGTCACTGAGGTGTCCCTCCTTTATGGTGGAGTGATCCTTTGAATGCATTTTGAAGCATTCACCTGAGATGTTTTAAGTGCAAGCATAAAAAGGCAAGGTGTGAATTTGGCAGTTGTGTAAACGAAGATCAGGTGGGCCCATGACTGGAGGCAACACCTTGCCGAGTTTACCCAGGTTCAGTCCTGTGCAACCTGTTAAACATTCCAGTTAAATGCCAGAATAGCCACAACAATATGGAATGGTGTATTGCACAAAAGGTGGTAACTCCCCTAATCTTCTTCAGTAAATAGACTTTGGTCTTCTTATCTCATGGTAGGATATCAGCGAAGTAACATTGACTGATTGGTTTAATTCGCAAGTCTCCAGCCAAGTTTTTCTGGAGATAAAATAAGGGCCATTTACGTGAAAAGTCCAGTGACAGGTACAAAGGATAAGGGAGAAGTTTTTTCTCCGTCACTTTCCATGCCAGGCATAATTTTACCAGCTTCTATCATGTCACCTCTTCCTCACCTTTTCTCTAAACCTAAAACCCCCCAATGGGATGTGGGTGTCGCTGTGGGTTAAACCACAGAGCCTAGGGCTTGCCGATCAGAAGGTCGGCAGTTCGAATCCCCGTGACGGGGTGAGCTCACATTGCTCGGTCCCAGCTCCTGCCAACCTAGCAGTTCGAAAGCACGTCAAAGTGCAAGTAGATCAATAGGTACTGTTCTGGCGGGAAGGTAAACGGCGTTTCCATGCGCTGCTCTGGTTCGCCAGAAGCAGCTTAGTCATGCTGGCCACATGACCCGGAAGCTGTACGCTGGCTCCCTCGGCCAATAAAGCGAGATGAGTGCTGCAACCCCAGAGTCGTCTGTGACTGGACCTAATGGTCAGGTGTCCCTTTACCTTAACCCCCCCCCCAATGCTGCACCCTTTCCTCATAGGAAAGTCACTCCACCCCCTTGGTCATTCTGGCCATAGCTGTCAACTTTCGGATTTGAAAATAAGGGATTTTTTCAAACTTTCGGATTTGAAAATAAGGGATGCCACAAGGGCGGTGCAATGGCACCAAGTAGCCTCGCCACCCTGCGCTCCAGAGGCTGCGCGCGAACGGGAGAGCGAAAGAGCGAGCGCGTAGACGGCAGGCAGGCTGTCTGTCTGGTTGGGCGTGAGGGTCTGGCTGCACAAGGCATGCAAGCTCCGCCCCCAGTCGGTCTCAGATTCCTTATTGGCAGCTGAGCAACGCAGCTGAGGAGCCTCCCTGGCCGGCAGGGAGGGAGAGGAGCTGCTTCCTTTGAAATCCGGGAAATTTAAGGGATATCAACAATCCGGGATAGCAGCGGGAAACAGCATTGGAATAAGGAAGTTTCCTGCAAAAAAAGGGAGGGTTGACAGCTATGATTCTGGCTGCCAAAGCCTATCTCCCCTGGCCAGGCCATCCTCTTCCCTGATCGTAGCACAAGCCTTGCCCTTCCATTCTTCCCCTTCTCATTCACAGCTGCGTTGACAGGCTTGGAGTCACCCTCATGCTTCAGCAGCTACCCGATGTAAGAAGCACGCTGGCTGCTAAGGAGCAATTCCCCCACCCCCTGCTTATTTCAGAACCAGCCAATATGGGGGACTAATCCTGTGTACTTCCTGCCTCCCCCCCACGCAGCGTATTCCCACTCCTGTAATTTCCTCTGCTGCATGTAGGTCACCAGGATGCCTTAGGAACCCACCAGCTAACATTCGTATTTTATTTTTTAATCTGTTTCAATACTCGGAGGGGAGGGGGAATGCCATGACAAGCTTCTTGCATGGCTGCAAGTAAAATGTATTTTCCAGGACGTTGCCACCACCGGTTTCATTAAACAAAGAAATGTAAAGGGTTGTTTTTTTCCCCAATGAAAAGAATGAGAGGGAGAGAGATTAGCAAGGTCCCATCTGCCCTTCTTCTTGTGCAAAGTATGAGCCTTCTCTGAATGAGATTTTTCCATTTTTCTAGTTTTCACTCTTTCCCCAATCACAGTTGGAGAGGGGCTGCTTCTGCCAAAGCATTTATTATTATTATTATTATTATTATTATTATTATTATTATTATTCCAATTTTCAAAATCCCAAAACTTTGATCAACTTAATATGTTGCAATCATTATAAACTTTTCCCACTGTTGTAAGAATTCTAAGGTCATTCATATATATATATATATATATATATATATATATATATATATATATATATGTTCATAAGTGTTCCAAGCAAACAAGGCCACTTGTCTGAAGACAAGCCACAGGTCTGTCTCCATTTTGACTCCCAGCTGACCAGTATTTCTCTGCAAGGAAGGAGGGGGTGATTGTCTCAGTGATAATTCCTGGCTTCCTGATACCTGAGTGCCAGACAAAAGGGTGTGATAAACTTGGCTGGCAAATAGGGAAATGTAAATATCTCTTTTGTTTTACTTGATGGGTTTCTGGCGGAGGGCAAGAGGAGGCATGGGGAGGGTCAAAGATGCTCAGATTACTGCTACCAGACCTCCCCTTTCGTGATGTAACTGTGATGTATCTGGGAGGTGGTCCTGGGTTACACCCCTTTTTGTGATGTATGTATGGTGTATAGGGGGGTGGTCTTGAGAGGGGGGAATTTCAAAAGTCTATATAGGAGCTGCCACACCATTGTTCTGGGTTCCTCCTCCATTTTGGGAGCGAGGGCCCTGTTGCAACAGATATAATAAAGATTTTGCTTCTCAGTTTTTCTGTGGTTGGCCTCTGTAATTTACTCCTACCGATGGAGAACCTGGGAAGGCTCTTGTGTACCCCATAAGGTAATAAGAGCAGATTTCTGTTTATTTCACCATCAAGAACCATATTATCCAACTGCTTATGGTGGCAGTTTGGCAGATTTGAGATACTTCGATTGCGTTCGTTGCCCTTTAACAAAACCTAGCTTTAAGTGGATCTTAAAGAAACTATAATGACCCCAGTGGAATTAATTGGTATAACAGGGAGCAGATAGAATGGAGGACTGAAATGCCTTTTAAAAGAAAACTCGTTCAATAAATCAAACTTGCTTGCCTGGTCCCAGGGCAGGGAGACTCTGAGCATACCATGAGTGCCTTGCAATAAAAATGACGCAGCAGCCAGTAAAGAGCCATGCATGGCACCACAACAGGGAGCCTCTGGGCATGCTCAGAGTGCATTGCAAAAGAAAAGAGATAGGTAGTCCTAAAGTTCCCTGTGGGAAGGAAGGAAGCCTCTGGACTAGGGGTGGAAGAACCTGTCAGTTTGAGCAGGAAGTGCGGGGAGAGAAGGTACATGCAGAGGAGTGGATAAACAAAAGAATAAATAATGCGACGGAGTTGGCCGATGTCTTCCTGCTTACATAATCCGCGAGGGTTCCTCCGAAAGCACACCTCTGCATGATAAGGCAAATTGCAGCAATAGGAGCAATTACTGTTGTGGTTTGGCAGCCGCAGACCTTTGGAATGAGAAACCGCTCCTTTGACACCCAAGGCAGCTGCAAGGATCAGGTTTCGAAAAAAGATCCATCTGCTGAAATGCTGCACCTCCTGTTGGCATAGCTGAGCATCCTCCAGCAGTGCACTGGTTAAACACCGAGGTGCGGAAGCTCACATGCTTCTCAGCCCCATAGCCACCCCCCAGGAGAACCCCAAAATGCAGCAGGCCGCTATGTTTGATCCATTGGTGTAACTATTTCCACCAGCCTCTCTCAGCCTGGTGCCCTCGGTTTGCTTTGGACTACAGATCCCATCAGCCTCATGCTGGCTGAGGCTGATGGGAGCTGTAGTCCAAAGCAAACCGAGGGCACCAGGTTGGCAGAGGCTGGTGGAAACAGGCACCAAACCACCCACCCTGAGCCACGAAGCAGCGACTTCCCCAATGAAGGAGTATCACCTGCATAGCCAGTTTGCAGTCATAACATGATGCTTTATAACAACAACAACTTGGAGCCAAGGAATGACGGCTCAGGCGGCACCCAGGCATGTTTCTGCAGAAACAAGGCAACTCAAATACCTGCAGCCAAATCCAAAGACTGGTATGACCAGCAGAACGAGAAACACCCAATTTGCTCTGAGCGCAAGGAACACCCAGGCAGGATCTGGCCCCTTATGCAACAGAATGCTTTTTTGAAGGGCTGGCCTGGGAGGACATTCCTGGGCAAGCAGGTGCACCTGTGCTTAATTGCCACTGTCAGCTGGTCCCCAGGTGCAAGGTGTGTGCATGTCTGCAGAGAGAGTACACCTGGTGCAGGGTGGGGCTATCCTTCCCTGGCTATATCCCACCTTGCTGGTCTTGTACAGGTCTTGCAACCTGCAGATCACACTCCCATGCTAAACCTCCACAAAAGATGAGATGATCTGTCTTGCGGAGGTGGGAAATAATCTTTCTCTCTCTCCTTTCTAGTTGGGTACCAATTGTCTGGCACTTGTCAATGCATCTAAAGAGGCTCTCCTTGCTTCCTGGCTAATGATTTAGTGGCCCTCTTCTGCCAAGCGAGGTCTTGGAAAGCCACCCAGCTAATGAAGATTAAACGTTCTGCAGCAGCCATGCATGATGAGTAATTGGGGCGGATATTTTCATATCAGCTAGGCTTTAATAAAAATGACTGTCTTCCCCCCCCTTCATTTAGTGTGCCAAGCAAAACAAGGCCTGTCTCCATTTTGATTCTCAAACTGACAAACTGTTTCTCTGCAAGGAAGGAGGGGGGATTGTCTCAGGAAAATAAAGTGATAATTTCTGGCTTCCTGATACCTGAGTGCCAGACAAAAGGGTGTGATTAACTTGGCTGGGAAATAGGGAAATGTAAATATCTCTTTTGTTTTACTTGATGGGTTTTTGGGTGGAGGGCAAGAGGAGGCATGGGGAGGGTCAAAGATGCTCAGATTACTGCTACTAGACCTCCCCTTTCATGATGTAGCTGTGATGTATCTGGGGGGTGGTCTTGAGCGGGAGGGGGGATTTCAAAAGTCTATATAGGAGCTGGCACACCATTGTTCTGAGTTCCTCCTCCCTCCTCCATTTTGGGAGCGAGGGCCCTGTTGCAACAGATATAACAAAACTTTGCTTCTCAATTTTTCTCTGGTTGGCCTCTGTAAATTTACTCCTACCGATGGAGAACCTGGAAAGGCTCTCATGTACCCCATAAGGGAATAAGGCTCTTGTGTACCCCATAAGGGAATAAGTACAGTACGAGGTTCTCTCCCTCCTCATTTCATTATCACAACAACCCTGTGAGGTAGCTTAGGCTCTTCCTAGGGGTCCCCTGGTCCTTTGCCACTTGTCTCTCATCCCAGGGCCCCACCTAGGGACCAAACAGCTCCCTCATCTTTTTCTTTAAAGCAATGCTACCACTTGAAGTCATTCCAGCCACTAACTACAGACACCCGGGCTTGCTGCATTTCATGTTAATAAAGAAAGCTTGGCATCACTTATACCTGCCTTATGTGAATATGATATACTATAACTCCCATGAGGCCAACCAAGCACGGCCAATGGTCAAGAGTAATGGGAGTTGTAGCCCACAACCTCTGGAGGGCACCCCACTGGCTACCTCTGATAGAGGGGCTCAGCTGCTACTCTAGTGAAATGCTCAGGCAGGGTCCAGGTGAATCGGAGCAGCTCGTGGAACTGAAATGCTTGTAAGTGCTTGCCCCTGGAACTTTTGGATATGGGGACAGCTCCACCACATGTGCAAGATGGATCCTTCATCCTGCTCACCTTCTCACCAGCAGACAGGGGTAAATCTGCATCAAGCTGGCAAAGCTTATTTGTGGAGTGGAGCTGAAATATACTCGGAGTCCAGTGTGAATTTCATGCTCTTTATTCAGCTCATAGCAGCAAGGAATGAATCTTTCCCCAAGATAATAATAATAATAATAATAATAATAATAATTTATTATTTGTACCCCGCCCATCTGGCTGGGTCTCCCCAGCCACTCGGGGCGGCTTCCAGCAATATTAAAAAAAACCAATACATTAACATATTACAGATTAAAAACTTCCCTAAACAGGGCTGCCTTCAGGTATTTCCTAAATGTTAGATAGTTGTTAATCACTTTGACCTCTGATGGGAGGGCGTTCCACAGGGCGGGCGCCACTACCGAGAAGGCCCTCTGCCTGGTTCCCTGTAGCTTTGCTTCTCGCAGTGAGGGAACCGCCAGAAGGCCCTCGGCGCTGGACCTCAGTGTCCAGGCTGAACGGTGGGGGTGGAGACGCTCCTTCAGGTATACAGGACCGAGGCCGTTTAGGGCTTTAAAGGTCAGCACCAACACTTTGAATTGTGCTCGGAAACGTACTGGGAGCCAATGTAGATCTCTCAGGACCGGTGTTATGTGGTCCCGGCGGCCACTCCCAGTCACCAGTCTAGCTGCCGCATTCTGGATTAATTGCAGTTTCCGGGTCACCTTCAAAGGTAGCCCCACGTAGAGCGCATTGCAGTAGTCCAAGCGGGAGATAACCAGAGCATGCACCACTCTGGCAAGACAGTCTGCGGGCAGGTAGGGTCTCAGCCTGCGTACCAGATGGAGCTGATAGACAGCCGTCCTGGACACAGAATTAACCTGCGCCTCCATGGACAGCTGAGAGTCCAAAATGACTCCCAGGCTGCGCACCTGGTCCTTCAGGGGCACAGTTACCCAATTCAGGACTATATATACATTATTTACACAATGGGCCCCACGTGATTGGCTAATTCCAGGCTACTCCTGTAGGCCAATCAGGTTGCGGATTCACTTCATCCAGGAGCCTGATTGGCTGCTCTTGCAGGCCCATCAGGTCGCTGATTCACTTCCACCTGGAGCTGGATTGGGTGGCTCCTGCGGACCAATCAGACTGCTGCATTCTGGATCCTATTGTTCTAGGATTCAGCTCAGTACATAACAGTAATAATAGGGGGAAAAAGCAGAAGTGGAAGTTGGGGGAGCCTAGGAGCGGGGAGGGAAGAGGTGATGTAATATAAATGTTATTGATATTGAGATGTATATAATGTTAAGAAAACTGAATAAAAAAATTATTTTAAAAAAGGGGGTGCTGGTTGCCAGGGGCTGAGGTGGCCTCAGAGTAAGCAAGCAAGGAGGCAAGGGAGCCCTGCCAGCCAGTCCGTCAGCACTTGCTGTTGGGAATGGCAGACAAGTCCTAGGGCAGCCCTGTAGGGCAGTGTGAGGAGGCACCTCTCTTTGGGGCAGGGGGCAGGGGGGGCAGCTCAGGGACTAGGGGGGGCAGCAGCGGCCGCTCGGAGGACTCCCAAGGAGAGGGGAGAGGAGGCTGAGGGAACCCTCCACAAGGGAGGGTGTTCGAAAAAGGGTGAGAGGCTGCCAGCTCTGCAGGTAAGGGGTGACATAACTGGGCTCTTGAGCCCCACAGGGGTGCCGCAGAAAGAATGTAGTTGGTCAAGGGAGCCGTGGACTCAAAAAGGTTGAAAACCTCTGCCCTAGAACACTTCATAGAATCCTAGAATCCTAGAGTTGGAAGAGAGCACAAGGGCCATCCAGTCCAACCCCCTGCCAAGCAGGAAACTCCATCAAAGCATTCCTGACAGGTGGCTGTCAAGCCTCTGCTTAAAGATATCCAAAGAAGGAGACTCCACCACACTCCTTGGCAGCAAATTCCACTGCCTAACAGCTCTTACTGTCAGGAAGTTCTTTCTAATGTTTAGGTGGAATCTTCTTTCTTGTAGTTTGAATCCATTGCTCCGTGTCCGCTTCTCTGGAGCAGCAGAAAACAACTTTTCTCCCTCCTCTATAGGACATCCTTTTATATATTTGAACATGGCTATCATATCACCCCTTAACCTTCTCTTCTCCAGGCTAAACATACCCAGCTCCCTAAGCCGTTCCTCATAAGGCATCGTTTCCAGGCCTTTGACCATTTTGGTTGCCCTCCTCTGGACACGTTCCAGCTTGTCAGTATCCTTCTTGAACTGTGGTGCCCAGAACTGGACACAGTATTCCAGGTGAGGTCTGACCAGAGCGGAATACAGTGGTACTATTACTTCCCTTGATCTAGATGCTATACTCCTATTGATGCAGCCCAGAATTGCATTGGCTTTTTTAGCTGCTGCATCACACTGTTGACTCATGTCAAGTTTGTGGTCTACCAAGACTCCTTGATCCTTTTCACATGTACTGCTCTCAAGCCAGGTGTCACCCATCCTGTATTTGTGCCTTTCATTTTTTTTTTGCCCAAGTGTAGTACTTTACATTTCTTCCTGTTAAAATTCACCTTGAACTTTTTTTTGCCCCTAGGATGTCCCACAGGATGCCAAAATTAACACTAGGTTTCTCCCCCCAACTGAGTATGCAAGGCCTGGTAAGGTGGTTTCAGGCCTAGCTCAGCGGCAGAACACCTGCTTTGCATGCAGAAGGCCCCAGGTTTAACCCCCAGCGGCTTCTCCAGGTAAGGCTGGAAAAGACTCCTGTCTGAAATCCTGGGGAGCTGCTGCCAGTCCATGTCAACAGTGTTGGGCTAGGTGGATGAATAGTCTGACTCGGAATAAGGCAATTCCTGCCAAACTGAACCCATCAGTAGACCTTTCTCAGCGCCCAGTGATAAGAATGCTTTTCCCCAGACATCACAGAATGTTCAGAGCTTGCAAGGTTTCTGTTTTTTAAAAGCCCAAGTATGTAAGATCTTCTCTCTCTTTTTTTTCACCTTGAAAAAGGGACACATCAATTGAAATCCAGAGAGAATAGTGGGGTAATTGTTGGAAGAGTCTTGATAGTCAAAGCGCTCTGTGGCCGTCAGGCTGATCAAAGCAAATTTGAGGTTGCGCATTTGAGGCCTGGGTAGAGAACAGGGCAGGCACAGCTTGTAAATTTTAAAGCATCGTGCGTCAGAGATGTTACATAAATCCTTGGGAGCTAAATATAACAGAGCCCTCTTTTTTTGGGTGACGGCTGCTTTCCTTGAAAAGGGTGCATTAGAGCAAGAAAACAGGAGTTGGGTCTGTTCCCAAATTTACCGTGCGTTTTAAAAAATGTACTTCTCTCCCCCCGCCCCCCCCGCCGCCCCAGAGCCTTTAGTAAACTACTCAGGGAGCCTCAAGTTCCCCCCTTCCCTTATAACTGGGAGGGGAGGGGGCGGAATTACATTTGCGGCTGCTTTTCCCAAAATGAACGAAATGTACCCAAGTACTAAATGTCATGCAATTGTCCCAGTAAGTGTTTGGTAGGGAATAATTACAGTATATGAAACTCCCTCACTGGGATACATCTACATGACATAGCTGAGACCCTGTTATTGGGACTGAGGATTTCGTCTTCCCCAACCTATACTTCCCAGACTGAGCCTCTGCCACCCCACTTGTCTGATCCTGCCTACCCCACCCCACCCTCAAAAAATCCGACCATGTCACCTTCTGCCCCCCCATGCCACACACACACACACACACACACACACACACACACACACACACACAGCTTCTTTGCCTGGAGGGTGTGTGGCTGTCTAGCGTGCTGCCTGTGGTTGCTAAGCAACCGGAGGATGCCCTCTCAAAATACATCTGGGAGGCTGGTGGGATGCATCCTTTGCTTGGCAACGACCTGTGCTTCCTTTACTCCCCCACAGTTCCTCTGGGAACCGGCAAAATGCCTGGGCCAGCCCATAAGTGCCACTTGCCGTGATGGCACTCTCTGCAAAGGTGAGAAATAGTAGCACTAGTACGTCCTAAAGGTAAAGGGACCCCTGACCATTAGGTCCAGTCGTGACCGACTCTGGGGTTGCGGCGCTCATCTCGCTTTATTGGCCAAGGGAGCCGGCGTACAGCTTCCAGGTCATGTGGCCAGCATGACTAAGCGAACCAGAGCAGCGCACGGAAATGCCGTTTACCTTCCTGCCAGAGTGGTACCTATTTATCTACTTGCACTTTGACGTGCTTTTGAACTGCTAGGTGGGCAGGAGCTGGGACAGAGCAACGGGAGCTCACCCCGTCGCAGGGATTTGAACCGCCGACCTTCTGATCAGCAAGCCCTAGGCTCTGTGGTTTAACCCACAGCGCCACCTGCGTCCCAGTAGCACTAGTACGTAGTAGTAATAATAATAGGGACAACCTGGAATAACAGTGGGTCCCAGAAGAACCATCAATATGAAGGATATACTTAAACTCTGGAGCACACAGGAAGCAGTGATGGCCACCAACTTGGACAGCTTTAAAAGAGGATTGGACAAATTCATGGAGGAGAGGGCTATCGATGGCTACTAGCCAGGATGGCTCTGCTCTGCTTCTATGGCCAGAGGCATAGTGTTCAAATCCTGCTTGCAGGTTTCCTATTAAGGCATCTGTTTGGCCATTGGGAGAACAGGATGCTGACCTTTGGCCCGATCCAGCAGCCAGGCTCTTCTTAGGTTTTTATGGCACCGACAAAGCATGTTCAATGCGGGACAACTAGGATGGTGGAAGAAAGTTTCCGAGATTAGCATTTTGTTGTAGGGATGTGTTTGAGATGTGGAGCAGAAGATTTAAGTGGAGGAGCATGGGGCAAATATCATGCAAAAGATGGGGCAGGCTCATTCTCCAGAGGAGAGGAAAAGACCCAAGGGGTGGAAATGACAGGGAATGGCAGATTTGGGCCAGCCTTTGGGAGAAACATCAAAGCTGTAAGGGCTGTTTGGCTGTGGGACAGGATGACTCAGGAGGTGATGGGCTCCCCTTGGCTGGACTCTGGAGATGTTTAAAGCGGAAGCTGTTTGGCCATCTACTAGGGCAGTGATGGCTAACCTTGACACTCCAGATGTTTTGGGACTACAACGCCCATCATCCCTGACCACTGATCCTGTTAGCTAGGGATGATGGGAGTTGTAGTTCCAAAACATCTGGGGTGTCAAGGTTAGCCATCACTGTACTAGGGGATGCTGCAGTTGCAAGACTCTGGCCCTGGAAACCCTGTGCTGAACAACAACAACAACAACAACAACAACAACAACAACAACAACAATTTATTATTTGTACCCCGCCCATCTGGCTGGGTCTCCCCAGCCACTCTGGGCGGCTTCCAGCAAATATTAAAATACATTAACATGTCACAGATTAAAAACTTCCCTAAACAGGGCTGCCTTCAGGTATTTTCTAAATGTCAGGTAGTTGTTGATCCCTTTGACCTCTGATAGGAGGACGTTCCACAGGGCAGGTGCCACTACCAAGAAGGCCCTCTGCCTGGTTCCCTGTAGCTTTGCTTCTCGCAGTGAGGGAACCGCTAGAAGGCCCTCGGCGCTGGATCTCAGTGTCTGGGCTGAACGGTGGGGGTGGAGACGCTCCTTCAGGTATACAGGACCGAGGCCGTTTAGGGCTTTAAAGGTCAGCACCAACACTTTGAATTGTGCTCGGAAACGTACTGGGAGCCAATGTAGATCTCTCAGGACCGGTGTTATGTGGTCCCGGCGGCCACTCCCAGTCACCAGTCTAGCTGCCGCATTCTGGATTAATTGCAGTTTCCGGTCACCTTCAAAGGTAGCCCCACGTAGAGCACATTGCAGTAGTTCAAGCGGGAGATAACTAGAGCATGCACCACTCTGGCTAGACAGTCTGCGGGCAGGTAGGGTCTCAGCCGGCATACCAGATGGAGCTGGTAGACAGCCGCCCTGGACACAGAATTAACCTGCGCCTCCATGGACAGCTGTGAGTCCAAAATGACTCCCAGGCTGCGCACCTGGTCCTTCAGGGGCACAGTTACCCCATTCAGGACCAGGGAGTCCTCCACACCTGCCCGCCTCCTGTCCCCCAAAAACAGTACTTCTGTCTTGTCAGGATTCAACCTCAATCTGTTAGTCGCCATCCATCCTCCAACCGCTTCCAGACATTCACAGCTCTGGAACAGGCAGCTCTGGAATTCAGGTTGGAAATTCAGATGCAGAGAAAAAGTTGCAGACTCTTGAAAACATAATTTCAAAAGGCCAACAGGAAGACCTCACCAGTGCCCAGACTTTATTTCAGAGGACATGAGACCAGATGGGCAAACAGTGCCAGCAGGAGGTCATTAAAAAAAAAAAGTTAGATAAATCTGGGAAGCTTAGCTAGACTGTAGGCCCTCGTGAACCAACACCCGGATGTGGGAAAGCAAAAAGCACTTCAAAAATAGTAGCCATTCAGTCCTGTTTGAGACAGACTGAGCGGGACCAAATTCCTCTCTGAAAGAAAAAGTCTTTTTAAACCTCTGTCTAAAAAAACACACCAATCAAACAAAACTCCAACTCAAGCATCTCTTGAGAGCTATGCAGTCCTTGATTAGATGTGGTTTGGGCAGCCATTGCAGCAAATCAGCTAATTGCAAAATAAAATTTATATATAACATCAGCCTTTGCTAAGCACAGCTGGCTGGGTCTGATGGGAGTTGTTGTAGTCCAAAGCATCTCGAGTGCACCAGGTTGGTGAAGGCTGAAGATGAATATATACAGTATTTTTCGCGCTATAAGGCGCACCTGACCATAGGACGCACCTAGTTTTTAGAGGGGAAAAGCCCCATTTTTTTGAGGATCAGCTCAAATTTCTGCAGCTTCTTTTACAAAGGAGAAAAGCCCCATTTTTTGTGGATCAGCTCAGATTTCTGCAGCTTCTTTTGCAAAGGAGAAAAGCCCAATTTTTGTGGATCAGCTCAAATTTCTGCAGCTCCTTTTGCAAAGGAGAAAAGCCCCATTTTTTGAGGATCAGCTCAAAGTTGTTGAGCTTACTTTGCAAAGGGAAAAAACCCTGTTTTATGGGGTTTAACTCACAGTTCTGCAGCTTCAGGAAAGGGAGCCATTTCTACAGTTTCCAGACAGATAATCTAATCAGCTAGTCACATGTCGCTGGGGAAACAGCCTCCCTCTGCAAGGGGGCGGGGCTGGAATCTCTCTCCCTTATCTCTCTCCCTGATTGTTTGCTGAGCAACTGCTCAGCGGGCTTCCTTTCAACACCCCCTTCTCTCTCTCTCTCTCTCTCTCTCTCTCTCTCTCTCTTTTTTTTTTAAAAAGCACGATCTGCTTTTGCCCCTGGGCAGTTCAGCTCCAGGGACCACACATTTGCTCCATAAGATGCACAGACATTTCCCCTTACTTTTTAGGAGGAAAAAAGTGCGTCTTATGGAGCGAAAAATACGGTATATAAGGAATAAGGAATAATTTATTGGCCAAGTATCAATCATACTTGAAATTTTGCTTTGACTACATTGCAATGTAAAGAAAAATGTACCTCATACAAACACTATTCCCCTCTCAATATCTATATCTATAAAATCGTTGGATGTTTGTTAACAATTGCCTTTATCTGTAACCCCTTGATCGATTCCATTCAAATTTGGACACAACATTCCATGCCCACATGGGAGTGATCATATGTACTTACATTGCACAAATACCACACCTTTCCCAGGTAAAAATGTGATTTTGTGCAAAAATATATATCGCCTTCCAGTGGACGTTAAACGGCACAGCACAACACACACTTTCTCTTGCATACTGTATCTTACTTTTGCATTTCACCAAATCAGCCACAGCAAGGCGTGGCCCGATCAGCTAGTAACAATATATAAACGAGAGAGAGAGAGAGAGAGAGAGAGTCATTCCAGTGAATATTAGCTCACAAATCCCTCTCCCCTTCCAGCAACGCTACACCTCTATGAAGCTGATGAATTGAGACAATCGTGGAATCTTACTGGAACATCAAGAACCCACCAAGGGGCTGTTGGGAACACAGACGGCCAAGGAGACATTATCGGAGCAGATAATCTGCTCCAAAAACACCAAGCGGAATGAGAGAGACTGAACGAGTGAACAAGCGAAGCTGCACCAGGGGGAAGGAGCACACTCACAAGGAGGCTTCTGTCTCTCCAAGTGCTAATGGCAGAGTGACTCATTCCTAGCCAGCGTGTGCTTCTTCCAGAACACCCCATGGGAATCTTCCTTGAACTGCATTTCAGTCCATCACCAGCAGCAGTTGCGTAGCATGGGGGGGCAGGGGGGCCGTGGCCCCAGGTGCAAGTTTCTTACGCGGGTGCAACCAGGGGCCCCCACGACAACAGGCTCCCTCATCAAGGCCAGAGCCGGGCCAGGTCTTTGGGGCTGGGGCAATGTTTCCTTCAGGGGAGTAGCAAGGGGGGGGCGATGGGGGCAGGCCGCCCCAGGTTCCACCCCAGAGGGGGGTGACACTTTTTTAATAATTTTTTTTAATAATTTTTTTTAAATTTTTATTTTATTTTAACTTTATTGAAAAAAAGAGATAATAGACACACACACAAAAACCCACACCTCGCAAAGTGGCACAATCAGAGGGGGGTGACACTTTTATTTTATTTTATTTTACTTTATTTTATTTTATTTTATATTTTTTTAAAAAAATTATATCTATCTATTTATTTATTTTTTAAATTAAATTTTAACTTTATTGAAAAAAGAGAGATAATAGACACACACACAAAAAAACCCCCACACCTCGCAAAGTGGCACCATCATTTTTTGGGGGGGTGGGGGTGACTTGCTATGCCACTGGGTGCAGCTCTGCCAGTGCCCTGGCAAAGTGGTGGTGGGGGGAGACAAAAAAAAATTCCGCCCCGGGTACCACCTGGGCTTGCTACGCCTCTGGTTTCCTTCTCCTTGTGGCCAGCAAAAGGACACCTGGGCTGCCTAGGAGGACGCCAGGGTTGCCACCGCTGCCACCCACCGAAGAGGGATGGAGGAAGAAGAAGGCAGGAAAGCACTGCTGGAGTCATGTGTGCTGCCCAGAGTGCCTAGCTGCGAGGACAGGAGGGCAAGGCGACAGCGGCGCTCCTGACTTCGCGTTTCTCTGCCTTATCTCTGCTCCCAGGTTGGGGCTAGTTTGCAAGGAGAGACTCCCTTGGTTAGATGCTGGTCAGCGAAGGGACTGACCGCTACCCACTCCACCAGTCCAACACTTGTCCCGCCCTGGGCACCAGCAACCCATGCTACTACACCCCTGCCTAAGAGACCTTCAAAAAAGGTGTGATATGTTGGCTGATCCCAGAACAATCCCATCCCCATGCCCTTTCCCCATGCCCAAAGAATGCCTCCTGTTAAAGTTATAAATTCAATGCACATATGATCCTATGATTGAATTCATTGTGTTTAAAATGCTGCAGCCTTTGAGATCAAGCATAGTGGTCCACCACACAACCACACAGAGGACTCCCATGCCCTCAATGCAGGAACAAACTTGTGGTGGATAATGCTTCCCCATGTCCTCCAACCAGGGCCGGATTTAGGTTTGATGAGGCCCTAAGCTATTGAAGGTAATGGGGCCCTTTATATGTCCAGCTGTCCTTTGTCAGCAATAAATTGTCGCTTTTGTGTGCGTTGAATATATGCTATATGGTAATTTATGGATCTAATAGTATCTAAAGCCATTTGCACATAACAAAATATGTATTTTATCAAAGTAATTGTTGAACTGTAATACAATTAAGAAGAAGTTAAAAAAAAAAAAATGCTGTAAAGCAAGAGGTTCCACTCTGGCAAAAGCGTCAGAGAAGGCAGGTATTTTTCCATTTCAATGAGAGGAGCTACCTGATGACTCATCACTGGAAATATGAGTTGCAGACTTCTCCCAGCAGGAAGCTGAAACTTGAAAAGCCAGGCTGTGCTTGCTGGCAACGGCTAGTGATAGCCGTTTTGAAATGATGAACAAGCTTAGGCTCTCCCTCTGGGACCACAGAGAGGAGCTGCATAAAAGGCTTGAACCTCATTTCTTGTTTGAAATGGGTTACTTTGTTATTTTGCAACGTTTCTATTATTGTAACTACTGTAGTATTGACGATTGTTCTGCAGTAAATCTTTGAAACTCATTCTTGTGGTGGAAAGCAGAGGCGTAGCAAGCCCCGGTGGTACCCGGGGAGGAATTTTTTTTGTCACCCCCCCACCACTTTAATTTAATTTTTTTAAAAAAAATTAATAAGTGTCACCCCCCTCTGATGGTGCCACTTTGCGAGGTGGGGGTTTTTTTTGTGTGTGTGTCTATTATCTCTTTTTTTTCAATAAAGTTAAAATAAAAAAATAAAAAATAAAAAAAATAAAAAAATAAAAATAAATAAAAATAAAAAGTGTCACCCCCCTCTGATGGTGCCACTTTGTGAGGTGTGGGGGTTTTGTGTGTGTGTGTCTACTATCTCTTTTTTTCAATAAAGTTTTAAAAAAAAACAAATAAAAAAAATAAAAAAAATAAAAACTGTCACCCCCCTCTGATGGTGCCACTTTGTGAGGTGGGGGGTTGTGTGTGTGTGTGTGTGTGTGTGTGTGTGTTATCTCTTTTTTTCAATGAAGTTAAAATTTAAAAAAAATCAAAAAAACTTTAAAAAAAATTTTTTTTAAAGTGTCACCCCCCCTCTGGGGTGGAACCCGGGGCGGCCAGCCCCCCGCCCCCCATTGCTACACCCCTGGTGGAAAGAATCAATTTCTACACAAGGTCCAGATTGGGGGTTCCATTGTAGAACACACCCACCTCTGCCATTCTTCTTAAAAAATAGAAAGATAAGGAGGAGAGAGAGAGAGAGAGAGAGAGAGAGAGAGAGAGAGAGAGAGAGAGAGAGAGAGAGAGAGATACCTCTGAGCATGTACAGAAGGACTCCCCCCCCTCCCTGAACACATGTGGAGCACAGAGAGCATGTCTTCCTCACCATTGACAATATTTGGAGAACAGTAGCCCCACGGGTGAGCTTTTTTAAAAAAATCATTGGCCTCAGCAAGGCCAGGCACAAAGGACTGTGGGAATGTGAGGATCCTGGTGGCTAAAGATCCACCGCCAAGCAGAGGCTCTATCCTGCTGGCATATAGAAGAGAAGAGAGCTGTTAACAGCATGGATTGAACTTTGCAAAGATGATGACATGAAGATCAGCACACTGCAAAAGAAGGGAAGAGAACAGCAAGCAGAATTGTCTGACTCTTGCGTTTGGAAATGTGTGAGGATTGGAGTGGGATAAAGAGGATATATTTTGATTTGTTTTTTCCTATATAACTGGCTAAAATGAATGGCTCTGGATACTGGCGTTAATGAACATGTTAAAAATTAGGAGGATAGAGGTCGGAAAAATAGCTTTAAAAATTTGAGACTGGAGGGAGGAAAGGGTGTAAAAAGAAGAAATTTAGGAGTTTAAAATTAGGTTGGAGTAAGGGAAATTGTTAAGTGTTTAGGAAAGTATCAGAAGTAGTTAGGAGCCGAGGTATAGGAAAAAAAGGAGTTAGTTTAAGTAGAACTAGACGATTAAAGGAAGAAGGAAAATGATTTTGGTATTTTATGATTTTGTGAAAAAGGATAAGGAAATGGAAAAAATATAATATTGGGTTAAGAATTAGATATGTTTTGAATTTGGGAAACTGATAAAGAGGACTGACAATGAATTCAACAGGGGGGACTTGAGGAAGTCAAATGAAAAATGAAATTGAGGAAAGAGAAAATATCTGGCCTACGGAAATGGGCCAGACTCAAGCAATGATATGGACTATATTAATTAAGTTAAATGTGAAATGTTTATTGCCTTTCCCGGCGAGAGAGGGGATTGGAAATTTGCTTCCCCCAGTGAGAGGGGGGGAAGGATGAAAATTTAAAGGTAATGTAAAGTGCTTAAAATTGTTAAAATCAATTAAAAAATTTTTTGAAAAAATAATAATATCCTGCTGGCATATGTGGTGGATGGACCAGGCCATTCTGAACAAAATCTGTTCCCATTGAGAGAAGGAACTGGGGTGGTGGAGAAAGGGGTTAGAAATAGAGATGGCTCTCAATCTTTGTCTGTATGGTTTTTTTTAAAAAGCTGAAAATCTAGCAGCTAGGGGAAACTAAGGAGTTGAAACAGATCTCCAAGGGAAGCCTTGTTTGTGCTCTCTGCTGCTCAAAGGTTGCAAGAGACACATTTCGTTGGGTGGCCCTGACAGTGAGCGCTGACCTGGATGACCTGAAAGCTGTACGCTGGCTCCCTCGGCCAGTAAAGCGAGATGAGCACCGCAACCCCAGAGTCGTCCACGACTGGACTTAACAGTCAGGGGTACCTTTACCTAGGGTCAGCCAAAGGAAACCTAAGGTTACCTTTACCTAAGGTTTTTGGTAGACCACAAACTTGACATGAGTCAACAGTGTGATGCAGCAGTTAAAAAAGCCAATGCAATTCTGGGCTGCATCAATATATAGCATCTAGGAGTATAGCATCTAGATCAAGGGAAGTAATAGTACCACTGTATTCCGCTCTGGTCAGACCTCACCTGGAATACTGTGTCCAGTTCTGGGCACCACAGTTCAAGAAGGATACTGACAAGCTGGAACGTGTCCAGAGGAGGAACGTGTCCAGAGGAACGTGTCCAGAGGAGGGCAACCAAAATGGTCAAAGGCCTGGAAACAATGCTTTATGAGGAACGGCTTAGGGAGGTGGGTATGTTTAGCCTGGAGAAGAGAAGGTTAAGGGGTGATATGATAGCCATGTTCAAATATATAAAAGGATGTCATATAGAGGAGGGAGAAAGGTTGTTTTCTGCTGCTCCAGAGAAGCGGACACGGAGCAATGGATTCAAACTAAAAGAAAGAAGATTCCACCTAAACATTAGGAAGAATTTCTTGACAGTAAGAGCTGTTCGACAGTGGAATTTGCTGCCAAGGAGTGTGGTGGAGTCTCCTTCTTTGGAGGTCTTTAAGCAGAGGTTTGACAGCCTCCTGTCAGGAATGCTTTGATGGTGTTTCCTGCTTGGCAGGGGGTTGAACTGGATGGCCCTTGTGGTCTCTTCCAACTCTATGATTCTATGATTCAATTAAAAAGTCAATTAAAACAAATTGTAAATAAGTGCATCTTCAGCATGTGACAAAACCTTACTTGGTGAAGGTGCTAGACAGGCTTTTTGTGAGAAAGTAATTTTCCTAAAAGCTGTCAGTTCAACACGCACACACATGAGGAGGGGGTGTTAAAAAAAGAGCAGATGAAAGTCCTTAGACCTCCATAGCTGAGCCAGCTCAATGCATGGATGGATGGGGGGGGTGCATTAAGGTAAAGGACCCCTGACCGTTAAGTCCAGTCGCAGACGACTCTGGGGTTGCAGCGCTCATCTTGCTTTACTGGCCGAGGGAGCCAGCGTAAGCTTCCGGGTCATGTGGCCAGCATGACTAAGCCGCTTCTGGCGAACCAGAGCATCGCACGGAAACACCGTTTATCTTCCCGCCGGAGTGGTACCTATTTATCTACTTGCACTTCATGCTTTCAAACTGCTAGGTTGGCAGGAGCAGGGACCGAGCAACGGGAGCTCACCCCGTCGCAGGGATTCCAACCGCCGACCTTCTGATCGGCAAGCCCTAGGCTCTGTGGTTTAGACTACAGCACCACCCGCATATTGCATAAAACCCAGGTCCTCATGAAGAAGTGAAAGGGGTCATCTAGTCCAACCCCGTGCCATGCAGGAATCCTGCCCACAGCTGTCTCTCTGGGTGGGCTCAAACCACCTACCTTAACAGGCAGACCCACTGACCAACTGTGCCACAGGACACTGAAGATAAGCTAACCTCCATATATGATTTTGGTAAGTAAATTTGTCTTTGTGGCACAAATCTCCTGATCACTCCTTCTTGCTCCTGCAATTTTTCCTTTGCAGATGCACCATAGCTGTCAACCCTCCCTTTTTTTGCGGGAAACTCCCTTATTCCAATGCCGTTTCCCGCTGCTATCCCGGATTGTTGATATCCCTTAAATTTCCCGGATTTCAAAGGAAGCAGCTCCTCTCCCTCCCTGCTGGCCAGGGAGGCTCCTCAGCTGCGTTGCTCGGCTGCCATAGAATCATAGAATCATAGAGTTGGAAGAGACCACAAGGGCCATCCAGTCCAAATCCCTGCCAATAAGGAGTCTGAGACCGACTGGGGGTGGAGCTTGCATGCCTTGTGCAGCCAGACCCTCACGCCCAACCAGACAGACAGCCTGCCTGCCGTCTATGCGCTCGCTCTTTCGCTCACCCGTTCGCGCGCAGCCTCTGGAGCGCAGGGTGGCGAGGCTACTTGGTGCCATTGCACTGCCCTCACAGCATCCCTTATTTTCAAATCCGAAAGTTCGGGGAAAATCCCTTATTTTCAAATCCAAAAGTTGACAGCTATAAGAGGCACTCACCCCCCACCACCGTGGCATGTTTTCCTCTCTCCCTACAGTTTCCCCACAGCTTTTGGGAAATATGCAAAAGCTGTTTTATTTGCAGAAGAGAACCAGCAGGCATTGGAAGGCTTAACGCTCAGCTCCTATGCAGTGATTCTCCCTTGCAAATCTTACTCCCTGCATTATGTCAAGCCGCAGACATGTATTTGAGGGAAGATGCTTTCAAAAAGAAAAAGAAAAAGAATAAAACTTTTTGACAGTTCCATATTTAGCCCAAGTGACTCAAGACTTAATCCTTCTGCATAAGAAGACCCAAACTTAATCATTTTTTAAAACACATCTTCTGTCTTTTGACAGGATGAAGGAGTATGAATCTACCATGCTAATCCTGATCCTTTTCTTCTTTACACCAGCGTAGCTCCTAAATCAGTGGATGCTAAACCGTAATCCAGGTCCCCAGAGATTTTATTTAATTATTTTATTTCTTAGTATGCTTACACTGTTTGCTTGTTAAAAAAAGTGCTAAATTTTTTTGTAAAAAGAATAAGACAAACACAATATCAGTAAAAGCAGCTAAAAATGACTATTTTATTGAACATGATAAGGAAAGACAATGAGATAAAGGGAGTGAGGGTGGGGGCCAAAGAATACAAATTAAAAGCCTTTGCAGATGACTTGGTACTAACCCTACAAGAACCTGAGTCCAGTGCAGTTAAAGAAGAATTTGGGCAGTTCCGCACATCAAACTGGTTGAGGCAGGCGGACCCCAAGATGAAAATAATACGAGGAAATGCTGGTGAACCTTCGGTTTTCTTTTGAGCTTCCAGCACGTGCTGAAGAGGCAAGCCACCTCCCAGTTTCATTGCGTAAGCCACTTGCCTCTTCTGCAATATCAGTGGCTGCAGCGGAGTTGTATAAAAAGCAGAGAGTCCTTTCTCAGCTGTGTTACCCCGCCACCGCCAGCTATGATAGACTGGAGCCACAAAGGCACTGTGCAGCAATTCAGTGCTAGAAAGGAAGCCAAGCATCCTCCGTTGCGGGGACTGGGAGCAATTGTGCCCATTAACAAGGGAACAAGCCAGCTGGAACAGTGAGAGAACTTGGGTACCAAGTGAAAAAAACAACACACCATCTGAAATGGCTCTCTGCAAGCTGGAGGGAACAGAAGCAGTTGCGGCCAGGAGCTGAAATGAAAACACTGGGCTATGGGCACTGTATTAGAAGGAAGCATGAGCAGAACTTGCAGAGGGAAAGCTATCGGTGCAGGAATTAACTGCGAGCAAAAGCCTGCGGATATCTCTGATGGGATAAAGGGAGACAATTTCTCCTGCCTCTAACCCAGTCCCATTGAACAGAACCGAATAGGAACTCTCCCTGGTGGATGTGTTTAGAACTGCAGCCCCAATGGTCTTGCGGGAACCTCAGTCTCTTCGCCTTTATTGGGGTTGAATCCTGACAAGACAGAAGTACTGTTTTGGGGGGACAGGGTGCAAGTGGGTGTGGGGGACTCCCTGGTCCTGAATGGGGTAACTGTGCCCCTGAAGGACCAGGTGCGCAGCCTGGGAGTCATTTTGGACTCACAGCTGTCCATGGAGGCGCAGGTTAATTCTGTGTCCAGGGCGGCTGTCTACCAGCTCTATCTGGTGCGCAGGCTGAGACCCTACCTGCCCGCAGACTGTCTCGCCAGAGTGGTGCATGCTCAGGTTATCTCCCGCTTGGACTACTGCAATGTGCTCTACGTGGGGCTAACTTTGAAGGTGACCCGGAAACTGCAATTAATCCAGAATGCGGCAGCTAGACTGGTGACTGGGAGTGGCCGCCGGGACCACATAACACCTGCCCTGAAATACCTACATTGGCTCCCAGTACGTTTCCGAGCACAATTCAAAGTGTTGGTGCTGACCTTTAAAGCCCTAAACGGCCTCGGTCCTGTATACCTGAAGGAGCGTCTCCACCCCCACCGTTCAGCCCGGACACTGAGATCCAGCGCCGAGGGCCTTCTGGCGGTTCCCTCACTACGAGAAGCAAAGCTACAGGGAACCAGGCAGAGGGCCTTTTCGGTAGTGGCGCCCGCCCTGTGGAACGCCCTCCCAGCAGAGGTCAAAGCGATAAACAACTATCTGACATTCAGAAAATACCTGAAGGCAGCCCTGTTTAGGGAAGTTTTTAACCTGTGATATTTTAATGTATTTTAATATCTGTTGGAGGCCGCCCAGAGTGGCTGGGGGGACCCGGCCAGATGGGAGGGGTACAAATAATAAATTATTATTATTATTATTATTACTTTACTGCAGCATCTGCAATATGGGTACAATAATACTGACCTGACTTACAGGGCTGTTGTAATAGGAACAGAAGGGATGTAAATGCAGAGCTGTGGAAAGTCCAGGCAACATTAAAATTCTCTGCACAGCCTCTGATTCCCTAACCTCTCGGACCTCTGAGGCTTCATTGTCCTCCCATTTCCAAGTATATCTTCACAACAATAAGGCTCATCCACACTGAGGTTTGATGTGGATTTGGAGCTGCTTCTCTTTTTCTCTTTCTTTGTGGCATCCACATACCGATTAGATGTGCTTTGGGCAGTCACTGCAGCGTATCAGTTAATTGCAGAATAGCGTACCCTGTTTGAGGCGAGGCGACCAGAACAGAAGATTTGCTTTTTTTCGTCTGTCCTGAATCTCCCAGCGTTCAGTGTCCTCTGCTTGCATTAAAAGGCAAGGCAACCCCCTCCCAGCCCTTCGGGCAAGAGATACAGAACAATTAAATCAAGAACGAATAGATTAAAAAACAGTTTTAATCCAAGAGCTATAACTATTTTAAATGCTGTAACCAAATAATATGATCTTGGGGAGTCGTGATGAATGGTATGTATGTTTATGTGTGGCTGTAAATGTATAAATGCGTATATGTGGCTGTAAATGTGGGGTGGCATTCAATTTCGTTGTACTACTTTTATGTACAATGACAATAAAGTATCTATCTATCTCAGCGTTTCCCAACCGGTGTGCCGCGGCACACTAGTGTGCCGCGGAAAAAGGGACCTGCAGCCCAGGGCTGCACAGGACCGTGGCGGTGGCGCTGCTGGAGCCCGGCGGCGAAGCGGAAGCCAGGGCGGCGCTGCTCCCTTGGCTGCTGCAGCAGCAGCAGCAACAGCAGCCTCGCGCGAGAATCCCGACCGGAAACCTCGCGCACGCTGCGCTACAGCTGATCCCAGAGGTAACTCTGGGTCAGGAGACCCGGCGCAGCCGGGTGGGGGAGGAGCGGTGTGCCGCGATATTTTTTCATTGATTCAAGTGTGCCGTTGCCTAGATTAGGTTGGGAAACACTGATCTACCTACCTACTTACCTACCTACCTACCTACCTACCTACCGGTATCTATTGGATTCAGATGCTTCATACACACACACACACACACAGAGAGAGAGAGAGAGAGAGAGAGAGAGAGAGAGAGAGACCCCAAACTGCTCATTCACAGTGGTGGTGGTTTCGCTGAGAAGCATCCCGAGGAGAAGAGCTGAAGCAATGAAGTCACATCACTTCCCAGCAAAGCCTGACAGTTCTGCACTGTTTGAGATGGAAAGCAAAGAGAAGCCCTTTTCTGTGGCCCAAGCAAATGTTTTCTGTAAGTGAGAAGCATAAAGAGACACTTGACCGCATCATTTCCTTTCCCGACAAGTCCATTGACTGTTTCGTCCAGTGCTGCCAAACAATGGAGAATGGGGTCCATAGAAGGGTGGCACAAAGGACTGTTGTTTGCACACACACACCACGAGATGGACAGTGCACTGCAAGTATATGCAGAATAGCAGGGGGGAAGGCTCTTCTTAGACACTGTAATTGCAAAATAAAATGTAAGGTAAAGGGACCCCTGACCATTAGGTCCAGTCGTGTCCGACTCTGGGGTTGCGGCGCTCATCTCGCATTAATGGCCAAGGGAGCCGGCGTACAGCTTCCGGGTCATGTGGCCAGCATGACAAAGCTGCTTCTGGCGAACCAGAGCAGCACACGGAAACACCGTTTACCGTCCCGCTGCAGGGGTACCTATTTATCTACTTGCACTTTGACGTGCTTTCGAAGTGCTAGGTTGGCAGGAGCTGGGACCAAGCAACGGGAGCTCACCGCGTCACAGGGATTCGAACTGCCAACCTTCTGATCAACAAGCCCTAGGCTCTGTGGTTTAACCCACAGCGCCACCTGGGTCCCTCTAAATAAAATGTAAATTGCACTAAATGGGAGAAGATCTTTCATACGAACCTAACTCTCATCCTAATAAAGGTAAAGGGTCGGGACCCCTGACAGTCATGAACGACTCTGGGGTTGCGACGCTCATCTCGCTTTACAGGCCGAGGGAGCTGGCGTTTGTCCGCTTCCACAGACAGTTTTTCCGGGTCATGTGGCCAGCATGACTAAGCCGCTTCTGGCAAAGCCAGAGCAGCGCATGGAAATGCTGTTTACCTTCCCACCAGAGCGGTACCTATTTATCTACTTGTACTTCATGCTTTCAAACTGCTAGGTTGGCAGGAGCTGGGAGTGAACAACAGGAGCTCACTCCATTGTGGGTATTCGAACTGCCGACCTTCCGATCGTCAAGTCCAAGCAGCACAGTGGTTTAAACCACAGCGCCAAGGGACATGTACCCCTATAACAATTTAGCCTACATATTCACATTATCGTGTAGCCCCTAACACAGCCCTGTATGACAGACCGGCAATATTATTAGCCCCATATTGTAGATGGGAAGACTGAGGCTCAACTAAGGCCTCCTAGTGAGTTTGCAGCAAAGATGCCTGACAAACTGGGGACTTTCTAGTTTGTAGTTCAGTCTCTTGCCTCTTTTTATTTAGATGGTGCTTTCTGGGTGTTTTGCACGGCAGTTCCCTCCATCCTCAGCCAGCCCATCTGCTTGGGAAGATTCAGGGCTTGACCACATTTGAGCATTATTTGACTGTTCATCCATGCCTTGAAATTAGATGGGAGTACGGTAGACCCAAAGGGACGTGGGTGGCGCTGTGGGTTAAACCACAGAGCCTAGGGCTTGCCGATCAGAAGGTCGGCGGTTTGAATCCCCGTGACGAGGTGAGCTCCCATTGCTCGATTCCTGCTCCTGCCCACCTAGCAGTTCGAAAGCACGTCAAAGTGCAAGTAGATAAATAGGTACCACTCTGGCGGGAAGGTAAACGGTGTTTCCGTGCGCTGCTCTGGTTCGCCAGAAGCGGCTTAGTCATGCTGGCCACATGACCCGGAAGCTGTACGCCGGCTCCCTCAGCCAGTAAGGCGAGATGAGCGTCGCAATCTCAGAGTCGTCCGCAACTGGACCTAATGGTCAGGGGTGCCTTTACCTTTACCTTTTTACGGCAGACCAGACCTGCACATGCTTGCATTTGTGTATGGGGACCAACTTCTGTCTTTTCCTGTTCACACCAGGAGACATTCCTCACTGCTTTCTAATCTGTCGATTCTATTGCACCAATAAAATACCAGCAGGGCATGCACACAGAAAGCTACTAATGCACCTTTTTCACAAAACCAAAAACGTGCAAAAACACCCAGCCAGGTAATTGTAAACGTGCTTGTGCAGTGTGTGAGGGGAAGAAGGGCCATAGCTCAGTGGTAGGGTGTATGCCTACAGCGCCTCGGAGCTGCGCATTCTCTGGGATTAGGCGTTAAATCCTAGTTTCTGGTGCTGAGCCATGGGTCAGATCAAGCTCGGTCTGTAAACCTCAACGCGATGAGAAATCGGGTAATCTGGTGAGGAGCACCCACCCCGCGGAACGCCCGCGCCCCAGCCAATCAGAAGCTGCCCGCTCACAATCGGATTCCGCATTGTGCGCGGAACTCTCCGCGGGCCGCGTTCTAGTAAGCGAGGCGCCTGTGCTGCAAGCGGAGGGGGAGGCGGGCGAAAGCAGGGGGCACCGACGCCGGCCTCATTTCCTGCCCTTTGGAAGATCAGCAATTTCCCCTTTCGTTGGCCGGCCTCTCTGAAAGGAAGGTAGAGGAGTCCGCCGTCGCGCAAGTTGCGCGGCGGTTCGAAGAAGACGCTTGGCAGATCCTGACCCGCAGAAGAAGGGAGGCAGCGCTGCGGCTGGTGCACCGGAGGAAAGTGAGGCGTCCACTTAGCCCAGGCTCCGTTATTTCCCTTCCTTCTCTCCCTGTGGCTTGTCGAAATAATTACACCTGAGCCCTCTTTTCCTAATTCCCATCAAGCCTTTCCTAATTCTTCCCGTATTTATTTATGCGATCGATATTCACGGTTCTTTCAAAAGCAGCATAACTAAGTTTACAGTTTCTATGCTGCAAAAAAAGCAGGAGGGAGGGTGGATCCCAGGGGTCAGTGCAGTTGAAATGGGAGACGCATTATTATTATTATTATTAATTTATCGCATTTATATTCCACTTTTTTCTTCCAGGAGCTAAGGTGGCTTACATGGTTCTCCCCCTCCTCATTTTTTTGTAATTAAAAAATAATAATATTTATTTGATTTTTCAGATTAAAGTTTTACAATGACATATCCAACATACAACATAAAGACAAGATTCCAAAGAATCTCCTGGACTCCCCTCCTCCCCTTTGTGGGTCCTATTATTAATCATTTCCTCCTGCATCTTTTATGATCATCCAAATCTTTTACATCTCCATTATGTCCAAAATTCACCATTAAACTATGAGTGTTATTCCAATCCTACTGACTTTATTTATTTATTTATATACCGCTTTGTATTTTTAATAAAAATCTCAAAGTGGTTTACAGCCTATTAAATCAATAAATCAATAAAACATTAGCTGGGTGATGTTCCTCCGGCCTCTTCATTAGGGCTGGTGAGTCTGGGCCTCGCCCCCAAGGCCAGGTGGATTTTAGCTGTTTACAATGGTTTTTAGGATAAATTAGAAATTTCCCCCATTCCTAATTAAAATTTTGGTCTTCCTGATTTCCGGTTCTTCCGGTCATTTTAGGCCTTTTTTGGGGGGATAATCCATCAACTTCATCTGCTATTCTTCTCCCCCTCCTCATTTAATCCCCACATCAACTGTTAGGCTGAGAGGCAGGGACTGAACCCCCCCCCCCCGATCATCAAGTGAGCTTCATGGCTCAGTGGGGGTGTTTGAACCCTGGTTTCTCCCAGGTCCTAGCCCAACACTCTAACCACTGCACCACACTGCCACGAGTCTCCAATGGTGCTTGGAAGTGTGTGGGCAGTACCTGATGAGTTCAGGTGTACGACTAAATGACACCCCACCCCCCACCCGCTCCCAAATTCTGGGCTTGGCAAACGTTGCAATTCCTTCATGCCGAGACCTAACAAAATGTCTAGACCAGGGGTCAGCAACCTTTTTCAGCAGGGGGCTGGTCCACTGTCCCTCAGACCTTGTGGGGTGCCAGACTATATTTTGAAGAAGAAAAAAGAACGAGTTCTTATGCCCCACAAATAACCCAGAGATGCATTTTAAATAAAAGGGCACATTCTACTCATGTAAATACACCAGGCAGGCTCCACAAATAACCCAGAGAAGCAAAGCTACAGGGAACCAGGCAGAGGGCCTTCTCGGTAGTGGCGCCCGCCCTGTGGAACGCCCTCCCACCAGAGGTTAAAAGGATCAACAACTACATGACATTTAGAAAACACCTGAAGGCGTTTTCAGGGAAGTTTTTAATCTGTGATGTGTTAATGTATTTTAATGTTTGCTGGAAGCCGCCCAGAGTGGCTGGGGAGTCCCAGCCAGATGGGCGGGGTACAAATAATAAATTATTATTATATTATTATTATTTTAAATAAAAGGGCACATTCTACTCATGTAAAAACACGCTGATTCCCGGACCGTCCGCGGGCCGGATTTAGAAGGCGATTGGGCCACATCCAGCCCACGGGCCTTAGGTTGCCTACCCTAGACTGACCCGCTTGGAATGGGTCGGTTTCCATAGAAATGGCAAGAAGAAGATTTGTGCCCCCACCAGTATGTGCTCTCTTGTCATTTCTATGGAAACCCAAGTCCTGAATGGGTTGGACGAAGCTGAGCCATCTGTTTCACCCCCTCATTATAGAAGGAGAACAATTTCTGTGATGACATCAGGAAAATGTTCTCCCGTGAAGCCGGGAGAGCCATCTGGGGTGATTTCGCCTTACGGGAAGCAGAGGGAAGGGGGCGAGGACCAAATTTGCCAGTACGATGGAGCAATTGCTGATGGGGTCTTCCTTGCAAATGTACATTTGCTGTTCTTTTCAGGGCACGGGTCTTGCTTCAAGAAACATATTACCTTCGTTTCGCTTGACGGAGGCGACTGACATCAACAGGAGAGAGAATGAATACGTTGACTAAAATGGCTACTGGAACTACCTTGGTAACTCTTAGACTGCTGTACCGTATTTTTCGCTCTATAAGGCGCACCTGACCATAGGACACACCTAGTTTTTAGAGGGGAAAAGCCCCAATTTTTTGAGGATCAGCTCAAATCTCTGCAGCTTCTTTTGCAACGGAGAAAAGCCCCATTTTTTGAGGAACAGCTCAAAGTTGTTGAGCTTACTTTGCAAAGGGAAAAAGCCCTGTTTTATGGGGTTTAACTCACAGTTCTGCAGCTTCAGGAAGCCATTTCTACAGTTTCCAGACAGATAATCTAATCAGCCAGTCACATGTCACTGGGGAAACAGCCTCCCTCTGCAAGAGGGCGGGGCTGGAATCTCTCTCCCTTATCTCTCTTCCCGATCGTTTGCTGAGCAGCTGCTCAGCGGGCTTCCTTTCAACACCCCCCCTCTCTTTTTTTAAAAAAGCAGGATCTGCTTTTGCCCCTGGGCAGTTCAGCTCCAGGGACCACACATTCACTCCATAAGACACACGGACATTTCCCCTTACTTTTTAGGAGGAAAAAAGTGCATCTTATGGAGCGAAAAATATGGTAAATTGTTCCATGTGGGGTGACCCTTGAAGACCTCTTGTCTGGAATTTCACGGCACATTTATTGATGGGCCCAGGTTGTCACCAACGTCTTACACTATATTGAAAAGATGACATTGGTACCAGTCCGCCCCCCCCCCCTTGAGGCTGTTTCCACATGTGGGTTTGTTTACTCATAATTGCTGGTCTGGGCTGTGGTTACACACCTGGCATCCCTGCACACAATTTCACATCAGTCCACTTCAGGTTCCAACTCTTAAATGGATTGGTTGCCGTGGGATGCAGGGCCTTTTTTGTCGTAGCCCCAGAGCTCTGAAACTCTCTTCCAAAGGATGTCAGCTGGTCTCCCTCTCTGACAGCTGAAAAAGATGGTTTTGTTTCCTTCCCTCCCACCCTGAGTTCTCCACTAGCGTCTCCACTGTTGCTGCTGCTGTTTTAAAACCACCCAAATTGGAAGATGCTCTCTTTCTCTGTTGGGATTTTGGAAGCTGGGGGACGAGGGGGACGCTTGTGGAATTCCCAATAGGGTAGGGCACCTGCTATCCCTCAACCCCATCAAATGGCTTTTGCTGGTGGGAAATATATGGGAATCACAAGAAGGGAAGTTTGAGCCTTTTGAGCTTAAAACAGGCACCACTCCCTTCTCTTTTCCTCTTCCCTCCTCATCTGCCCTGATCCGCAGCGCCGGAAACAGTCCCACTCCAGGAGCGAGAGCTCTGACTACACTGAGAAGGAGAAAGAGATGATGGCAGAGATTGAGCTAAGGAAGCTACAGCAACAGTTTCGGATCATGGTGGAGAATAGGAAGTCTTTTGGGATCAAGACTCAACGGCAGTTGTTCCAGCAGGAGTAAGTGGGGCAGAGTTTTGCAGGGGGGCGGGACATGAAGGGATGGCCACGGGGACCAGAGGTGGGGAAGCTCAGGCACAGGGGCCAAATGTGGCCCTGGGTCTCCCTGTTTGGCCCTCGGAACTATCCCAAGGAGTATAGCCCTTGCTTTCCAAGGGGAAAGGTGCCAAATCCGTTTCCCCCCCACCTGGCTCCCATCTGATGCATAGCTGTCAACCCTCCCCTTTTTTGCGGGAAACTCCCTTATTCCAATGCCGTTTCCCGCTGCTATCCCGGATTGTTGATATCCCTTAAATTTCCCGGATTTCCAAGGAAGCAGCTCCTCTCCCTCCCTGCCAGCCAGGGAGGCTCCTCAGCAGTGTTGTTCGGCTGCCAATGAGGAGTCTGAGACCGACTGGGGGCGGAGCTTGCATGCCTTGTGCAGCCAGACCCTCACGCCCAACCAGACAGCCTGCCGTCTACACGCTCGCTCTTTCACTCACCCGTTCGCGTGCAGCCTCTGGAGCGCAGGGTGGTGAGGCTACATGGTGCCATTGCACCACCCTCGCGGCATGTCTTATTTTCAAATTCAAAAGTTTGAAAAAATCCCTTATTTTCAAATCCAAAAGTTGACAGCTATGGCCAAATGTGGCCCCGGGTCTCCCTGTTTGGCCCTCGGAACTAACCCCAGGAGTATAGCCCTTGCTTTTCAAGGGCAAAGGTGCCAAATCCGTTTTTTGTTTTTTGTTTTGCCCCTGACCCCCACCTGTCCTGGCTCCCATCTGATGAAGGACATGGACTTAAATCACGGTTTCTACCAGAAGCTTTGATGATCACTGCAGATGCTCTATTGACAAATAAATAAATAAAATAAAAATCTCTCCTATAGAAAAACTACGGAAATGTTAAGAAGGCGTTTAAAACAAATCATAAAAAGCAATCTCAACACAGTGGCGGCTCATTTTCCCAACAACTCCTTGGGAACTCAAGCCTTCCTCTTCTCCATAGTGCGCATTCCTTAACCACCCTTCTGCACCCGTTCTGTTTGGGGCTGAAGGAAGGTCCGTGGTACATATTGCCACGTTGACTCAGATCAGTGTGACCAGCCCCAGACCTCTTTTCCGAACCAGACTCCCTCTTTCAGATGCCCGCTGGCATTAAGATGATAGCCTCCCACTTTGGGTTGGTTTCGGCATCCAGTATTTGAGGCGCACTGTCCCTGTACATGGAGGCTCTGCTTTCATTCCTGATCATAGCTGTCAACCCTCCCTTTTTTTGCGGGAAACTCCCTTATTCCAATGCCGTTTCCCGCTGCTATCCCGGATTGTTGATATCCCTTAAATTTCCCAGATTTCAAAGGAAGCAGCTCCTCTCCCTCCCTGCCGGCCAGGGAGGCTCCTCAGCTGCGTTGCTCGGCTGCCAATAAGGAGTCTGAGACCGACTGGGGGCGGAGTTTGCATGCCTTGTGCAGCCAGACCCTCACGCCCAACCAGACAGACAGCCTGCCTGCCGTCTACGCGCTCGCTCTTTCGCTCACCCGTTTGCGCACAGCCTCTGGAGCGCAGGGTGGCGAAGCTACTTGGTGCCATTGCACCGCCCTCGCGGCATCCCTTATTTTCAAATCCGAAAGTTTGGGGAAAATCCCTTATTTTCAAACCCGAAAGTTGACAGCTATGTTCCTGATGGCCATTGGCTGTCACTTTTTATGGATCCACCCCATCTCCTTTTAGAGCCATGTGGGTGAACCCCACCCCCCTTGCACATGTGTCCCGTTGTGCGGAGAAGTATTAACAAACGCACATCTCGGTTGTGAGCCTCCATTGTGGTTGTGATGTGAGGATGCTTGCACATTCTTAACCTCTTCCCCTCCTCTGCCGCAGGAGGCAGATCCACGCCTTGAAACAAGAGCACGACGAAATCAATTTACTTCTGAGTATCACTAAGTCGCCCCGGAACCTTTTCATCGACGACCGCAACTGCATGGAGCTGAAATTCCTTTTGCAGACCAAGGATGAGTATGACGCCCTCATCAGAGCCACCAAGGCCTTGATCTCTGAACTGGATGACAAGGTGCATTGTGGGAAATGTCGGGAGGGGTGTGAGGTCTGGTGAACACACACCTTGCAATTGGCTTGTATTTTTGGCTTTCTAGTTTGCTGCAAGCAGAAAGCCTAGAGTCAGAATCATAGGATTGTAAGGGACCACAAGGGCCATCTAGCCCAACCCCCTGCAATGCAGGAATCTCTTGCGCAACGCGGGGCTTGAACCCGCAACCCTGAGAGTCTCATGCTCTACCAACTGAGCTACCCCTCCCTGTTTAGTGTTTGCTTAATTCCGATATTTGTGCTGCTGTTACAGGCATAGAATGGACAGTGCATAAATGCAGGGATTGCTGGCTGTAGATCCTTAGGCAGAAACAAAAAATCTCTTTGTCGAGTTAAAAAGCAACGGGAGAGTCATAGCTCAGTGGAAGAGCCTCTGCCTTGCATTGGAATGCTGCTGCCCGCCAGTGTACGCACTGTTGAGGCCAATGCCCAACCATGAGGACTAGAATCTTACTTTATTTTTAAGGGGAAGGTCATAGCTCAAAGGTGGAGCCTGTGCTTTGCTCGGAAAAGGGCCCAGGTTCAAACTCCAGGTATGGCAGAGAAAGGTGCCTGTCAAGAACTCTGGACAGCTGTTGCCAGTCAGAGTTGGCAACACCCAGGTTTAACCCCTGGCCTCCCCAGTTAGACCTGATCCAAAATCCCAGAAAGCTGCTCCCAGTCAGTGTACACAGTACTAAGACCAATGCTCTCACATGGGATAAGACAATTTCCTTTTCTACCTCTTTAATTCAGCCCTTTATTCAAAAGCATGAGGACTAGAACCTTACTAAATTTGTTGGGGAAGGGCCGTAGCTCAGGAACATGCATTGCTTGCAAACGGTGCCTGGTTCACTTTCCTGCATCCCCAGGTATGACTGGGAAAGAAAGAGAGCCAGTGTGGTGTAGCGGTTAAGAGTGGTGGACTCGTAATCCAGGGAACCGGGTTCGCTTCCCCGCTCCTCCACATGCAGCTGCTGGGTGACCTTGGGCTAGCCACACTTCTCTGAAGTCTCTCAGCCCCAAACACCTAACAGAGTGTTTGTTGTGGGGAAGGAAGGGAAAAGGAGAATGTTAGCTGCTTTGAGACTCCTTCGGGTAGTGATAAAGCGGGATATCAAATCCAAACTCTTCTTTTTCTCTTGTCTGAAACTCCGAAGAGCTGCTGTCAGTCAGCATAGTCCAAAGGTGGGGGGCTGGAGACCCCCCCCGACATTGCTGGACTCCAACTCCCATTAAAAACAGATTGGAACAGCAGCAGCAACATTTGACGTATCTGTATAAAAGGTAAAGGGACCCCTGACCATTAGGTCCAGTCGTGTCCAACTTTGGGGTTGCGGCGCTCATCTCGCTTTATTGGCCGAGGGAGCCGGCGTACAGCTTCCGGGTCACGTGGCCAGCATGACTAAGCCGCTTCTGGCGAACCAGAGCAGCGCACGGAAACGCCGTTTACCTTCCCGCCGGAGTGGTACCTATTTATCTACTTGCACTTTGACATGCTTTCAAACTGCTACGTGGGCAGGAGCTGGGACCGAGCAACAGGAGCTCACCCCGTCATGGGGATTCGAACTGCCGACCTTCTGATCAGCTAGCCCTAGGCTCTGTGATTTAACCCACAGCGCCACCTGGGTCCCTTGACTTGTCTAAACAGAAATGTTGGGGGGTGGGGAGGCACCAAAAAGTGGGTGTCTATGGGGTGAAGCCACCTTGTGGGTAAACTGGTCCTATTCATATAAAGGTCTCGATGGATCTCTTTATGTCTTTTCTTTCAGATAACGGAACTGGAGAACAAGATTAAGAAACAGAAAATGCTGGTGATCAAAATGAGGCAGGAGTACGACGGCAGGTGGCTGCAGAAACAGGTCCAGCTCTTGGACAACCGACTCAACCACGTGAGCTGTGGCCCCCCCCCCACCTCCGCCGGTCCAGGCCCCCCTCCTGAGTCCCACACCTTCTGCCTCTGCTGAGAACCAGAGTCTGCCTCCTCGGGGAGGTGGCAATGAAATAATCTCACCCTCTGCGAAAAACAAACATTATAAACCCAGTTAAAAGCAGCAGGAACTATTTATATTCTGCTCCCTTGTATGCCAATAAAGGTGTTGAGTTGAGTTGAGAGTATATTCTGCTCCCAAGCTTCAGGGGAGCATCTTGTAACCCCCCCCCCCCACACACAAGAGAGAGGGACCAGCAGACTTGGGGGATCCCAACTTTTGTGGTAAAGGTAAAGGGACCCCTGACCGTTAGGTCCAGTCGCGGACGACTCTGGGGTTGCGGCGCCATCTCGCTTTACTGGCCGAGGGAGCCGGCATACAGCTTCCGAGTCATGTGGCCAGCATGACTAAGTCGCTTCTGGTGAACCAGATCAGTGCACGGAAACGCCGTTTACCTTTCCGCCAGAGCAGTTCCTATTTATCTACTTGCACTGCGTGCTTTCGAACTGCTAGGTGGGCAGGAGCAGGGACCGAGCAACGGGAGCTCACCCCGTCGAGGGGATTCGAACCGCCGACCTTCTGATTGGCAAGCCCTAGGCTCTGTGGTTTAACCCAAAGCGCCACCCGCGTCCCAACCTTTGTAGAAGAACCCATTTATTTATTTTTAGGGGGGATCCCAAGGAGGAGAAAATGTTGCACAATATCCTCAGAAGATCTCAGTGGCAGAGGATGCTGAGAGTGGGGGAAAAAACTGACAACTGGGTGGGAGGGATGGGGGAACCTCAGACCCAGGGGCCAAATGTGGCCCTCCAGGGTCCTCTCTGGCCCTCATGTTTCTCCCCAAGCCACACCCCCTCTCTGTAGGCCACAACCCTCGCTACCTCTGCTCCAAGTCGTCCTGGAGTGCTTTTGCCTGCCTGGGATGTGCCCTCGAATTGCAGCCAAAGTAAATGTATGAAAAAACAACACCCGATATAAAATCATGACTAGTCCTCTAGACCAGGGGTGGCCAACTTCCAAGAGACTGCGATCTACTCTCAGTGTGAAAAGCTGGCAGTGATCTACCCCCTTTTGGGGGCTTCAGGTCAAAGTTGTTGAGCTTTTTTAGGGGTTCAGGTCTAAATTGTGTAGCTTTTTTTAGCGAGGAGGACAGCCAGTAATCTACCAGAAATGTCCAGTGATCTACCAGTAGATTACGATCTACCTGTTGGACGTGCCTGCTCTAGACGGCGTAGACTTACGCCGAGGTGGTTCAGCACCTCTTTGCAGGAAGAAGGTTTTGCAGTTTAGGACAGTGTGGGACCCTTCCTAACTTTGCTCTTTCCAGGTCACGGTTTATTTTGACACCGTCCTGACCACCAATGCCAAACTCCGCGAGGAGATAGAGAACCTGCAGTGCCGGAAAGCTGTCTTCGATACCATCTACGCCCGGCTTCACAAACAGCTAGAGCAGCAGAGGAAGACGATGGACTTGTCTATTGAGCAGTCAATGCAAGCCTATGAGCAAAGGTGAGAGCAGCCGGTCCCAGGTTCAAATCCTGCCAGCCCCTCTGGGAAGGGCTGGGATCCGCCCCGCCCCCCACCTGAAACCCTGTAGAGATGCTACCAGTCAATGTAGACAACACTGAACCAGATGGGTGACTGTAAAAGTCAGCATCTCTGTGTTCTTGTCCTATTTCTGAACATGCATTTTCCTGCATTGCAGGGGGCTGGACTAGATGACCCTTGGGGGCCCCCCTTCCAACTTTATGATTCTATGATTTCCCCTTCCCCACCACTTCTGCCCGCTTCTAGGGTGGAGGCCCTTGCCAGGATCTCTGCGATGAAGGAGCGGCGCTGCAAGGACATTGCACAGTTCAACATTGAGTTTCGGGAGCTGGAGCGGATCTACAACCATGAGACCAAGCTAAAGGCCTTCATGCTCATCAAGCTGGTGGACCGCTCAGAATTTGAGGAGCAGGCCAAAAAGGAAGAAGGTACCACACGTTCATGTCAGCATGCGGAAGGAACCATCTTTTTGCTAGGTCCTTCAAAGACCCAGGACACAAGTCCATGACCCAAATTCCCACCCAAAAATTGAGCTTTCTTACATATGCGCATGGGACGCAGGTGGCGCTGTGGGTTAAACCACAGAGCCTAGGGCTTGCCGATCAGAAGGTTGGTGGTTCGAATCCCTGCGACGGGGTGAGCTCCTGTTGCTCGGTCCCTGCTCCTGCCAACCTAGCAGTTCGAAAGCATGTCAAGGTGCAAGTACCGGTAGATAAATAGGTACCACTCCGGCGGGAAGGTAAACGGCGTTTCTGTGCACTGCTCTGGTTCGCCAGAAGCGGCTTAGTCATGCTGGCCACATGACCTGGAAGCTGTACGCTGGCTCCCTCGGCCAATAATGTGAGATGAGCGCTACAACCCCAGAGTCGTCCGTGACTGGACCTAACGGTCAGGGGTCCCTTTACCTTTACCTTTAAGAACACATAGCTTCCCCTGAAGACTCCTGTGAACTGTAGTGTGCTCGCCACAGAGATACAGTTCCCAGCACCCCTAGCAAACTACAGTTCCTAGGATTCCTTGGGGGGTGGTCATATATGTTATAGAAAAAACCTGCTCCTTTTCCCTTATGGGGTATCCAAAAGCCCGTATAGAGTCCTTAAGTGGGTTCCCTATCAGTAGGAGAAAATAACAGAGGCCAACCAGAGAATAAAAGGTAAAGGGACCCCTGACCATTAGGTCCAGTCGTGTCCGACTCTGGGGTTGTGGCGCTCATCTCGCTTTATTGGCCGAGAGCTTCCGGGTCATGTGGCCAGCATGACAAAGCCGCTTCTGGCAAACCAGAGCAGCGCACGGAAACGCCGTTTACCTTCCCGCCAGAGCGGTTCCTATTTATCTACTTGCACTTTGACGTGCTTTCGAACTGCTAGGCTGGCAGGAGCAGGGACCGAGCAACGGGAGCTCACCCCATTGCAGGGATTTGAACCGCCGACCTTCTGATCAGCAAGCCCTAGGCTCTGTGGTTTAACTCACAGCGCCACCTGGGTCCCAACCAGAGAATATTGAGAATATTGAGAAGCAAAGCAGCTATTAAGCCTGATCTTTATTAACTGTTGCAACAGGGTCCTCACTCACCACATCCAGGAGGGAGGAGGAATCCAGAACAATGGTGTGCAAGCCCTTATATAAACTTTTGAAATTGCCCACCCTGTAGCTCAAGACCACCCCAAAAAACATCATACATACATCACAGAAGGAGGCAGTCTACAACAGAAATCCTGTTTGCCAGGATACCTGTTAATAGTTGGTGATTGCTTTACCTGGGCAGCCTTGCCATTCCTTTGTGATGGTTAATACATTTAGTTCCTGAATCCAGGTCACGGGCTCACCCTATTCATACACAAATACATCCTTCAGACAAGATTTGTAAGCAAAAAGACAAAGGCTTTCCCCATTTCCTCCCTCCTTGCAGATAAATATATTGAGGTCAATTTGGGAGAGTCAAAATGGCTTCAGGATTGGTCTCCTGTACTACCAGTATTTCAGACACCTGGTTTATAGACTTGTGAATGTGTTTGCCTTGTACATTTATAAACATTTATTTTATATTTGGGACTTTAGAATTCTTACAACAATATGCTTTAAAGTTATGATTTAAAGTCTCGCTGAAGAAACTCCTGTATTTATGAAAAGAATAGATTTAAAAGTTGGTGCTGTTAGGGTCTGCTTTGTATATTTTAGCCAGTTGCTCAGCCTCTGGGCTGCCGACCGCTGAATGTGTGAAGCAGAACACACTTGCTGCTGGAAGCGAGAGGACGGATCCTGTGGGCGGAATTCAGTCACTGTGCAGTCATGAAACTGGCTCATCTCCCGGCCTGTTTGGTTGCTTGACACCACAGCTTCCATGATTTTTAATTTCAGCGCTTTATTGCTGCCTTTAGTGGGTTGAGCAATTGATGTTTTTCCATGAGTGTTGTGAGTCCGTGGGAACGAGTTAGCCGGCTTGATGCCTGAGTCTCCTGCAATTCTTGGGGTCCTGGCTCCAACAAGGGTCAAAATCGAATGGAGGATTCTGCTGTTGAGTTAGCCAGGCAAAGGGCGTAAGAACCACCTAAGTATGGTCTTTTGTATAACGAAGGAAGTAGCTTTGTGCCGGAGGGCAAATGGGTGGGCCCCCTCCTTCACCTGGCTGGTGGTGAGAAAGACCAAGACAAAGAGTGTGTGTGATCTGAGCCAGAAAAGGCAGAAGCCAGAGAGTGAGAGCCATGCTTGATTTCTGTTTGAATCCAGGGCTGTGGCTATGGGAGAAGCAAGACCTTCTTGGGGTGTTAATGCTACGAACCCCTCTATCATAGGCTCAGGTTGTATATACGTGTAAATAAACCCTATATCACCATAGTCTCTGCTGTCCCACATTCTGCAAGGAAACATGAACCTGTCAGGAATAAGCCAGCTCCCAGCAAAGGTTTGCAGCCAACTGCAGAAAGCAGCCAGGAACAGGGAGACTTAGATGTTAGGCAGGGGGAGAGCCGGCAGCTGCAGACTGTAGCTCTTCCTGACCTTGACGGATGAGCTGATAAGGCAGTAGCTGAGAGCAGGCTAGAACACAGCCAAAGCGCGCAGGAAGCACAAAAAGGCGTGAACAGTCTCAGAGGCAGCCTCTCAGACCAGGGAGAGGGTGGAGCTGATCCACTCAGTCCGAAGTCGGTGAACGGGAGGGCTGTTAGACAGGAAGCAAAACAAGAGACATAAGAGTCGTAGGTTCAATATCTTCTGTAGATCCCGGAAGGAATCTTCAGAAGGGTCATCTTGAGTAATGATGCCAGAGGCTTTGTTAGAGCCGTCCGGAGTTATCTGTTTGTCTTGGCAATAAATCCTCCTTTTTAATTATCTACGCTTACTGTGTTATCAAGCTGGGAACCTGGACTCCTGATAGAACCCTGGGTAAGTGATTGGAACCCCCTGGAGCCTTGCACCCCTCGGAGATTGAGGTGGCAAGAGACAATTTTATGAACCCTCCCCCTTGAATCCCTTCCAGCTCTCAAGGCCAAGAAGCGAGCCAAGACCAAGGGGGAGAGCTTTGAGAGTTACGAGGTTGCCTACATGCGACTGCTGAAGCTGACGGAAAACGGGGACATTGACCAGCTGGTGGAGGATTTCATTGAGAAGGAGGAGAAGAACTTTGCCTACTTCAGCTATGTCACCGAGCTGAACAATGACATGGAGAGGCTGCAGAAGAGGATCGAAGACATCCAGGTCTCCTCTCCGCCCTCCCCCCTTCCTACGCCCCTCCCTTGTCCCTGGTCTTCTGGCCCTGGCTCCCCAGGCTGGGCTCTGGGCTGCTGATCCTGCTGCAAGTGGGCTGTGTTTTGAACGAGCAGCCATGACTCCTGGATGAAAATAGCTTGGCCACAGTTGTCCATGCCCTGGTAACCACACAGTGCTGCAATGCCCTTGGCCTGGATCTGGAGGCTGCAGCTGGCACAGAACATGGCAGTCAAATGCCCGCCAGCATGCAACACATTGCTTCGGGGCATAGCTGTCAACCCTCCCTTTTTTGGCGGGAAACTCCCTTATTCCAATGCCGTTTCCCGCTGCTATCCCGGATTGTTGATATCCCTTAAATTTCCCGGATTTCAAAGGAAGCAGCTCCTCTCCCTCCCTGCCGGCCAGGGAGGCTCCTCAGCTGCGTTGCTCGGCTGCCAATAAGGAGTCTGAGCCCGACTGGGGGCGGAGCTTGCATGCCTTGTGCAGCCAGACCCTCACGCCCAACCAGACAGACAGCCTGCCTGCCGTCTACGCGCTCGCTCTTTCGCTCACCTGTTTGCGCGCAGCCTCTGGAGCGCATGGTGGCGAGGCTACTTGGTGCCATTGCACCACCCTCGTGGCATCCCTTATTTTCGAATCCGAAAGTTTTGGAAAATCCCTTATTTTCAAATCCGAAAGTTGACAGCTATGCTTGGGGGATCTGCCACCAGCTGCCGGTTTGCTACCAGGCCACATTCAAGGTGCTTGCACTGCCATCTAAGGCCCTGCGCAGCTCAGAACCAGGTTGCTTAAGAGACAGCCTTCATCCTTGCACTTCCCAGAAGCAGTCGGCATTTTTGTTCCAACAGGTTTTCCCAGCTGGATAGATGGGTCTACAAGTCTCTACTTGTTAGGGTTTTCATTTTGCTTTAAGCCAGTGTTTCCCAGAACTTGGGTCACCAGCTGTTTTTGGACTACAACTCCCATCATCCCTAGGTAGCAGGTCAGGGATAATGGGAGTTGTAGTCTAAAAACAGCTGGAGACCTAAATTTGAGAAACACTGTTTTAAGCATACTTTGTGTGTGTGTGTTTTTAACTATTTTATGTGTAAATTGCCTTGAGATGGTGGCTTGGGAGGCGATTAACAAATTAATTGCAGCAATAATAATAATAATAATAAATTATAATAAAGAATTTGTGTGACACAGAGAGAAGCATTTCAGTAGCTAAAATTGTCTCATTGCTGCCACCATGTAGCCAGTGAAGAGACTGCAAGATGGCTAATACAGTAGGCTATGTTACAGGTAGATAGCCGTGTTGGTCTGTCATAGTCAAAACAAAATAAAAAAATTCCTTCCAGTAGCACCTTAGAGACCAACTAAGTTTGTTCTTGGTATGAGCTTTCGTGTGCATGCACACGAAAGCTCATACCAAGAACAAACTTAGTTGGTCTCTAAGGTGCTAGTGGAAGGAATTTTTTTATTTTGTTTTGACAGTAGGCTATGTTGGAGATTGCTAGTTAAATCCCTCCACCACCACCACTAACTACCGGTACTCTTTTGGTTGAGAGTTGGACCAAACCACATGATGTACACTCTGAAAATGCTTTCACCAACACCCACCCACGAACCCTAGAATGCATACCAGATTCCTTCTAAAAAGGAGCCTGCAACATTGACAGCTACAGGAACAAAAACAGAATTCTCTGATTAATCCACCCATTAAAATATTTTATTTTGTTATTTCCATTTGCTTATACATATTCATGCAAAGGCTGAAAGGGAAAAATAAAACAAATAAATAAAAACTATAAGCATGCAGAGGAGTAAAATATTTTATTCTGATTAATCACCAGCTATGCTATATTATCATCAACACCCATGAAAATTAATTGACCTACAGTCCTTAATACAGCCTAGGCAGAGAGCACCAACTCTTTTGGGTCCCTGCATGCATAAGTGGATATCTATTGGCAACAGAAGGTTTCTTCTTTCAAGACTAGCATTGCCCTCGTGGCACATAATTCCAACTTTTCTTTACCTATTAATTTTCACATTTTATGTGATCTTTCAGACAAAGTAAGATCGAGGACTCAGCTATACAGCTGCAAATAAAACGTGTGTTGTAAGGTGCATTATACAAATGTGACACTAGGTGGCGATGGCGAGCTGTGGCAAATTCAATATATTTTTCAAAACTTTTTTTTAAAAAAGCACTTCCACAATGTTTTTAATATGTGCCAGGATTCCACCCTACTTCTAGAAATCTAGCACGGCTGGAGCGACACCCACAGGGTAAAGGGAGGAGCTGCATATGTTGCCCCACCCACTTTTGCCCCTGGCCCCGCCCACCAGCAGCACGTGGGCCCCTGGAAACTTACCAATGAGAAAAAATGGCCCTCGCAATTTTGGGGGGGAAGGTTCGCCACTCTCTGCCTGAGCCCCTTTGTGCACTTCTGTGTTCTGTAGAATGAAATCAGCAAGTTGAAATCCCAGCACAAGAAGGAAGAAGACATCATTCACGGCAACATGAAAGAAGTAGAGGTAAATGGGGCACATCTACATGTGGGGCTGACCTGGGGGGGTCCCGTCACAGTGGGGAAAGGTTGCAACGTTTGGGACTTTCAAGTCCCATAGCTCAGAGGCAGCGTGTCCTGGGTTCAATCCCAAGTTGCACCTCCCAATAGCTTAGATTATTGGGATGCGGGTGGCGCTGTGGTCTAAACCACTGAGCCTAGGGCTTGCCGATTGGAAGGTCGGCGGTTCGAATCCCTGCGATGGGGTGAGCTCCCGTTGTTCAGTCCCTGCTTCTGCCAACCTAGCAGTTTGAAAGCATGTCAAAGTGCAGGTAGATAAATAGGTACCGCTCTGGCAGGAAGGTAAACGGCATTTCCGTGCGGTGCTCTGGTTTCGCCGGAAGCGGCTTAGTCATGCTGGCCACATGACCCGTAAAGCGAGATGAGCGCCACAGGCCCAGAGTCGTTCACGACTAGACTTAACTGTCAGGGGTCCTTTACCTTTTTAAACAAAACAAAATAAAAAAATTCCTTCCAGTAGCACCTTAGAGACCAACTAAGTTTGTTCTTGGTATGAGCTTTCGTGTGCATGCACACTTCTTCAGATACACTGAAACAGAAGTCACCAGACCCTTATATATAGTGAGAGGGTGGGGAGGGGTATTAAACAAGCTATAGCTTAGGGCCCCACTCTCTTGGGAGCCCCAAAAAAATTTAAAGGGGAAAAATCTGGATGTACATTTCCAAAATACAGTGGGCCCTCGACTTACAAAGTTAATCCGTTCCGACGGATTCCTCGTAAGTCGAAATCATTGCAACTTGAGTCCCCATAGGAATGCGTTGGAGAACGCATTCGTAGGTCGAAAAAACCTTCGGAACTCGAGGAAACTGCATTTAAAACGGCCGCGACTTCCGATCGGAAGTCGAAAAAATTCGGAAGCGGCGGCCGCTTTGATCCCTCGCAACTCGAAAAACTCGTAAGTCGGGTCATTCGTAAGTCAAGGGATCACTGTATAAGATAAAAACAAATAAAATAAAACCTACATACAACAACAGTGTTTTGTGTAGTGGCTCCTATGATGTAAGTAATGGGCCCCGCCTGCTAGCCTGCTCCCTGAAATATCACTGGTTTGCTCCTTTCTATATATAGGGTGCCTACATTCTGCATGGACTGGTTGCATGACAACATGTGCAAATGGCTTTAGATACCTGTTAGGTCCATAAATTACCATATAGCATATATTCAACAAAAAAACACACAGTGACAATTTGTTGTTGACAAAGGACAGCTGGACATATAAAGGGCCCCATTACCTTCAGTAGCTTAGGGCCTCGTCAAACCTAAATCCGGCCCTGAGTGCAGACAAGACTAAACTAGATGGACCCAATAGTCTGACTCAGTTTAAAGTCAGCTTCTTGTGTTCCTAGTTTAGGGGAAAGGTAAGAGGGGACATGATAGACTTCATAACATTTTGCCTGGCAGGAAGAAAAGATTTCCTCCCTCTCTCATAAACACTAGAACTTGTGGATGACCTGGAGAAGATTTATAACTTATATTTAAGACCATTGTAAACAGTTAAAATCGTTAGTAGGACTGGAATATCACTTGTAGTTTAATACTGAATTCTGGACACAATGGAGATGTAAAAGATTTGGACTACCATAAAAGATGCAGGAGGAAAAGATTAACAACAGGACCCACAAAGGGGAGGAGATTCCTTGGAATCTTGTTTTCATGATCTGTGTTCAATATATGGCTGTGAAATTTTAATCTGAAAAACCAAAAAAAAAATAATTTTTTTAAAAAGAACTTGTGGATGTCCACTAAAGCTGAATGTTGGCAGATTCAGGACAGACAAAACAAAAGCACTTCTGTGTGCTGTGCATAGTTAGATTATGGTGCCGCACAGGAGGCGGCTAGGGCCACCACATCAACTCGGATGACTTTAAAAGGGGATTGGACAAATTCATGGCTATCAATGGCTACCAGCTGTGATGGCTCTGCTCTGCCTCCAAAATCGGAGGCAGAAATGCTTCTGAATGCCAGTTGCTGGCAACTGCAGGGGCAGGGAGAGTGTGGTTGCATTCAGATCCAGCCCAGATTGTACCTGGTGCGGAATTTTTTTGGGCATCCCGTACGGACTGCGCATATGCGGCATCCTGCGCCTGTGCACTCCTTTCGGAATGCCGCACATGCGCAGTCTGTGCTGCTGCTCGCGCGCCGCAACCTTACGGGAACTTGTAAGGCTGCCTTGCAAGAAGCAGCAGCACGGATGGATTGCACATGTGCGGCATCCCACACATGCGCACTCTGTACGGAATGCCGCACATGCGCAGTTCGTCCGTGCTGCTGCTTGTGTGCCGCAAGCTTACGAGCAACCGAGCGAGGTTTTTTGTCGGGCGGCGGGGCTTGGTTTGGGAGTTGCAGGGGGGGCGCCGAGTATCACCCCCTTCAGGGTAGCACCCAGGGTGGACTGCCCCCAACGCACCCCCTTGCTCCACCCCTGACTAGAATCTGGCCATTGGCCTGATCTGGCGGGCTCTTCTGATGTTGTTGGACTCCCCACTTCCATCGTGTGCTGGTCCCGTGGGTTACCCGAAAGGCGAGGTCCAAGTCCGGTCCGTGGTCAGAGGTGCAACGTAAAGGCAGTCCGTAGTCACTGAAGCTGGGTGCAGGGCAGGGAGTCAGGCAAAGTCAGGAACAGGAAGGCAAGCAGGGAACCAGGGCAGGTCAGGAGCTCAGGCAGGAAAGCAGGACAGGTGTCAAGCAGGAACTGGTATCCAACAATGTTGCTCCTGCAACTTGGGGCTGGGGCTGGCCGGCTTTTATCTGCCCCGAGGCAGAGGGCGGCCCCGATCCTCTGGTGACTCGCCTCTCCTGGCTTGGAGGCGAGCACTCCTCCTGCGGGAACTCAGTTCCCTTCGCCTCTCTGCCCTGAGCCTCTGCAGCTCAGGAGAGGCTGGAGGGTTACCGGACCCAGAGGCAACCTCAGCTTCCCTTGACGGGTCTGGGAGTGGAGCACCTGCAGGCAATGGGTCCTCCATCCCAGCAGGAGCCAGAGCAGACTCAGCAGATGCCTGCACCTGAGGATCCAGCACAGGTGAGTCCCCTTCAGACTCAGGCCCCAGCCCTGGCTCTGCTGGTTCTGGAGGCGGGGAATCCTGTGCAGGCTGGGATCCCTCAGGTTCAGCGTCTGAGTCTGAATCCCAGGCCATCACACATTGGCTGCAGTTTGCATGGCCAATGCTATGGAGTGATGGAAGCTGGAGTACCCACGACCACGCCCGCCGGCGACCCCTGCTGCGCCCAATCGCAGCTAGCCCTGACCACCTCTCCTTTGTCCCGCAGGATAAGCTGCAGAAGACCACGGAAGATGCCAACCTGTATGAGTATAAGTTTAAAGAGAGCAGCAAGATCCTGGACCAGCTGAAGCAGGCGGTGGACTTCCTGTTCAAAGAAACCGGCTGCGATGCCACCAAGATCAGGGAGCACCTGGGCGAGACGGGGGAGATCACAGATCAGAACCTGATGCAGTATTTCAGTGAGTGGCGGGGCTAGACCGGGCCCATCTCTTGGGTTGCTTCTTACCCAGATGCACATCAGACACCAAATACAAATACAAATATCAGTGTGGTGTAGTGGTTAAGAGCGGTAGACTCTAATCTGGGAGACCGGGTTCGAGTCTCCACTCCTCCACATGCAGCTGCTGGGTGACCTTGGGCCAGTCACACTTCTTTGAAGTCTCTCAGCCCCACTCACCTCACAGAGTGTTTGTTGTGGGGGAGGAAGGGAAAGGAGAATGTTAGCCGCTTTGAGACTCCTTCGGGTAGTGATAAAGCGGGATATCAAATCCAAACTCTTCTTCTTATTATGGTCAAAGACCAGAGAACAGATAATGATAATCCATAACCAGATATAGTATTGGAGATTGAGTTATATTACAGAATTAGAACCCATCTCATAGAACTGATACTTACATTTAAAATTTAAATTTAAAACTTAAGATTTTAAAATTTTACATTAATAGATCTTTACATACGAGTAAGATGTAATTGGGCAGGTCAACTTTCCAATTCAATTGGAACAACCAAGGGAGTCAAACAAGGGTGCATATTGGCCCCCTTTTTGTTCAATATCTATATAAACTCCCTCACTGCACATCTTCAAGGGGCAGATATACATGCCCCTAAATTAGCAGACAAAAGACTGCCCATTCTACTCTATGCAGATGATGCCATTATCCTGTCTCAGACACAGATTGGCCTCCAAAGAGCCCTCAATAAACTAGCACAATATTGCAAGGAGGAGCAATTAATAGTGAATTATCAAAAAACAAAAATCATGGTTTTCTCTAACAAAAGGAAAACATACAGATGACATCAGACACCAAAAAAGCTGGTAACACCTCTGCAGGGTCTCAGGCAGAGGGTCTTTCCCTGGAGATGCCACTGGGATTTGAACCTGGGACCATCTGCCTGCAAGGGAGGCACTCTGCCACTGAGCTATGGCCAATGCCATATCCCTGGAAATCTCCATTAGGCAAGAACGTTCCACATTTTTTGGAATCCACTGCCCAGTAACTCCAGCAGCCAGCATGGCCCGTGGCTGGGGATGATGGGAGTGTTAGTCTAGCAAGATGTTTGAAGCGCTTGCCTTGCTTGGGGAGCAAGGAGCTCTCTGCATGCTGTTTCTGGAGGTCCCAGGATCATAGCTGTCAACCTTCCCCTTTTTTGCGGGAAACTCCCTTATTCCAATGCCGTTTCCCGCTGCTATCTCGGATTGTTGATATCCCTTAAATTTCCCGAATTTCCAAGGAAGCAGCTCCTCTCCCTCCCTGCCGGCCAGGGAGGCTCCTCAGCTGCGTTGCTGGGCTGCCAATAAGGAGTCTGAGACCGACTGGGGGCGGAGCTTGCATGCCTTGTGCAGCGAGACCCTCACGCCCAACCAGACAGGCAGCCTGCCTGCTGTCTATGCGCTCGCTCTTTCGCTCACCCGTTCGCGCGCAGCCTCTGGAGCGCAGGGTGGCGAGGCTACTTGGTGCCATTGCACCGCCCTCCCGGCATCCCTTATTTTCAAATCGAAAGTTTGAAAAAAATCTCTTATTTTCAAATCCAAAAGTTGACAGCTATGTTCAGGGATCCAACTGTGAACTGATGTGAGGAAACTTATTTTATCATCTTTGAATAAGATTGTAGCGCCTTTATTCTTTTTAAGAGGGATTCAAGGGAATTTACCAGGAACGTACAATTTAATCTGAGACAGATTGAATTGTATAATAGTGAGAGGCTCACATGAGCCTGCAACCAGTTAACTTCTGTGCATGTAAAAAGAGGGAATGTAACTCTGCTACATTAAGGAACTTGCCAGCACAAGTTAGGAAGGATATTAATAAACAACATATCCTTTCCTGCTACCCTTAACATTCCCACAGAAACTGCAAGGGGTCTTTGACCCCCGGCGACCTCCAGCCAATACACCACATGCTCCTGAAGTGCCCCACTTGTCTCCTCCCTGCAGGCATCGTGGAGAAGAAAAGCAACAACCTCTTGCTGATCGAATCTTTCCTACGTTACAAGGAGCTGGAGGGGGAGCTGGACTCGGTCCCCATGCTGAACCCCTTTTTAGGCGGCTCCGCCTTCCTGAAGAAACTGGAGACCATTAAGATTGCCCCACCTTCTCTCAGCGTCGATCCCTTCGCGGAGACGGTGGAGCCTTGTAAGTAACTGTAACTAGGCAAAAAAGACAATCACGGGAATAACTGAATTACAACAAAGGAAATCTACACCGTGAAAGATCCCTGAAACGAGATGAATGTATATTTATATAGGTAAAGGTAAAGGGACCCCTGACCATTAGGTCCAGTCGTGTCCGACTCTGGGGTTGCGGCGCTCATCTCGCTTTATTGGCCGAGAGCCGGCATACAGCTTCCGGGTCATGTGGCCAGCATGACTAAGCCGCTTCTGGCGAACCAGCATGACTAAGTGCACGGAAATGCCGTTTACCTTCCCGCCAGAGCGGTTCCTATTTATCTACTTGCACTTTGACGTGCTTTCGAACTGCTAGGTTGGCAGGAGCTGGGACCGAGCAACGGGAGCTCACCCCGTCACAGGGATTCGAACCGCCGACCTTCTGATCAGCAAGCCCTAGGCTCTATGGTTTAACCCACAGCGCCACCTGGGCCCCGTATATTTATATAGTGATACTCAAACAAACAATATGTTTAATGATTCAGGAGCAGAATTGCTCAAAAGCAAAAATCCTCAAAACGTTATAAACTAATTCAAAGAAATATAAATGACTCAAGAAAACCTTCCAAATAACTCCAAATAACAAAAAATAACTCAAGATAAACTAACAAATAACCTTGACGAGTTGCCGGCTAAGATTCTCGTTTCACTGTTATGATCTATCAGTTTCCTCAGAAGGAAAAAAAGTTAATGTATTTATATAACTCAAAGTAGCCTGTTAGCTATTAAATCTATGGGGAGGATTAAAGAAACTTCAGAGAAGAACACTCCCAAACAGTAAGTGGTAATTATCCAAACTAGGAATTCTAATCTTGCTTCATCCAAAAGGTTAAAAACCTAAACTCAAGTTCAAAAACAAGCTCCATGGCTTTAACTCGTTAAGGTTATTTGTTAGTTTATCTTGAGTTATTTTTTGTTATTTGGAGTTATATGGAAGGTTTTCTTGAGTCATTTATATGTCTTTGAATTAGTTTATAATGTTTTGAGGATTTTTGCTTTTGAGCAATTCTGCTCCTGAATCATTAAACATATTGTTTGTTTGAGTATCATTATATAAATATACGTACATCTCGTTTGTAAGTAACTGTGGCTCTGATGCAGAGGACGGTGAGGCAAAACGTTTCTAGGTGCTCTCAATATATGCAACGGGCCTGCAGCCAGGGGTGAAGTGAGGCTTTATTTCACCTGGGTAAAAGACCCAGTTTGGTACCACCACCACCCCACACATTTGTGCGCACACACACACACACACACACACACACACACACACACACACGGAGGCTGGCAGCCTCAATGGTGCCCCTCTGGAGGCTTCACTGGGGGCAAAAAACCTGGCTAGGTCCCCCCATAGCTACGGCTCTGCCTGCAGCTTACATGTGATTTACTTGTGCAATTGCAGCTCTGCAGGGGGTGGGGTGGGAAAACAAACAACAACAACAACAATTTATTATTTATACCCTGCCCATCTGGCTGGGTTTCCCCAGCCACTCTGGGTGGCTCCCAACAGAATATTAAAAATAGAATCAAACATTAAAAGCTTCCCTAAACAGGGCTGCCTTCAGATGTCTTCTAAAAGTCAGATAGTTGTTTATTTCCTTGACATCTGATGGGAGGGCGTTCCACAGGACGGGCGCCACTACCGAGAAGGCCCTCTGCCTGGTTCCCTGTAACCTCACTTCTCGCAGGGAGGGAACCGCCGGAAGGCCCTCGGAGCTGGACCTCAGTGTCTGGGCTGAACAATGGGGGTGGAGATGCACCACTCTGGTGAGACAGTCTGCAGGCAGGTAGGGTCAGCTGGCATACCAAATGGAGCTGGTAGACAGCTGACCTGGATACAGAATTAACCTATGCCTCCATGGACAGCTGTGAGTCCAAAAAAACTTCCAGGCTGCGCACCTGGTCCTTCAGGGGCACAGTTACCCCATTCAGGACCAGGGAGTTCCCCCCCCCACCTGCCCGCCTCCTGTCCCCCCAAAAACAGTACTTCTGTCTCGTCAGGATTCAACCTCAATCTGTTAGCCGCCATCCAAGCTCCAACCTCCTCCAGACTATCACACGGGACCTTCACTGCCTTCACTGGTTCTGATTTGAAAGAGAGGTAGAGCTGGGTATCATCCGCATACTGATGAACACCCAGCCCCAACCCCCTGATGATCTCTCCCAGCAGCTTCATATAGATGTTGAAAAGCATGGGGAAGAGGAGGACGGAACCCTGAGGCACCCCACAAGTGAGAGCCCAGGGGTCTGAACACTCATCCTCCATCACCACTTTCTGGACATGGCCCAGGAGGAAGGAGCAGAACCACTGTTTAACAGTGCCTCAGCTCCCAGCTCCTCTAAATGGTCCAGAAGGATGTTATGGTCGATGGTATCAAAAGCCGCTGAGAGATCCAGCAGGACCAGGAAACAGCTTTCACCTTTGTCTCTAGCCCGCTGGAGATCATCATCCAGCGCAACCAAGCAAACAAATGCAGAGCCGGGTGGGGGAGAATGGACAGTAGGATGGGCAGTGGCGTCGCAAGGGGGGGCGGGGGATGGTCTGTCCCGGGTTCCAGGGGAGGGGGGTGACACTTGGGCCGGCCCTGCCCCGCCCCGCCTGCGGGCCCCGAGCAAGCCGCGGAGCGAGGCCGCTCTGCTCGGTGGCTCGTGGGGGTGCCCCGCCGCTGCCGCTTTTCGTGCGGCGGCTCACAAGGCCGCCACGGAAGCAGCGGCACTGGTCAAGACGGAGTGTGCATGCATGAAATGCTGCACGTGTGCACTCTGGCGCCAAGCCGGCGCTGCTCCCGGTGGCAGCGGCCCACCGACGGAGTGCGCATGCGTGCATTTCGCGCATGTGCACTCCATTGTGACGTTGCGTCGTAACGTCACGACGCCCTGCCCCCAGGGGGATGCCTCCGTTCGCCGCCCCAGGTAGCGAGGGGGCTTCCTCCGCCCCTGGGGATGGGCCATCCAAGATCTCACGTGACCGTCCCAGAACCCTGTGAGCAAGGAGGAGGGCTTAAAAAGCTCTTTCCTTGATGGGGCTTCCCGTCACTCAAAGAGTTTTTAAGCCCTCCACTTTGTTTACTGGGCTCTGGGAAGGCCCCACGATGCCTCTGGGAGGCTCGTGTGGCATCCCACAGCCTTCCAGAAGCCTTGCGTGGCCATCCCAGAGTTTGGTAAGGTAGGGATAGTCTCCATGGAGACAGGGAATGATGCTCCTGAACACCAGAGCATCTCCTGTTGCCAGCTGGCCTCCGCTGCCACCAGTCCCTTTTAGCAAAGGGGGAACTGAAATGCAAGGTTAAGAGGTTGCCCAACCAGCAGATTGCTTCTTGATCTTTCCCTAATAATTTTCCATGGAAGACCCAAGTTTATGATGAGCTGAGGAAGGGAACAAAGCGTCTTACTGGTCATCTGAAGCAATGAGCGGAGGGTGGAGAGGAGCAGGCTCAAATTCTGTTTTGTTGCAAGCTGTAATTAAAAGCCAAGCCTAATATTGCGGATTCCACCCCTAAGCTGCAACCCCTTGAATTTCCCAACAGTGGAGGGTCCTCTGGACCACAGCACCCTGCGGGCAATGATCTTGGAGAACCTGGAGAGGGAGAGAGAGAAATCGCATAAGAGCTCGGTGGACAGACTGGATTCCAGCCGAGAAAAGAAGAAGTACTCCACCTTCCCCTAAGAGGAGGCGGCCAGGGGATTCTCAGCCCAGTTCATAGACTACATATGTGTATATATATATATATATATATATATATATATATATATATATATATATTATTTTATTTTTTAAAAATACAAAATGGGATGGGGTACCAAAATGGACACTCTCTTTTGTCTAACATAAAAGGTTATTAATAAAAGATACAATATGCCTTTTGCATTTCTACAGCCTGTGCAATGTTCTAAGCTTTGCAATGTTTTACTTTAAAAAAAATGTATTGTCCAATATTTCTCTCCATCTACTGGCTGAGTATGGTGGTGGACATCTGTCTGCTTCTGTTTGCAGCATAGGGGCAGAACCACATATGCACCCACACATTTCTTTAAAATGTTTAAAAAATAACAATCCCTTACACAAAGTCTGCTTTGAGAAAAATGTGCTGTTGCACATTTGAGTGAACTCAGCAGCCGGAGGGGAGGGGGAGTTTCCCCCTCTAGAAATATGTGAACAGAGCTGTCCACCTTGACCTTGATGCACCTGCAATGCGTATTGATTTTTCTTTTTTCTTTTTAATGCTTGGCTTTTGCACAAGCAAGAGATTGGCTGGGTCCATTAGCCAGGGAAAACCCAGGGATCTATCTGAGCATCTCTTTATTCTTTCCAATGACAGTAGTCACGCTAGGAGGACCAGGATGGGGCTGGGCTAGCCAAAGGGAAGATCCTGGCAGCACTCAGAAGGGAAATGTACAGGTAACCTTAGGCAGAGACAAGGAACCTGTGACCCTCCAAATGTTGGTTGACCCCAACTCATAGCTGTCAACTTTCGGATTTGAAAATAAGGGATCAGCAGCCTCACCTGTCCCAGGGACAGTCTACTACGGTTCTCGGGGACAGTCCACGCCATGCTAAGCCCCCCAGGCTACAAATTAATTTACACCAGGCAACACACCATCATCTTTCCCCACCTCAGGGTCTCTTTTCCAGGGAGTCTTCTCTTCTCATGCGATGCTTCAGGATCTGTCCTTCCGGTGAGCAGCCAGGGCCGATGTCCTTCAGAATGGATCAGTTTGATCTTCTTGCAGTCCACGGGACTCCAGCACCACAATTCAAAAGCGTCAATTCTTCATGGGGGGATTGATCAGGTTCACTCTTTTGGCTCTCTGGCATCCACTAATGACTTATTATACAAACGTGTTGCAGACTTTGCATCAGAGGCGTAGCAAGCCCCGGTGGTACCCGGGGCGGAATTTTTTTTGTCAACCCCCCACCACCACCACTTTAATTTAAAAAAAAATTAAAAAAAATAAAAAGTGTCACCCCCCTCTGATGGTGCCACTTTGCGAGGTGTGGGGTTTTTGTGTGTGTGTGTGTGTGTGTGTGTGTCTATTATCTCTTTTTTTTAATAAAGTTAAAATAAAATAAAATAAAAAATAAAAAATAAAAAATAAAAAAATAAAAAGTGTCCCCCCCTCTGATGGCGCCACTTTGTGAGGTGTGGGGGGGTTGTGTGTGTGTGTGTGTGTGTATTATCTCTTTTTTTTCAATGAAGTTAAAAAAAATTTTTTTAAGTGTCACCCCCCTCTGGGGTGGAACCCGGGGCGGCCCGCCCCCCCACCCTCCGTTGCTACGCCCCTGCTTTGCATCCTTTAACACTCTTTTGGAAGGAGTGTATTTGTGGGCTGGGCCAGAGTGGTTGATTTTACATGCAAGCAAAGCACAAACAGTGCTGTTGTCTAAGGACATCCTATTCTCTGTAACTATTGGTGAGCAACGCAGCTGAGGAGCCTCCCTGGCCGGCAGGGAGGGAGAGGAGCTGCTTCCTTTGAAATCCGGGAAATTTATGGGATATCTAACAATCTGGGATAGCAGCGGGAAACGGCGCTGGAATAAGGGAATTTCCCACCAAAAAAGGGAAACAGCGGAAAACGGTGCTGGAATAAGGGAATTTCCCGCCAAAAAGGGAAGGTTGACAGCTATGCCCCAACTCCCAACAGTTCAGGCCAATGGGGTGAATGGTCAGGCATGATACATCTAGAGGAACACAGGTCTCCTGTCTCTACTTCCTGCCTGACTCCATCCCCACTTCCTGCCTTAACTCGTATCAATCTGAGCTCCTCCCATAAACCACATCCCTACCCATTTCTTATTTACCGCAATGGAAGAACTAAGTCGCACGAGCATTATTTGGGGGGGGCCTTTGCAAAACAAAAGCAGCCTGAAGCATCTACCTGCTGTCCCTCATACACAGGTGAAAGGTGGTGCTCTCCCCAACGGGGAATCTCCGCCCCCCAAATGCTGGGTTCATGGGATCATACCATAGGTGGTTCTGGATTCCAGACCACAGGTACTATAGCTAGATCTGGAGGGGGTCAAAGATGGCATGTGTCAACAAAGCACTGTGGGGCTGAAGACCAGGCTGCCCTGATGCTTAGCCAAGCTCAGAGTCCGGGACCAAGTCGAGAAAGCCAGGCAGGTGGCCCTCATGAACAGAGGGAGGAGGGCCAAATCATACCACCACACTAAAGCCTTCTGAAACAGTAGATATGGACCCCCTGAGCTCCCTGCAGTGTATGCGCAGGGTAAGTCTCCCAAGCAATCTCTATCTCAGTGTTTCCCAAACTTGGGTCTCCAGCTGTTTTTGGACTACAGCTCCCACCACCCCTGACCACTGGTCTTGCCAGCTAGGTCTGATGGGAGTTGTAGTCCAAAAACAGCCGGAAACCCAAGTTTGGGAAGCACTGCTCTTGCTGAAGCAAGGATGGGGAACAGCTGTGGCCCTCCAGATGTTGTTGGACTCACAGCTTCCAGCAGCCCTGGCAAGCGTGGCCAGTGGTTGATAGGGTGGGAGCAACATCTGGAGTGCTCCTGTCAGGGGCTTCTTGGGGGCAGGAGGCAGGAGGGAAGGATGAAGTCTTGAACCAGGCACCCCCTTTGTAGGGAGCATTGGGCGTCTCCACCCAGGTGGAGTGTGTGTGGAGCGGAGCCTTAGGGGGAGAGAGACCCAGAAGCTTGCCCTGCTTCACTTTTCAAAGCTTGGCTGGAGGGACCCGCCAACTGTTGGGACATCTTCGTAGTTTCCATTCGGTTACGAGCCTCTTGCCGCACTCCTCATGTACCTTGGAATCGTGGCTTCTGGACCTTGAACAAAGACCTGTTCCTTGCTGTCCATTAACAGTTGCTGCTGTCGTGTGTGTGTGTGTGTGTGTGTGTGTGTTTGGCAGGAGCCTGGCCTTCCCCATCCTTGAGTGAAATGCTCCCATAAGAACACCGGAGAGCAGCACTGTCCAACCATCTGATTCTGAGTGTTGTAAACCAGCTGGGACTGTGTTAGTACTCTGCCTTTCTCGGCACTTGGCCCAACTGAGAAACAAAACAACTTTCAGGACACCTGTGACATTAAGGCATAGGTAGGGAGCTATCTGTTGTGATTTTTGTCCAACCCGAGCGGCAACAGCTGCGAGGACTGGTTTCACTTTTGCCTGTCTTACTGAACCGTGAGAAAGTTGCTTTATCACTTCCTGCATGGAATGTTTTTGTATTACTGTACTGTTGTAATCCGAGCCTTTGTGCTCACTTTCTCTTCTGGCTAGTTCTGAAGCTGGAAGGACGGCTTTATGGCAGCTCCGTCTTAATGGGCTGGCAGCAGAGAATCTCTCTGCATTATTGCTACAATAAATTAGTTTAGCCTTAATGAATGGCTTGTGTGTGTTGTTCTTCAATCTGGGAACAATCACATATTACCGTGCCACCGGACTCTCAGTAGCCGGGGATGTGCGCACACGGCTTTGCTCTGGCTTTGGGGCAGTCTCACAAACTGCCCCAGGCGGGGGTAAATGCTAACACTATCAGCTGATGGACACCCAGGTGTGGTTTGGGAGATATGATGCCGTGAGCCAACTGGTGAGCCCAGACTGGCCACAAGCTGGAGGCTTCCCACCCCATCCTACCAGCTTCCTATAACCAACCAGATGGGGCCTGCTCCCATGAGTGCTGGTGTGATGGTCTGGGATTCAGACTCAGACGCTGAACCTGAGGGATCCCAGCCTGCACAGGATTCCCCGCCTCCAGAACCAGCAGAGCTGGGGCTGGGGCCTGAGTCTGAAGGGGCCTCACCTGTGCTGGATCCTCAGGTGCAGGCATCAGCTGAGTCTGCTCTGGCTCCTGATGGGATGGAGGACCCATTGCCTGCAGGTGCTCCACTCCCAGCCCTGCCAGGGGAAGCTGAGGTTGCCTCTGGATCCGGTAACCCTCCAGCTTCTCCTGAGCTGCAGAGGCTCAGGGCAGAGAGGCGAAGGGAACTAAGTTCCCGCAGGAGGAGTGCTCGCCTCCAAGCCAGGAGAGGCGAGTCACCTGAGGATCGGAGCCGCCCTCTGCCTCGGGATAAAAGCTGGCTAGCCCCAGCCCCAAGTTGCAGGAGCAACATCGTTGCTGATCAGTTCCTGCCGGTGTTCCTGCTTGATCCCTGTCCTGCTTTCCTGACTGAGCTCCTGACCCGCCTTGGTTCCCTGCTTGCCCACCCATTCCTGATTTCGCCTGACTCCCTGCCCTGTACCCTGCTTCAGTTATTTCAGACTGCCTTTGCATGTACCTCTGACCTTGGACCAGACTTAGACCTCGCCTATTGGATACCCCACGGGACCAGCACAGCCGGCCCTATTGCATTAGGGGAGACAGCCCCCAACCCCTGCAGAATTACCATGTGGGAAAATGTCCCCCTGGAGGAACTGCGGATTGAGAACACCCAGCATACTATGTCGGGTCCCACCCACCACCACTTCAGATCCATCAAAACCATCCCAAGCCCCAAGACACTGGTGAAAGCCCAGACCTAAAGCTATCATTCCCATGTGGCAGTTTGAGGTCTCCCTTCCCTGAGCCCTCCTTGGGATGAGGAAGGCATGTGTTGTGGACCACAACCCTCCCAGTTCTCCCAGGGAAGGATGGGCCAGCATGGGTGATGGGGAGTATAAAAGCTCCAGGACTGATGCAACACCTTGTCTAACTCAGGTCCCTCTAACTGTAGCTGGTCCATGGAATGGTTCCCCAGCATTGATGGAGCAGTGGTGTCAGAAGTGGGATATGTGCCGGTTTGCAGCTTGGGTGCTGGCTCCTGCATGAGTTCATTCTCCCCTCCCAGGTTTTGCCAAGCCAACTGTTATTCACGTAGGGACACGGGGACTCGATGAATACACAAATACAATTTTAGAAATGTTTCTCAGGTCACGAATGAATTCTTTCACACAAAGAGGACGGAAAAGGGACTGGGGACACCGAGAAGACGAGAACTATCAGGAAGCCTGTGAACATCCCAGTTTGCACAGTGAGGAACAACCAGAGCTGTGAGGAGAAGGAAGCCCCACTGTGGACCATTCCAGGCACTGTAGGAAGGGTACTCTCCCAGCCTTCAGTCTTTTTCCTCTCCATGAGTGATGATATGGACGAGGTTCTTATAGTCCAGGTTGCCGGTCACGTCCGGAGGGAAAGCTGCGAACATTTGGTCTATCTGCAGGAAAGAAGCAGGCAGGGGAAAGTTCTCTGGAGGGACGTTTTATCCAACGTCGTACCGGTTATACAGTGGAACCTCGACTTACGAATTTAAGGCGTTCCGAAAGCACACTCGTAAGTCGAAAATTTCGTAAGTCGAAAAACAGCATTCCCATAGGAATGCATTGGAAATGTAAGTCGAAAAATTCGTAAGAAAACCCTATGTAAACCTTTGTAAGTCGAGTAAACCCCATCTAAAACTTCGTAAGTCGAGTAAACCGCATCTAAAATCCAAGCGGATTTCCTTTTGGAAGTCGAAAAATTCGTAGGCGCGCAGCCGCTTTTCCCCTTTCGTAAGTCGAAAAATGCGTAAGTCGAGTTATTCGTAAGTCGAGGTTCTACTGTACCTGGAATTGCAGTCTTCTAATTGCTTCAACTGATGCTCAAGCAGCACAATTCTATGCACATTTATTTAGAAGCAAGCAAGCACCAAGGGATGCGGGTGGCGCTTTGGGTTAAACCACAGAGCCTAGGGCTTGCCAATCAGAAGGTCGGCGGTTCGAATCCCCGTGACGGGGTGAGCTCCCGTTGCTCGGTCCCTGCTCCTGCCCACCTAGCAGTTCGAAAGCATGTCCCTCCTTCGCGGCACCACCCTCGCGGCATCCCTGAGCCCAGGTGGCCGCCGCCGCACCCTGCCATGCCCCGTGGTGCCCCTGTTTCCCAAGCGCCATCTGCCTGTTAGAGAAGGGGCCCCGAGCTCGCTCTGCTTCCCCTCCTCGCGTCACCGTGAACAGGCTTACTTTGGAGTAACACCCACCGGACTCGGGGGGGGGGCTTGCTTGCCCTCTGAGCAAAACACGTGGAGGCTTAGCTTGCTTGCAGGTAAATTTGTTCAGCCTTAGCTTGTAGCCTGGTGTAAATTAATTTGTAGCCTGGGGGGATTACCGCAGCGTGGACTGTCCCCGAGAACCGTAGACTGTCCCTGGGACAGGTGAGGCTGCTGATCCCTTATTTTCAAATCCGAAAGTTGACAGCTATGTCCAGGACAGCAGTTTCCCCCAGCTCTACCTGCAGAAGCCAGTCACTGAATGCCAAGCTGTTCCTCTTCTATTTCTGAGGTCCTGCCCTCCCACTTAGCCCATTCAATGCCTGCCAGTCCCCAAGGCCTCCTCTTACCTCCTCCTTCGAAAACCGTTCTCCTTGCGTCATCAGCATCTCCTTAATGCTGCAATACAAAGCAGAGGACAGATGGAGGACCACGAGGAAGGAAAACCCCAGAGCAAAATGAGCCCTGGCTCCTTCCATCCCTCGACAAGGAAAGCTTTGAGAGGATTTAATTGAAGGGCCTGAGAGACAGATGCCCCTCGCATCTCATAATCAAAGGATTCACTGGGAAGCTTCTAAAATCAGCACCAACATCATTTTGTCCAGCACCCTGTTCTCCCAGTGGCCAGCCAGATGCCCCAATGGGAAACCCACAAGCAGGATGCAAGCATGGGAGCAATTCTCCCTTCCCGTGTCTCCCAGCAACTGGTATTCAGTAACCAGCATTTAGCATGGGCGCTAAATGAATCGGCATTTTAAACTGGCTTTTAACTTGTATTTTAACTAATGGTTTTTATATTCTACTGTAATTTTTGTTGATGTTAGCCGCGCTGAGCCCGGTTCTGGCTGGGGAGGGCGGGGTATAAATAAAATTTATTATTATTATTATTATTATTATTATTATTATTCAGAAGATTTACTGCTCTGACTGTGGATACAGAGCCTAGGCATCATGGCTAGCAGTAGCCATCAATAGCCTTTTCCTCCGTGAAATTGTCCAGCCCTCCTATAAAGCCATCCAAACTGGTGGCCATCCCTGCCTCCTGTGGGAGGGAGTTCCACAGATACTTACTAGTTCGCCTTCAGGCCTTTGCCGTCTGGATCGAACACTTTGAAAGCGTTCAGAATAGTTTCTTCTGGATCCGCACCTGAAAGTCATAGAAAAGAGACCTGGAAAGTGAAATACTTATGGGAGGCTGCCCTGTTCTCTCCACCACTTTGGGGAGGAGGAGGGTGTTCTTGCATTGCTGGGGGTTGGACTAGATGACCCTTGGGGTCCCTTCCAACTCTATGATTCTATGTGTGTGGCAAGGTGGTTGGAGCAGGCAGTGAGGCGATGCCAAGAACCTCTTCCCAGAAGGTGCTCCTTGCTTGTGGGATGGGGGGGGGGGAGAACCTTCTATCCCAGTCTCCAATCTCACCTTTAAGTTTTTCTCCAAACATGGTCAGGAACACTGTGAAATTAATAGGCCCAGGAGCTTCCTTGACCATGTCGTCCAGTTCTTCATTCTTCACATTCAAGCGTCCTGAGGAAGGAGGGAAACACGACAGAGTAGAAGAACTCTAGGGGAGATTTGTCAACCACCCATTCAAATATCAAACGTCTTGGAATCATCATGTTAAGCATAGCTGTCAACCCTCCCTTTTTTGGCGGGAAACTCCCTTATTCCAATGCCGTTCCCCGCTGCTATCCCGGATTGTTGATATCCCTTAAATTTCCCGGATTTCAAAGGAAGCAGCTCCTCTCCTTCCCTGCCGGCCAGGGAGGCTCCTCAGCTGCGTTGCTCGGCTGCCAATAAGGAGTCTGAGACCGACTGGGGGCGGAGCTTGCATGCCTTGTGCAGCCAGACCCTCACGCCCAACCAGACAGGCAGCCTGCCTGCCGTCTATGCGCTTGCTCTTTCGCTCACCCGTTCGTGCGCAGCCTCTGGAGCGCAGGGTGGCGAGGCTGCTTGGTGCCATTGCAGCGCCCTGGCGGCATCCCTTATTTTCAAATCTGAAAGTTTGGAAAAATCCCTTATTTTCAAATCCGAAAGTTGACAGCTATGACGTTAAGCCTGTGCAACAGGAGCTTAGTGCCTTATGGGGGACTATAACTTCCATCAGTTCCAGTCAGCAGAGCCGACAGCCGTGGGTCACGGGTGATTTGGTTCGAAAAGAGAGCACCAGATTGGCTGCACCAGATTGAGAGGCCCATCACCAGACCTTTGGCAACTGATCAACTGCATCCGGTGGCCCACCAGAGGGCTGTTTTGCTACCTGGAACTGCAAAAATTAGGGTTGCCGGGCACATAGTTCACAAGGTTGAATTGAGGTTGAATCCTGACAAGACAGAAGTACTGTTTTTGGGGGACAGGGTGCGAGCGGGTGTGGGGGACTGTCACGCCAGAGTGGTGCATGCTCTAGTTAACTCCCTCTTGGACTACTGCAATGCGCTCTACGTGGGGCTACCTTTGAAGGTGACCCGGAAACTGCAATTAATCCAGAATGCGGCTGCTAGACTGGTGACTGGGAGTGGCCGCCGGGACCACATAACACCTGTCCTGAGAGATCTACATTGGCTCCCAGTACGTTTCCGAGCACAATTCAAAGTGTTGGTGCTGACCTTTAAAGCCCTAAACGGCCTCGGTCCTGTATACCTGAAGGAGCGTCTCCACTCCCATTATTCAGCCCGGACACTGAGGTCCAGCGCCGAGGGCCTTCTGGCGGTTCCCTCACTGCAAGAAGCAAAGCTACAGGAAACCAGGCAGAGGGCCTTCTCTGTAGTGGCACCCGCCCTGTGGAACGCCTTCCCAGCAGAGGTCAAAGAGATAAACAACTATCTCACATTCAGAAAATACCTGAAGGCAGCCCTGTTTAGGGAAGTTTTTAACCTGTGATATTTTAATGTATTTTAATACCTGTTGGAGGCCGCCCAGAGTGGCTGGGGGGACCCGGCCAGATGGGCGGGGTACAAATAATAAATTATTATTATTATTATTATTATTATTAGGCTCATGAGAGGCAGTGTGGTGTACAGTAGTGCTGCAGGCATCCCCAAACCTCAGCCCTCCAGATGTTTTGGACTACAATTCCCATCATTCCTGACCACTGGTCCTGTTAGCTAGGGATCATGGGAGTTGTAGGCCAAAACATCTGGAGGGCCACAGTTTGGGGGTGCTTGGTAGAATGTTGGACTGGGATCTAGGATTCCAACAAGCGTTCAAACCCATGAAGCCTATTGGAACTGGCCTTGGGCCAGTTTCTGCCTCCCAGTCTCACCTCCCTCACAGGCTTCTTGCGGAGACGAAATGAGCAGGAGGAGATCCACACTGAGTTCCTTGGAGGAAAAGGTGAGATATCAATGAATGAATGAATGCAGACTGGTTTGGGCTTGACGGGTCACAAGTCCCGCTGAACTTTCAGAAAGATCCCAGAGCTTTGAACATCAAATGATTCAGATTTCTGCATGTTTGGTTTTTCAGACTTTGTGGGAATCGACATTCTGAATTTAAGTTGGTGGACCTGGCATAGAATTTTAGCTGGGTGGTGAGAGGAGAGAAAATGTTGGCAATTGAAACAGGCCTTTTCATTGAAAAAAATCCATGCATGCTGTATGTATGCCTATTTATTAAAACTACTTCTAGGCTGCTCTTTGGGTTTTTTTTTATCCAACTTGAGTCCTAATCAGGGCAGACCCAATGAAATTAATGAACCCATTATTTAAAGCATTTAAAGCAGGATCACAACACTTCAAACAGGGTGCTGAGAGTAGTTAGGAAGGCACCCTATCCCCCTGCCAAAACTACAATTCCCAGAGTTCCCCAGGAAGAGGCATCCATTGTCTGGGAATTGTAGTCTCTTTAAAGTGGTATGATGCTGCTTTAAATGTATATAGTGCAGATGGGACCTAACTCAGGTATATTAATTTCAGTGGGTCTACTCTGCGTAGGACTAGCGTTGAATGCAACCTTTCCCACCCCACCTTTTTTTACAAAGATACCAGGTTGCTATACAAAGGTAAGTAAAGGTAAATGTAAAGGGACCCCTGACCGTTAGGTCCAGTCGCGGACGACTCTGGGGTTGCGGCACTCATCTCGCTTTATTGGCTGAGGGAGCCGGCGTACAGCTTCCAGGTCATGTGGCCAGCATGACTAAGCCGCTTCTGGCGAACCAGAGCAGCGCACAGAAACGCCGTTTACCTTCCCACTGCAGCCGTACCTATTTATCTACTTGCACTTTGAGGTGTTTTCGAACTGCTAGGTTGGCAGGAGCAGGGACCAAGCAACGGAAGCTCACCCCGTTGCAGGGATTCGAACCGCTGACCTTTGTGGTTTAACCCACAGCGCCACCCGTGGGTAAAGAAAAGCAAAACAGACAAATCCTCTGTAATACAGTTATGGATAAAACATCATAATAAATAAAAACACTAGAGGCAGTTTTAAAAGCAGACAGGACAGGCTAGATACAAAACCAAAAGACTGAGGGATATTGCTAGGCAAGAGGACATTGCTCTTGTGAAACCTGGGATGTATTTGGGGGAACAGATATCTCAGATTTCACCAGCCCCTTATCTGGCGGAAATCCACTATGTGGAATACCATAGGCTCCTTACAGCCGCTAGGTTAAACGTTCTGGAATCGGCGGTTTTGTGGGGAAGGTTCAGGGGAGTCCCATACGCCCAGAGACTTTGCCCCTGTGCTCTGGGAGTGGTTGAGTCAACTGAACATATTCTTTTGATCTGCCCATTCTATGCAGATCTTAGACAAAAACTTATAGCTCCACTCCTATGCCAACATAGCCCAGTAGACAGAGAAAGACTGGTTTTGTATTTGCTGAACAAGTTCACTGGAACAACAACCTTCTCGGTGGCCAAATTTCTTTTTTTGGCCTTTAAGCGTCGTAAGGCTAAAATTGACTGTATTGACACGGGTCTAAATGTATAATATACTTTTCGCTGTTTTTAAGTGTCACGCTTTTCCAGATGTTTAGACGTTTTAACTTTTGTATGGATAATATGTACTTTCTGACTGACGGTCGAATAAATTTTATTGATTGATTGATACAAAACCATAAAAATGTAAGATTTTTCCTGGTTACGCTTACAAGCTTTTGGGTGTTTTATAGGGTTTCTTTGCTTACCTAATGCAGCGAACGTATCTCTCAGGTCTGCTTTGTCAATGAATCCATCGCGGTTCTGATCCATGATGGTGAAGGCCTAAATGGGGGATATCATGGCACAGTTGTGTTATCTGGCCACACTGCAATGTCATGCTAGATGCAGAAATTGCTTTCCTGAGAATCTTGGCATTATTATTAGGGGAGATTACATCTGCAGATGTGTGCGTTAGGAGAAATGCACCCTAAAATGCTGGTGAATTTTCACGAGGGCTTTAAAATAAATGCATTGCAAAATGCTGCGGGAATGTGGTCACTGCAAATTGGGAAACAGATTGGGTTCCCCCCCACTGCTTCAATGCCCACCCCTCCCCACACCCAGTCTCCCAGGCTCTAGGTAAAGGGACCCCTGACCATTAGGTCCAATCGTGGACGACTCTGGGGTTGCGGCGCTCATCTCACATTATTGGCCGAGGGAACCGGTGTACAGCTTCCGGGTCATGTGGCCAGCATGACAAAGCCGCTTCTGGCGAACCAGAGCAGCGCACGGAAACGCCGTTTACCTTCCCGCCGGAGTGGTACCTATTTATCTACTTGCACTTTGACGTGCTTTCGAACTACTACGTTGGCAGGAGCAGGGACCGAACAACGGGAGCTCACCCTGTCGCGGGGATTCGAACCGCCGACCTTCTGATCGGCAAGCCCTAGGCTCTGTGGTTTAACCCACAGCGCCACCCGCATCCCAACCTCCCAGGCTCTACCTGGGAGCAAACCCAGAAATCTGTTCTGCAGAAGCGAACAAAAGTAGAGGGAGGCGGAGAGAAAGTCAGCCCACAGTATGCCACCACCTGCTGGCGTTTTGCCATGCGTTGCAATTGGCAGGAGTCTTGTATTCCAGCATTTAAGCTCTGGTATTGTGAACAGGTTCCACGGCTGAGACCGGGCTTCCCATTTAAGCCCCTTTTAATTGGTTTCTGGAACCTTTATTCTCTGAGAATGTGGACTCGCCCAGGACTTGGCGTGCAATTCTGTGCTTAAAATAAATAAGCAAAAGATACCAACAGTGGAAGATTGGCAAATGAAGATGATTGACTTTATGGAACTCGCTGAACTGACAGCAAGACTGCGTGAACAGAGGGAAGATGTGGTGCAAGAAGATTGGAAGAAATTTAAAATGTATTTAAAAAAAAATATTGTAATATGGAAAGTATTTGAAAATCTAGGGTATAAACTAGAGTTTACCAGATCAAAATTGGGACTGAAAAATATCTTCGAGGTTAAAAAAAAAAAAAAGGGTAACATAATGATTAAATGAATAAATGGATAATAAAAGGTTAGATAAAAGGTTAAATTTGAAGATGAACTTGCCTGAAAATAAGAGTTAGATGTGAAACCAGGAAGGGAGGATAGGGGGAAGGCCCAATAAGATGTTAAGGAAAATAGGTGAAAAATGATATACTTTATTGTTGTGTTTATATGTTTATGTTATGTTTTTTTCTTTTGTAGTCTATGTGCTTGTTTTGTTTTATATGATAAAATGAATAAAACTATTATAAGGTAAAGGGACCCCTGACCATTAGGTCCAGTCGTGTCGGACTCTGGGGTTGCGGCGCTCATCTCGCGTTATTGGCCGAGAGCCGGCGTACAGCTTCCGGGTCATGTGGCCAGCATGACTAAGCTGCTTCTGGCGAACCAGAGCAGCGCATGGAAACGCCGTTTACCTTCCTGCCGGAGCAGTACCTATTTATCTACTTGCACTTTGACGTGCTTTCAAACTGCTAGGTGGGCAGGAGCTGGGACCAAGCAATGGGAGCTCACCCCATCGCAGGGATTCGAACCGCCGACCTTCTGATCGGCAAGCCCTAGGCTCTGTGGTTTAACCCACAGTGCCACCTGGGTCCCAAAACTATTATAAAATAAAATAAATAAGCAAAAGAATTGGCCTGGCCTGCCCTCAAGACGCCAAGGAACGCCTGCAAATAGGGGCTTCTTTTATTGTAGGTGTGGAATGAAGACTGAGAGAGAAGCTCTTCAGAGGGGAGCTTGTGGAGAGCGAGATTTGAACGTGAAGCACCTCCTCGGCTCAGTGCACACAGCCTGGGCTGCTTTCTCAGAATGATTTAGGAAGATTTTGGGTGCAACTCTCCATCAAAAGGCCGCCCACCCCCCGGCCTGTCTTCTTGGGCTGTCTTGACGTACCTCCTTGAACTCCTGGATCTGAGCCTGCTCAAACATGGAAAAGACATTGGAGTTGGCGCCTTCGGATCGCTTCTTGGCTTTCTTGGGAGACTTGGAGAGATGCAAGGGGGACAATTTGTTATTCACGGGTGCCCCCTTAAGCCTCAGAGCTCTCTTCAGGGCTGCAGCAGAGGCGGGAAGCGAAAGGAGGACACTCTGTCTGCACAGCTAAAAAGCCAGCAGATTTTATCATTTATTTATATTATTCCATAGAATCACAGAATTGTGGAGTTGGGAAGAGACTCCCAGGGTCATTAATACTACTGTTATTAATTGATTATTTATGCTGATGCTGCTTGATGCCCAGGTGGCTTCTATTAGCAATTTAAAGGTAAAGGGACCCCTGACCAGTGTCCGACTCTGGGGTTGCGGCGCTCATCTCGCTTTATTGGCAGAGAGCCGGTGTACAGCTTCGAGGTCATGTGGCCAGCATGACAAAGCCGCTTCTGGCGAACCAGAGCAGCGCACGGAAACGCCGTTTACCTTCCCGCCAGAGCGGTTCCTATTTATCTACTTGCACTTTGACGTGCTTTCGAACTGCTAGGCTGGCAGGAGCAGGGACCAAGCAACGGGAGCTCACCCCGTCGCAGGGATTCGAACTGCCAACCTTCTGATCAGCAAGCCCTAGGCTCTGTGGTTTAACCCACAGTGCCACCTGGGTCCCTTCTAAGCAATTTAGCAAACACAAAAACCAACTGCACCACACTGTTAAAATAGGGAACAATGAAAAATAATAATAGCCACAATACAGAACAAACCAATCCTATTAAAACATTAACAAATAAACATTTACCTATATATGTCCAACATCATGAAAGTGGCGGACTCTCCTTTATTGGAGTTTTTAAAGCAGAGGTCTGTCGGGGATCCTTTAGCTGTGATTCCTGTATGGCAGAGGGGCTGGACTAGATGACCCTTGGGGTGCCTACCTGCTCCACAATTATATGATTCTATTAAAAGAGGCCATCAAACAAGAGGCCTTTTAAAGCATCCCGTTAAATTGTTTGTACCCCACTCTTCATTATTCACGCAATCCCAGAGGGAGGGCTTATTCCCACTTAACTTTGTGTTTTCCAGGCATTGTCCACACTTTAAAACTCCACATCCGACTGCTCTTTTTCTCTGACTGAGCTTTCTCCCTGAAAACCCGCTCTTTCCTGCTAAATTGGAGCAAACAGCAACCTGCAGAAAACCCCAATTGCCATTTGTTGCGCTTCCGCTTTAAACGGTGGGTTTTTGCAGGGAAAACTCAAGAAGGCAAAAGCACAGTTAAGTGTGAATAAGCCCAGAGGAACAACTTTTAAAACACAACAAATAAATATTTCACTTTATACTATGATAAAAAAACCCTTCTGTTTCCACCGCCAAACCTTTCAGAGGAGAATTTGCAACAGTTTGGCACCATTTTTGAGTGAATTGAAAAAAGTCAGATTTTTGGTGAAATTGTGAGCACGGGTTAGGGATTTTGTCTTTAAAATTTTTTTTCGCAGGTTAAGTCGCCGAGGCCTGAATTTTTATAGTATGATAAAAACTCTTCTGTTTCCACCGCCAAACTTTTCAGGGGAGAATTTGCAACAGTTTGGCACCATTTTTGAGTGAATTGGATAACGTCAGATTTTTGGTGAAATTGTGAAATTAGGGATTTTTTTTTTTAAAAAATTGTTGTACTATGGTAAAAACCCTTCTGTTTCCACCGCCAAACCTTTCAGAGGAGAATTTGCAACAGTTTGGCACCATAGTATAAAAATTCAGGCCTGGGCGACTTAACCTGCAGAAATTTTTTTTTATCAAAAAATCCCTAACCTCACAATTTCACCAAAAATCTGACTTTATCCAATTCACTTAAAAATGGTGCCAAACTGTTCCAAATTCTCTCCTGAAAGGTTTGGCAGTATAAACACAAGGGTTGTTTTTTTTATCATAGTACAAAAATTCATGCCTGGGCGACTTAACCTGCGGTAATCACACCGTATACCGACAGCTTAACTGCATCCGCCGAGTGAGGGGCAACGCTTTCTGGGAGCCTCCTCAGCTGGTTCATCTCAGTTGGTTTTACAGATGAGTGTGAACCTTGGAAAATTCCTAAGTAAAGGTTTTTAGAACCACTATTCTGTGGACTTCACCGGAGGGCAACATTTGCTTATCTAACAAATAGACAAAGGATATAGAGAGTGAGGTTGCTCATTTCCTTCTCTTCTTTAGCGGTTGTGTTGCCTCATTTTATACTACGAGTCTTCTACAATTTATAAGCTACCTTGGAAGCCTTTTTCTGACTTAGGAGCACGACCCCACCCCACCCCATAAATAAATCTGCCTTTGAGGTTAGTCCACCCCAGTATTCTCCACAGCAACACAGGGAGTTGCCTCGTGAAGAATTGGACCCTGGGTCTATCTAGCGCAGTGCTGCCTACATCAACGGGCAGGAGAGTTTCAGGTCAGGGTCTCCAAGATCTCAGGTCGGGGTCTTTCTCAGTTGCACGTGGGAATGCTGGGGACTGAGGCTGGCACTGTTTTCGGGAGGGGCACCTGGGGAAATGGCCAAATCCACTTGGGTAGCCTTCGCCCCCAAAGTTCGTTGCCAGAACCACAACTTGCGGAAGGAGTCAATTCCACAGCCTCACTCTGCATTATATGAAGGACTTTCCTTTTGTTCTGTCCTGAACCCCAAACCATTCAGCTTATGGTAATTGGATGTGGCTGGGTGGGGAGCATACATAAAATGCTGTCTTAGACTGAGTCTGACCAATGGTCCATCCCACCCAGTCTTGTCTACACTGATTGGCAGCAGCTCTCCAGGATTTCAGGCAAGGAGTCTCCCAGCATTACCTGGAGACGCCAGGCTCACCTGGAAACCTTTTGCATGCAAAGCAGGTGGCCCTTTCATAGGAGACACACCTTTTATAGGAGACACATTTTAGATTGTAGGTGGACTCTTCTGTTTTTAAGCTTTTATGGGAAGAGGGGTTGTCTTTTCTTTATAATCGTTTTCCGGATTTAAATTGTATCTATACATCATGTGCATTTAATGATATTCACACTTTGGGTTTGCTGCCCTGGAATCTTTGGGTGAAGGGCGAGCAAGGAATATTTCAAGTATACAAACAAGCCAGTTAAAGAACCTGCGTTCCCACTAACTTGTGGGATAATCTGCATGCTTCCAAACCTCAGAGAACAAACACAAGCTGCTGTAAAACTTCTCAGCTCCCACTGATTCATGTAGGCTGCGGTCCTTACCCCACTTACCTGGAAGTAAGCCCCACTGAATTCATCTAGCCTTGAACATCCTTGCGAATGGGAACCTGACGCATTGCCCAGATTCACCTGTTAAGCAGCTCTTCTTCATCTGAGATCAATAACCAGCCTGCTTTCCCAATACTACTTATTTTCTGGGACCTTTTGTCATTCCATCCTCTGCCCTCTGTCCTCTACCCCAAATATCCCCTCTCTGATCCTCTTACTCACCATGTCTCAGACCAAACTGTGCAGCCCACAGTCTCGTTCCAAGAGGAATCTTTCAGCTGGTGCCCCCTGCACTCCGACTGCGGAGACAATAAATAGAGCCCATCCCAGATTAAAAATAAACCCATCTCCACTTTTGGCTGTGGCAGGTGAGTTAGTCCCCCTTTCTCTCTCCAACCCCCCCTCCAATCTCCTTTCTCTCTTCTTAAATAACAGCTCATTGTCATGCAGTGACATGTGAGACGGACAGAGGCCTCCAAGGTTAGAGGCATGCCGGGCGCCCGACAGTTTCTCCATTTAAGACGTCGACGCAAGTCCTGCTCGGTGGCTGAATAATAGCTGGACACCTGCGTGTGTCAGTTTTTCCTGGATGTGTGGCTGGAGGGGCAGCAGAAGAGAGAGAGAGAGAGAGAGAGAGTTAAATGGCACACCAAGCAGAATTACTAGCCGGCAGGGATGCATTTTGTGTCTGTGTGAGACACAAAGAGCCAGTGTGGTGTAGTGCTTAAGAGCAGTAGACTCGTAATCTGGTGAACCGGGTTCGCGTCTCCGCTCCTCCACATGCAGCTGCTGGGTGACCTTGGGCTAGTCACACTTCTCTGAAGTCTCTCAGCCCCACTCACCTCACAGTGTTTGTTGTGGGGGAGGACGGGAAAGGAGAATGTGAGCTGCTTTGAGACTCCTTCGGGTAGTGATAAAGCGGGATATCAAATCCAAACTCTTCTTCTTCTCTTCTTCTGTGTGTGCATATCAGCCTTCAACAAACTCGGGGGCCTCCAGCTGTTTGGAGTTATGATGGGAGTTGTAGTCCAAAATGGCTGGAGGGCACCAGGCTGGCAAAGACTGGGGAGTGTATGTGTGTAAAAAATGCAATTCCCGTTGTTGTTGCTGATGTTGTTGTTGTTGTTAGGGACTCCCTGGTCCTGAATGGGGTAACTGTGCCCCTGAAGGACCAGGTGCGCAGCCTGGGAGTCATTTTGGACTCACAGCTGTCCATGGAGGCGCAGGTGAATTCTGTGTCCAGGACGGCTGTCTATCAGCTCCATCTGGTACGCAGGCTGAGACCCTACCTGCCCAAAGACTGTCTTGCCAGAGTGGTGCATGCTCTAGTTATCTCCCGCTTGGACTACTGCAATGCGCTCTACGTGGGGCTACCTTTGAAGGTGATCCGGAAACTACAATTAATCCAGAATGCGGCAGCTAGACTGGTGACTGGGAGTTGCCGCCGGGACCACATAACACCGGTCCTGTAAGACCTACATTGGCTCCCAGTACGTTTCCGAGCACAATTCAAAGTGTTGGTGCTGAACTTTAAAGCCCTAAACGGCCTCGGTCCTGTATACCTGAAGGAGCGTCTCCACCCCCACCATTCATCCCGGACACTGAGGTCCAGCGCCGAGGGCCTTCTGGCGGTTCCCTCACTGCGAGAAGCAAAGCTACAGGGAACCAGGCAGAGGGCCTTTTCAGTAGTGGCGCCCACCCTGTGGAACGCCCTCCCTTCAGAGGTCAAAGAGATAAACAACTACATGCCATTTAGAAAATACCTGAAGGCAGCCCTGTTTAGGGAAGTTTTTAATCTGTGACATTTTGATGTATTTTAATGTTTGTTGGAAGCCGCCCAGAGTGGCTGGGGGGACCCGGCCAGATGGGCGGGGTACAAATAATATATTATTATTATTATTATTATTATTATTATTATTATTATTAGCATTTTTGTCAATTTCCTTCAAGCCACCATCTCAAGGCGTTTTATGCACAAGAGAATCAAAAACAGTTAAAACGACAGCCAACACATTGAAGACAAGACGAAAACCCCAATAAGTGGACAGCCACGGCGGGGACCCATTTCACCAGCTGGAAAAGCCTGTTGGGACAAAAAGGCCGTCAGCTGCTCCTGGAAAGTGTCTGTTGTTATCTCGACAGGAATGGTGCCCCACAGAACAGGGGGAGCCATGCTGAAAGCCCTGCTCTCCAGGGGAAAGCGCTCTTGAGCACTCCATCAGAGCAAATGGGTTTTCCGCACATAGGTGTGTAAGGGGTAAGGAGGTACGTCAAGTAGGGCGCGCGCTAGACCAGGGGTCAGCAACCTTTTTCAGCCATGGGCCAGTCCACCGTCCCTCAGACCATGTGGGGGCTGGACTATTTGGTTTTTTTGGGGGGAGGGGGATGAACGAATTCCTATGCCCCACAAATAACCCAGAGATGCATTTTAAATAAAAGCACACATTCTACTCATGTAAAAACACTAGGCAGGCCCCACAAATAACCCAGAGAAGCGTTTTAAATAAAAGGACACATTCTACTCATGTAAAAACACCAGGCAAGCCCCACAAATAACCCAGAGACAGGGGCGGAGGAAGCCTCCTCGCTTCCTGGGGCAGCGAACGGAGGCATCCCCCTGGGGGCGGGGCGTTGTGATGTTACAACGGAGTGCGCATGCTTCCGCGGCAGCCTTGCGAGCTGCCGTGCGAAAAGCAGCAGCGGCAGGGCAGCCCCACAGCATTTCGCGCATGCGCACCCTGTCTTGACCGGCGCCACTGATTCTGCGGTGGAGCAAAAAGCAGCAGCGGCGGGGCACCCCCACGACCCACCGATCGCACGCAGCAGGGCCGGTGTGCGGGCCACAGGGCAGAGCAGCCTCGCTCAGCGGCTCGCTCGGGGCCTGCGGGTGGGGCAGGGCGGGGCTGGCCCAAGTGTCACCCCCTCCCCTGGAACCCGGGGTGAGACACCCCCCAGCTCCCCTTGCGGCGCTACTGCCCAGAGATGCATTTTAAATAAAAGGACACATTCTACTCATGTAAAAACACGCTGATTCCCAGACTGTCCGCGGGGCGGATTTAGAAGGCGATTGGGCCGCATCCGGCCCCCGGGCCTTAGGTTGCCTACCCCTGCGCTAGAGCAAGATTTCTCAACATCCACGCTGTGGGGCAGTTTGCCTCTGTTTATACAAGATGCTGGGGCCCTGTCTGCTTGGGAGAGGGACCTTTCAGCTGACCCCGCCCTGACAATCTTTGTGTTTATATTTTTAGCTGTTTACTCTGCCCCAGAGCATCTCCTTGCCTGGGGCCAGGAGCAGAGAGATGCTTAGACAAGGGGGAAGGGGGCTGAAGGTGACCCACACGATACCCTGTCTTTGTCCTTGCTTGCAGCTGTCTTAGTTGCACAGGATGAAAATGAATGATGAAGGTGCTGGCAGCTGCTGTTTTGGATGTGTTTCTGCAACAACCTCTTTCCCCCCCTCCTCCCGAACTACATGGGAGAGTTGGAGTCCAGTCTTCCAGGAAGGGGAGTCCTTCTCAGTCCCCAAAACAGTCCAGTCTCCTATTTCTCCAGCCCTTCCTCAGTCTGTCTTTGCCCATGGGGACTCCCGCTCTCCCCATGGTTGACCAGTTGACCTTTGGCCATTGGGAACCCTATGGGAGTTGACATCCAGCAACATCTAGAAGGCCGGAAGTTCCACATGTCTGCTATAAACAAACAAACAAGCAAACAAATAAATGGAATTCTTTCAGATAAGCAAAAAAATACATGATCTCAAACAAGACAAATATAACAAAGCTTCGCTATGCATGATGGAAAAACCCAAACAACCGTGAAGATGTAGAAAAAGCGAAATGGAAGGCCATGAAAGGTAATGTTTAGATTTTAAGTTTAGGTATAATGCCAGTCCATAATGGACGATGGATATCTAGGGTGGGGAGGACTGCTCCCTGTTGTCTCAAAACAAAAGTGACAAACAAAAACCGAAGTAACTGAGAAGGATTGTTGAATTTAACTCCTCCAAGTTGTCTGTTTTGCTCTGTCTCTTTTTCTGTAACTATCAACTGCTCCCACTTTGTTCCACCATCCTTTTCGAGTGAAATGGGAATATCTCCAGTGGTTGGCCAACTCTAGGGTTGCCATATTTCAAAAAGTGAAAATCTGGACACAAAAGTTGTTGAGCTTATTTTTGGTGGCAGCTATTTCTGCCCGGACACTGCTTCCGACTGCAGTATTCTGGCTAAGAAAAGCCGTGTGTAAGTTTCAGTGGTGGGTGAGGTTAGAGGAGAAAGTGGGTGGAGCAATATTGTCATCATCCGGGGGTCGAAAGGCCATCTGGGTCGTCTCCCTCCCATCCTTCACGCTGCAGAGATTCATCGACCTCTGGCTCCGACGTAAATCAGCGACTCAAGCTAGCTGACTTGAGCACACTATACGTAGCAGAGTAAACTGCACAACAGAAGAGGCTGAGGCTGTGAATACATACTAAAACTACGGATTTATTTTACATAAATCAGAACAAAGACGTGCCCCAAGATAAAAGACTTCTGGGAAAAGATATACAATGAATTGAAAAAAGTATTTAAATATACATTTCTTAAAAAACCAGAAGCCTTTTTGATTGGTATTGTTGGAAAGGGTATTGTAAAAGAGGATGTGAGGTTCTTTCTTTATGCTACAACAGCAGCAAGATTACTTCTTGCTAAAAACTGGAAATCCCAAGAGATCCCAACTTTAGAAGAATGGCGAATGAAATTACTGGACTTTATGGAAATGACTGGACAAATCCGAGAACAGAAGGAAGAGAGCGTTGAAGAAGATTGGAAGAAATTTAAAGACTATTTGAAAAAGTTTATTTGATTTGGTACAGGCAGCAGAAATAGTTTAGCTTAGGTTAAGAAAATAAGATGCGATGCATAATAAAAACACGAGGTTGTAAGGTTTATTTTTTTTTTGTAAAAAAAGAAGAAGAAGACTGTTAAAGAGAATTACAATGAATGTCAGGAAAAAGGGACTTGAGGAAGTAAAAAAAAAATTAGGCTGTGTAAAAAAAGAATTACTGGGCCTCAGATATGGAGAGGCCCAGGCTAAACAAAGATTTGATGTTGTTAATGATGTTTTTTAAGTTTGTTTTTAAATGATAAAATCAATAAAATATATTATTTAAAAAAGAAAGAAACATGTCGCCTCTCCTTGCCGTCTTCTCGGAGAGACTCAAAAACAAAAGCAAGTTCCGCTCACGGGACCCAGCAGTCTGTGCTGGAATGTAAACAGACATGTGACACGCAACATTCCCATGTCTGCAACAAAAGGTGGAATGGAATCTCCAACAAATATTACCTATTCCATTCAGGCCAAAGCATTTGAGGAGACCCCAGAGCAGGGCCAGTGAGAGGGGGCACTGTTGTAATATACAGTTACTGACTCACATTTGCATGCAGGAAAGGGTTAACCTGAGCCCTGAGCTCAAGTTGCTAGTGAGGGTGTGGCTTAGCAGGCTCTCAGCAGGCTTTGCCCCGCCCCTTTTTCTTTTTCTCTTCCTGCTTCCTGAAACAAGCGAAGCAAGGAGCCATGGAGCCAATGACTCCCAGTTGCAAGAAAAACCAAGTGAACGCAATGAATCTGTCCCAAAGGGAGATTTTACAGCCTGCATCTTTGCTAACCCAAAGATTGCATGATCCTTTTTGTAAGGAAACAAAGTACTTTTGTGTGCACTGATGAGTTATCAACTTTTAGGGAGTATTTGTCAGTGCTGTTTTGAGGAAGGCAAATCTGGTGTAAAGGCCCCCCCACCCCCTGCCCTGGCACATGCTCAGAAAGAAAACAAATGTTCAGGGTTGGGGATTTTTTGTAACAGAAATAAAAGTTCAATCTGACCTCTTTTGGAGTACAGTGAATACCTTTCCTGGCAGCTGCTTCTCACTCACATCGCCTTTGTTCTGGATTCCTCCCTAGTTGGATGTTAATTCGCAGGGCTTTAAAGGCCTAGCAAGCTATCCTAGATATCCTGGGATGGAGCTGGATCTAAACTAAGCACTCAACACCAGGATGGAAGGAGCAATTCAGAAGAGATGAAAGGAAGCCACAGGGTGCTCCATGTGGAGATGGCAAGGCTCCTTCTACTGATGCTCTTTTTCAGGTGAGATTCAGTTGCATCCCAGCAAACTGGGCTTATCCACACCGCTGCTCCCTCCTGGGGGAAACCGATCTATAGCGCTCAAGTGGCGCAAACGGCAATTTGGGGTTTCTCTGGATTGACCTTTGCTGGTTTGGTACCAGGAAGCAGTGGGGCATGGAGAAAACCACTTGGACCCCTGCTTTTTGGGTCTGGGTGAGCCCTCGGACAAATCCCATCATCCCTGACCACTGGTCCTATTAGCTAGGGATAATGGGAGTTGTAGTCCCAAAACATCAGGAGGGCCAAGTTTGGCCATGCCTGCCTTGTTGTTGTTGTTGTTGTTTAGTCGTTTAGTCGTGTCCGACTCTTCATGACCCCATGGATGCCAGGCACTCCTTTCTTCCACTGCCTCCCGCAGTTTGGTCAGACTCATGTTGGTAGCTTTGAGAACACTGTCCAACCATTTTGTCCTCTGCCGTCCCCTTCTCCTTGTGCCCTCCATCTTCCCCAACATCAGGGTCTTTTCCAGGGAGTCTTCTCTTCTCATGAGGTGGCCAAAGTATTGGAGCCTCAGCTTCAGGATCTGTCCTTCCAGTGAGCACTCAGGGCTGATTTCCTTCAGAATGGAGAGGTTTGGTCTTCTTGCAGTCCATGGGACTCTCAAGAGTCTCCTCTAGCACCATAATTCAAAAGCATCAATTCTTCGGCGAGCAGCCTTCTTGATGGTCCAGCTCTCACCTCCATACATCAGTACTGGGAAAACCATAGCTTTAACTATACGGACCTTTGTCGGCTAGGTGACGTCTCTGCTTTTTTAAGATGCCTGCCTTAGACTGTGCATTTAAAGAGGATTATAGGAATATAGGAAACTGCAGGATAGAGCTCTTGGGCATCCGATGAAGCTGGATGTTGGAACATTCAGGGCAGGGAAAAGGAAGCACAGAACTTGCCCCTGCAGGTGGCAATGATGGCTCCCAACTTGGACGGCTTTAAAAGAGGCATGAAGGAGGAGAGGGCTATGGATGGCAATTGGCCACAACTGATGATGCTCTGCCTCCGTGTTTTTTCTTTTTGTTCTTTTAAGTGTTTTTTGCTTTTGTTTTTTTAAGTGTTTTTTCTTTTTGTTTTTTTAGTGTTTTTTGGTTGTTGTTTTTTTCTTCTCCCACCCCCCTTTTTTCCTTTTTTCTTTTTTTCTTATTTTGGGGGGTGGGTGTACAAGTAGGTGGGGGGGTTCTGTTTTTTTCTTTTTTTCTTTTTCTTTTTCCCCTTCCTTCCCTTCTACCCTCTACCCCTTGGGATAGGGGGTGGGTGAAGAAAGTAAAATAAACGAGATGTAGACTAAATATTGTTGAAAGTAAACTTTATTTTGTAAATTCACATAATAATAGTTGGATTAAGACATTTTCGTATGTAAAATAAAAGGAAGTGTTCGAGGGAAGCCATCTCAAGGTGTTATGGGAATCAGCTGAAATCAAGAAATTAAGAAATTAGTTGAAATTAAGAAATATTTGTGTTAAAATTATTTTCTATTCTTTTTCTGTATGTTTATACTGCTGTATTTTTATTTGTTATAAAATAAATAAAAATATATTTTTAAAAAAAGAAAAAAAAGATGATGCTCTGCCTCCAGTTGCTGGAAACCACAGAAGGAGAGAGGGCTCTTGTGCCCCTGCTTGCAGTTTTCCCTTTGGGACATCTGGCTGGCGACTGTGAGAACAGGATGCTGGACTCAGAGGCGTAGGAAGGTCAGGTGGTACCCGGTGCGGAAAATTTCTTGTCACCCCCCCCACACACATTGATTTTTATTTATTTTTAGGCCTGCAAAAATGGTTTTACGTTATTTCCTATTTTCTTACAAAGGAATAATAATAAGTAATAATAAACATAATAAACAGCTCAGGGTGGCTAACGTCAGATACATAACATTGATATAAAATCAAACAATAATTAAATTACCTCCTAAAAACATGTCAAAATCAAATTAAAGTCTAATTAGACGGCTTTCCGCAGGGTTAGGGTTGGGAACAGTAAGTGCTCCACTGAATTGAAATTTCAGCCTTCACGACATAGGAAATAGGCCAAGTAAACAGCTATTTTCGTGGAGGAGGGTCAAGATATTATCTGATATGCATGAAATTTCATATATAGCTATATAATCCCTAGTGCAGTAAGATAAGACCTTTGGAGCAGGCATTTTCAAAAAAGAAAAAGTTTTTTTATGAACCACCCTAGTAGGGCAGTAATTGTTCCTTGATAATTTGTCACCCCCTCCATGATGGAACCTGGGGTGGCCCGCCCCCCCTGCCCCCCCACTTCCTACGCCCCTGGCTGGACTAGATGGGCCAGTGGCCTGATCCACAGCAAGGCTCCTCTGATGTTCTCCTAGGAAGTGTCACCTTCCCAGTCAGAAAAACAAGAGGGAGCATGAACAAAAGGGGGAGGGAGACTATGTGAGTTATTCTGGGGCGAGAGCCAAGGCATTTTGAAAGGGATTTAAATAGACGGCATGGCCAAGCCTGTTGGACAAAGAGAGACGGGATAAGAATAAACTCCCGGACTCAAGCTGAACCTTGCAGTTGGTTCGGCCAACTTGCCTTGCAATTGCTCGCCAGCTGGGGGACTTGAGGGAGGGGGGTGCAGTTCATCAATGTCCCGTTCCTGGTGTCCGCTGAAAGTGGCGTTGGGCTGAGTCTGACCCCTGGCCCATCGAGCTCAGTGTTGTTCCAAACAGACCAGCGTTAAATAAATTGGAGTTCTTGTCATTAGTTATACTTGTGGGAATGTTTGGGAACGTGGATGATGATTTATAATTTAATATATCTCATCCTAACTTGCGTTTGCAAGTTCAACTAGCAGAGTAACATTCCCTTTTAAAATACACACAGCGGAAGTTGCTTTGATTCGCTAGAATCAGCTTAATCTAGTTTCCTGGTTTGTCACTATATATTTCCCCTTTGTCACTCTTACAAATAAGACACAACACACGTCTTCTATAAAAAGATATAAAACGTTTACTCACGGACATTCAATTGAAGATCCCAAGTTCCCAAATGAAGGCAGGCTTATGCATAGTAAAGATATGTACAATTGGAATCTCTCTATGTGGGAGAGAAGTCCAATAGGCCCCAGTTGGCTGGAAGCCAACTGACCATCCTTCCTGATAATCCAGGCGAGAGGCAACAGAGGCAAGAGAGAAAAGAGCTTTTGACCAGTGGCTTTTGTTCATACCTTCCCAGGTGAAGCCACTCCCACTTCTAGCTTGCAAAAGGAAGTTATCTCAATCCAGGTGACCAGGAAGTTGTGGCTGGAGGACTGAGATACCTTCTAGCATTGTTGTACTTGACTGCTCTAGTGTTTACATCCCACAATACTGAAAGGAAATACACACCAAGAGCTCTGGCCAGAAATTTCAATACTAGGAATAAATCCTACTCGTGAGTTATAGTCAAATAAAAGTATGTATTCTGTTAAGAATTACAGTCTTAGGCAGAGAACGCACAGAAAAACTCAGATACATGCTGATCTCTTTATTCTCAGGTGAGGAAACATATAACTATATGGTGCTCTAAATTAATAACTTTACTTTGATTCAAAACATGTAATTATTGTTAATATTTATTATTTCTAGACACTACATTTGAAAAACAGAGTTACATGATACTTCCAAATGCACTCTACAAACTAACACGAACTCAAAAATTAGGTAAGGAACCAAATGTTATATAATACTGTAAAACTTAAATTTAGAATTTAGAATTTTGATGTAATTTGATGCATTGTTTGATATTACCAGCTGATGAAGACATCCATATCGAAACAGGGCCCTGTCCTGGTCGCTTTTCCTGAATCGACTCTTCACTCCGGCTTTACTTATAAAACGATCCTTTTGAATACTTTTGAATACTTTTGAATACGAACTGATATACATTTATTGCTACTTGAAATTTCTTATGTTCTTATACTGTAACGAATTATTGTTTACTCATACTACTGTGAATTTGAAGTTGTATTTTCCATTTGAAGCTACACATATTATTGAGAACTCCAAACAGACTAGCAGCAGGGTTTTAAGCCAAGAAAAAGTTTTCTTCATGAATTTGAATGTCTGTATATGTATCCAAGTTTTGAGCGCTGAAGAAGCCCGGAACCTTCCATGGGAGTGTGCCATCAGCAAGTCCCAATCCAAGGGCCCCTTTGGGGGCGAATAACGGCCTCTTAAACTACAGGATTACCTGGGCGAAACAGGTGGAAAACGCCGGCAATCCTGTCCCTTCATTTACATCTTTACCTTGTTTGTAATATCACAGCACCTCACACTATTGGAAATCACAGTGAACTTACCTTTGTTGATATCTTCAGGAATTTATTCAAAGGAAATCTAAAGGCTGAGTCTAACATCTGGAAAACATACTAGAATTGGACATTTAGACGGAGTCAAATATTTGAAAAACATATCGTAACTAGATATCCACAGTCTGTTTTCAGATTTGTCAGGTTATAAGTCCTTGTGGCTTTTGTATAAGACTCTATATATTCCTCTCAGAACTGTGATAATTAATATACGATAAAGAATGTATAATTGATTTGGAGATCATTGTGCGCCGCCAACATGTTGCATACATTATACTATATCTCCAGGGTTTTCAAGCAAGGGAAATTCCCAGCCCTAACTGAAGATGCTGGGAATCAAACCTGGGTCCTTCTGCATGTGGGTGCTTGGCTGCTGAGTTATGGCCTTGCCACATTCAGTTGAACACCTAAGGTTCGGATACAGCCATTCTCACCATAGCTGTCAACCTTTCCTTTTTTGGCAGGAAATTCCCTTATTCCAGCGCCGTTTCCCGTTGCTACGGTATCCCGGATTGTTAGATATCCCGTAAATTTCCCGGATTTCAAAGGAAGCAGCTCCTCTCCCTCCCTGCCAGACAGGGAGGCTCCTCAGCTGTGTTGCTCGGCTGCGTTGCTCACCAATAGTTACAGAGAATAGGATGTCATTAGACAACAGCACTGTTTGTGCTTTGCTTGCATGTAAAATCAACCACTCTGGCCCAGCCCACAAATACACTCCTTCCAAAAGAGTGTTAAAGGATACAAAGTCTGCAACACATTTGTATAAGAAGTCATTAATGGATGCCAGAGAGCCAAAAGAGTGAACCTGATCAATCCCCCCATTAAGAATTGACGCTTTTGAATTGTGGTGCTGGAGTCCCATGGACTGCAAGAAGATCAAACCGATCCATTCTGAAGGACATCGGCCCTGGCTGCTCACCGGAAGGACAGATCCTGAAGCATCGCATGAGAAGAGAAGACTCCCTGGAAAAGAGACCCTGAGGGGGGGGAAAGATGATGGTGTGTAGCCTGGTGTAAATTAATTTGTAGCCTGGGGGGCTTAGCATGGTGTGGACTGTCCCCGGGACAGGTGAGGCTGCTGATCCCTTAGTTTCAAATACGAAGGTTGACAGCTATGACTCTCACCCCTGAACTGTCCCCAGCAGATGCTTCTGAAGAACTGACTGTTTTCAAGCGGGGGTCCCTCCCAGTCGTCCCACGAGGGTAGCTGGTGGCTGAACCTGGGACCTTCCCTACACAGAGCAGAAGTTCTAGCACCCCTGCTCTTCCAAAGATAGCTGTTTCACCGCTGCTGCCAACATACCCCTGCAATTTATTTAGATTTATAACCCTAACAAGCAGCAAAAGGTCACAGCATATCAGTAACGCCTTGCAGGGACTCCCCTGGATCAAGTCCATAGCTCAGCCTCTCGACTTTTGATTCTTGATTAGGTGACTGCTTGACCGATTTATGCGGCTTGATTTACTTTGTTTCTTCCTTTGATAAACTGTTTCTATTGGATTAGGACAGGGGTCAGCAACCTTTTTCAGCCATGGGCCGGTCCACCGTACCTCTGACCATGTGGTGGACTGGACTATATTTTAGGGGGGGAAATATGAATGAATTCCTATGCCCCACAAATAACCCAGAGATGCATTTTAAATAAAAGGACACATTCTACTCATAGCTGTCAACCCTCCCTTTTTTTGCAGGAAACTCCCTTATTCCAATGCCGTTTCCCGCTGCTATCCCGGATTGTTGATATCCCTTAAATTTCCCGGATTTCAAAGGAAGCAGCTCCTTTCCCTCCCTGCCGGCCAGGCAGGCTCCTCAGCTGCGTTGCTGGGCTGCCAATAAGGAGTCTGAGACCGACTGGGGGCGGAGCTTGCATGCCTTGTGCAGCCAGACCCTCACGCCCAACCAGACAGACAGCCTGCCTGCCGTCTACGCGCTCGCTCTTTCGCTCACCCGTTCGCGCGCAGCCTCTGGAGCGCAGGGTGGCGAGGCTACTTGGTGCCATTGCACCGCCCTTGCGGCATCCCTTATTTTCAAATCCAAAAGTTTGAAAAAATCCCTTATTTTCAAATCCGAAAGTTGACAGCTGTGATTCTACTCATGTAAAAACATGCTGATTCCCAGACCGTCCACAGGCCGGATTGAGAAGGCGATTGGGCCGCATCCAGCCCCCGAGCCTTAGGTTGCCTACCCCTAGATCAGGTGGTGAGTTTATTCCGAATTGCAAAGAGCAGCAGTTTTTTCCCCCAAGAAGAGTGGGATGCAACACACACACACACACACACACACACACACACACACACACACCCAATATTGCACGCAAATTGTGAGTATTTTATTTTGCTTAATGTCCAGATTGCTGAAACCTCCAGCAGCTGGGGCTTCCGGACGAGTTATGTCGAGTAGAAATAGAAAGGAACCGCGTGCATATGTGTGTGTCTTAAAGCAATCCTGTAAAATACAGGTTATGCTGCTGGTTAAAAAATAAATAAAGAGAAGACAAGATTGGGTTTTCATTGCCCTCTTGTGGTCACACTTGGCAGTAGCACCAACTCTCTTGGGAAAGGAAGACCCGTTGCCATCTCACCACTACTGTCCAAATAACAGTAGTAATAATAACTAGCTTACACTGAGCGTTTGGCTTTAATACATGTTTGACTTGGGCAATTTGTGAATCATTGATTCTCCTGCAGTTTGCATTAACTGGATTTTCTCTGGCCTGTTGGAAGATACTGTTACACACACCTGCCCAATCTCTGAGCGGTGGGAGACTCCAAGGCAGGGGTCAGCAACCTTTTTCAGCCATGGGTCGGTCCACAGTCCCTCAGACCATGTGGTGGGCCAGACTATATTTTTTGGGGGGGGGGATGAACAAATTGCTATGCCCCACAAATAACCCAGAGATGCATTTTAAATAAAAGGACACATTCTACTCATGTAAAAACACGCTGATTCCCGGACCGTCCGTGGGCCGGATTGAGAAGACAATCGGGCCGCATCCTGCCCATGGGCCTTAGGTTGCCTACCCCTGCTCCAAGGGTACCTGCTCTTACCCAGGGTTCGGTTTCCGTGGTAGGAATGCCAAGGAACAGAAGGTGGTGTCTTTAGTGTATATGGCTTAGTTCACACATATCTACAACCTGAGCAGAGGATGGAGCCTCACAGCATTAACGCCCCCGACAGAACTGGTTTCCCCATTAGGGTCCCAGCCGTAGCTTTGGGTTCAGTGCGGACCTCATACAAAAATGCAAGTTGTGTTGACATTCGAGACTTGAAATGCAGGGAGGCCCTTTCGCTCTGCTCCGTTCCAAGCCAGATCAGAGAGGGGGCGGGTGGGAATGACTTCACTTGGCGTCCCTCAAAGTTTTGGTTTCCTTGACCCTGAACCCCTCCTTGGGATTCCTACAGCTGCCCCCAAATGTTCACAGCACCCTTAGGTACAAAGTGAAAACACCTTACATTTAGGTGAAGTCGGTGATGATACATTGGGCAAAAGATTTTGGTTATAATATTATGCTAGATGACTGGGAGAAACTGTGGAAGGAAGGAATGAAATTTACTGCATGTAATGCACTAAAAGAAAATATGTTAAAAATGATGTATAGATGGTACATTACACTAGTCAAACTGGCGAAAATATATAAGGTTGACAATAAGTGTTGGAAATGCAAAGAGAAAGAAGGTACCTTTTATCATATGTGGTGGGAGTGTAAAAGAGTGAAAGGCTTCTGGGATTTGATATATGGAGAAATTAAGAAAATGTTGAAATACACATTTGTTAAAAAGCCAGAAGCATTTTTACTGGGAATTACAGGTACAGACATCAAAAAGCAAGACTTTAAGCTTTTCCAATATGCAGTGACTGCGGCGAGAATTTTAATAGCACAGAAATGGAAAAAGAACAAACACCGACAAAGGAAGAATGGATTTTGACATTAACTTTCTTTCGAACTGCTAGGTTGGCAGGAGCAGGGACCAAGCAAAGGGAGCTCACCCCGTAGCGGGAATTCGAACAGCCGACCTTCTCATCGGCAAGCCCTAGGCTCTGTGGTTTAACCCACAACACCCCCCGCGCCCCTTGAATGGACTATTAGTTATGGATTATTAAAAGTAATAGTGAAAATAATGGAAGATTGAAGTGATGAAGATTGAAAATCATTAGACGTAGTTGATGGAAGTCCCAGGCTTATAGCCAAAATATTGTATAAGATACCGGTAAGAGGATATGTTATGTGGTGTTTGGAAAATATATGTATATATATGGAAGGAGAGTTCACTGTCTCTCATGGGAGTCTGTTCCACTGTTGAACAGCTCTTAGTTATGCAAACCTAGGAGTTCCTCTGAGCCTAATGACTCCATTGGGTGTGGAAGACGCTCTTGCAGCTAGCTACCTTAGATGCAGAGGAAGTGTGCTGGCCCCGGGGGTGCCCGGCCCAGAGGACACCGGGTGGGAAGACCAGAAACTCACCCGGGGCCGAGCAGGGTGTGGTCAGCAGTCCCAGACAACAGCGGTGGGTCCAGCAAAGCAGCCAAGTCCTGGGACGGGGTGGCGGCAGGGTCAGGAAACAGTCCGAGGGTCTAGCCAGGTAGTCAGAGGTCAGGAACACGCCAGGGGCTCGTCCAAGAAGCATTGTCAAAGTCCACTCCAGGGTTCAGCAGTCCAACAGGGGGTCAGTCCGGCAAGGAGCAAGGCAGGAAGCAGGGCAAGGTACAGGTCAGAAATAGGCACGAGGAAACAGGCAGGCACACGGTAACAACTGTGTCATAGCTGTCAACTTTCGGATTTGAAAATAAGGTTTTTTTTCCAAACTTTCGGATTTGAAAATAAGGGATGCCGCCAGGGCGGTGCAATGGCACCAAGTAGCCTCGCCACCCTGCGCTCCAGAGGCTGCGCGCGAACGGGTGAGCGAAAGAGCGAGCGCGTAGATGGCAGGCAGGCTGTCTGTCTGGTTGGGCGTGAGGGTCTGGCTGCACAAGGCATGCAAGCTCCGCCCCCAGTAGGTCTCAGACTCCTTATTGGCAGCCGAGCAACGTAGCTGAGGAGCCTCCCTGGCCGGCAGGGAGGGAGAGGAGCTGCTTCCTTGGAAATCCAGGAAATTTAAGGGATATCAACAATCCGGGATAGCAGCGGGAAACGGCATTGGAATAAGGGAGTTTCCCGCAAAAAAAAGGGAGGGTTGACAGCTATGAACTGTGTTGCTCACGCAACTTGGGGCTGGGGCTGGCCGGCTTTTATCTGCCCCGAGGCATAGGGCGGCCCCGATCCTCTGGTGACTCGCCTCTCCTGGCTTGGAGGCGAGCACTCCTCCTGCGGGAACTCAGTTCCCTTCGCCTCTCTGCCCTGAGCCTCTGCAGCTCAGGAGAGGCTGGAGGGTTACCGGACCCAGAGGCAACCTCAGCTTCCCCTGGCAGGGCTGGGAGTGGAGCACCTGCAGGCAATGGGTCCTCCATCCCATCAGGAGCCAGAGCAGACTCATCAGATGCCTGCACCTGAGGATCCAGCACAGGTGAGGACCCTTCCTACTCAGGCCCTAGCCCCGGCTCTGCTGGTTCTGGAGGCGGGGAATCCTGTGCAGGCTGGGATCCCTCAGGTTCAGCATCCGAGTCCGAATCCCAGGCCATCACACCAAGCTGTAATATGAACATCACTCTCACCTGATGTCCCGGGGTAACCCCATTCAGATCCCTCCAATATGACTACCAAACCAGGGAGCTGTCCTTGGTGCCAGAGGGTCCAGCGACGACTCCCGCAACTTCCTGCTTCCGAGTAGCAGATTACAGCTATAAGAAGGCTGTGCATAGTAGAGCAATGCATATACATATATGCATACATACCGTATTTTCGCTCCATAAGACGCACTTTTTTCCTCCTGAAAAGTAAGGGGTAATGCCTGTGCGTCTTATGGAGCGAATGCATGGTCCCTGGAGCCAAATTGCCTAGGGGCCAAAAGCAGATTGTGCTCTTTTTTTTACAAAGAGAGAAGAGGGTGTTGAAAGGAAGCCGCTGAACAGCTGTTCAGCAAGTGATCGGGGAGAGAGATAAGGCTCCCTTTCCAGCCCCGCCCCCTTGCCCAGGCCTCCGTTGTTGAATGCAGAGGGAGGCTGTTTGTTTCCCCAGCGACATGTGACTGGCTGATTAGATTATCTGTCTGGAAACTGTAGAAATGGCTCCCTTTCCTGTAGGACTAGAAACTGCAAACTGTGAGTTGAACCCCATAAAAAAGGGGCTTTTCCTCTTTGAAAAAGAAGCTGCACCACTTTGAGCTGATCCTCAAAAAAACAGGGCTTTTCCCTTTGCAAAAAAAGCTGCACCACTTTGAGCTGATCCTCAAAAAACAGGGCTTTTCCCTTTGCAAAAAAGCTGCACCACTTTGAGCTGATCCTCAAAAAAACAGGGCTTTTCCCTTTGCACAAAAAGCTGCACCACTTTGAGCTGATCCTCAAAAAAGCAGGGCTTTTCCCTTTGCAAAAGAAGCTGCACCACTTTGAGCTGATCCTCAAAAAAGCAGGGCTTTCCCCCTTTCCTCCTCTAAAAACTAGGTGCGTCTTATGTTCAGGTGCGTCTTATGGAGCGAAAAATATGGTAAGTTTCTAGACCTCAAGGCCTTTGCTTCCCTTCCGCCATCCCTGCCCCTGCTTACCCCCTCCCAAACTGGCTCTTTTGAAAAACGTGACTCATGAAAGTGGAGTGAATTATGCGTGACAAAGCAAGGGTATATTTGAATATTTGTTGTTTGCATGCTTTACACAGGTTGCTCCAGTGCATTCTGGGTTGGATCCAGGCGAGAAGCACGAATGAAGGATGCTGTGTTGTAACTTCTTGGTTCGTGGAGGCAGAAGGGAATGAATGAGAATAGCTGGGAGGAAGGCGACGCCAAAGGCTTTCAATGAAGCTCTGGTGGCTGTTTTCCTCCCCCACCCTCTCTCCACCAAAGTTCAGCTAAATTAATTGGCCCTGGGTGCAATTACCTTAATTTCCAGCATTAGCTAAAAATCTATAAATGTCAGAAAGTAACATGCGGCTGCCTAATGGGAGTTGTCATGCCAGCCACTGCCGGGTCCCCTCGGCCTTGCGTTCGAAACAGCATGGGTCGCTGAATGCCGAAGAGAACAGCAAGGAAGAATGAGATACTTCAGGACTTTGGGAGACCCACACCTCTCCCTACCACCAAAACGATGACAGCTGTATAGAAACAGGAGGACACACACCCTTAAAGAGATTTGGGATACTTTCCACACAAAAATGCATCTTATCTGCTCGAGATTTGCCCCACTCTAACCACTATGCGACACACCCTTCCTTATCGTGCCAGTCAGTTTGGAAGTGAAAAGGAGCCATCCCCCCAAAATAAGGGAGTGGTGGTGGTTGCAGTAGACTCACTAGGAACACAGGAACATAGAATCATGTGGGTTAAACCATAGAGCCTGGGGCGTGCCGACCAGAAGGGATTCGAACCGCCGACCTTCTGATCAGCAAGCCCTAGGCTCTGTGGTTTAACCCACAGCGCCACCTGGGTCCACTGCCTTAGGACAGTGATGGCTAACCTTGACACTCCAGATGTTTTGGGACTACAACTCCCATCATCCCTGACCACTGATCCTGTTAGCTAGGGATGATGGGAGTTGTAGTTCCAAAACATCTGGGGTGTCAAGGTTAGCCATCACTGCCTTAGGATGTCCCTATTTTCATTTGAGAAATGTTGGAGGGTATGCAGTTATCCGACCCCCAAGCTGTCTGAAGGCAATCCTGTATAGGGACTTTTTAAAAAAAATGTTTTATTATGTTTTTATATATGTTGGAAGTTGCCCAGATGGCTGGGGCAACCCAGTAAGATGTGTCGGGTATAAATAGTAAAATTATCATTATGGAATGGGGCGTCCCTATTTTCATCAGAGAAATGTTGGATGGTATGGACTCCCCTTCGTCTTTGACACCACCTTTCATGTGGGTTAAATTAACATGCAATCAGGCAAGCTAATTAACCTTGCCTGGCTCTCTGGCAGGCGACTCTGCAGCAGAACCCCCCCTTCTGTGGCCCAAGGGGATAAATTGCTTTTGTTCCCTTTTTTGGTTGTTATCGGCCCTTTCCAGAAAGAGGGAGCCTCTTTCTTCTGCACCTCGTTCAGGCAGAGCAGACCAAATTGGAAAAAAAGAATTCAGGTTAATCAAATCTTTTCTTCCTTCCCATTTTTTATCAAACGCAAGAGGGGGCTGCCCTATTAATTAGAAGGCCTTTTTTCATGTAAAACATGACGTCCTTTGCAGATAAGGCGAGAAGATACTTGATTCTCCTGCCGTTCCAAGCATGTTTCTGTTGTTTGGTTAAACGCCACCCCTGCAGTGCGGACAGGCTGTGTGGGTGTCCTGATTTGTTTTGAAATTCCGTGGGTTTCTTCACCTCGGCATAAACAGATGCAGATTTCAGCGTGCACAAAACCCAGGAAGGAAGATCTTTTCCTGTAGTAGATTTAGGTTGCTTTCAGACAACCTCCTTATCGAGCATCCATCCTGACTTGCTTGCACAAAGTTTGCAGGGCAGGCAGATGCATAGCTGTCAACCCTCCCTTTTTTTGCAGGAAACTCCCTTATTCCAATGCCGTTTCCCGCTGCTATCCCGGATTGTTGATATCCCTTAAATTTCCTGGATTTCAAAGGAAGCAGCTCCTCTCCCTCCCTGCCGGCCAGGGAGGCTCCTCAGCTGCGTTGCTCGGCTGCCAATAAGGAGTCTGAGACCGACTGGGGGCGGAGCTTGCATGCCTTGTGCAGCCAGACCCTCACGCCCAACCAGACAGACAGCCTGCCTGCCGTCTACACGCTCGCTCTTTCGCTCTCCCGTTCGCACGCAGCCTCTGGAGCGCAGGGTGGCGAGGCTACTTGGTGCCATTGCACCGCCCTCGCGGCATCCCTTATTTTCAAATCCAAAAGTTTGGAAAAATCCCTTATTTTCAAATCCGAAAGTTGACAGCTATGGTAAAGGCTCTTCTTATGCCCTTATGGTGTGTTGTCTTGTTGAGCTATGGGGTGGCAGCAGCTGCTATAGGTGGTTTTCCCAGACCTGCTGGGTCTGGTGGCTGGTGGGGATTGGAACTGGTGGGGCAAAAGGCAGGGAGCCTGCCAGTAGGTGGCGCCAGAGCCAAGGACAGGTGAAGTCAAGACCCCCCTCCCTCCACTGAGTTTTACAAGAGGGAAGCTGAGACTAAGCAAGAGGAAACCGATGGGTAGGGTCACCCCTCCTTCATGGATTTTTTTCTTTTTGTATCATTTTTTATTACAATTTTCCATTTTACATTTTAGAATATTCATTTAAACAACCTTAAAATATCAATGACTTCCCAGCTTCTCTTTCCGTGAAAACAAAAAATAAAAAAATTCCTTCCAGTAGCACCTTAGAGACCAACTAAGTTTGTTCTTGGTATGAGCTTTCGTGTGCATGCACACTTCTTCAGATACACTGAAACAGAAGTCACCAGACCCTTATATATAGTGAGAAGGTGGAAGGGGTATTACTCAGAAGGGTGGTGGGAATGGGTGATAGGCTGATAGGTGTGGTAAACCTGTTGACGACTGCAACTGGTCTTACAGGAAAAAGCAAGGGGTGAGAAGGTTAAAAATAGCTTTGTCGTGTATAATGAGATAAGAATCTAATGTCTTTGATCAGACCAGGTCTCTCCATGGTTTTAAGCTTGGTAATGAGTTCATTTTGCATATCATAAATCCCTGCATATTTTACATAAGCTAAACTATTCAGTATTCCGTTATTACAGCTGTCAAAACTTATTTACACTGTTGAATTTATCTTAATGCTGCCAACGTTTTCAAGTGTACACAATTTCCCCCATATATTCAATAAACATTTCCCAATCTTCTTTAAACGTATGTTCTTCTTAAGTCTGCAAGCTGCGCATATTCCATCAGTTTAAGTTGCCATTCTTCTTTGGCTGGGACCTCGCTCGTTTTCCATTTTGGGGCTAAGAAAACACGGGCCACCATGGTGGCATACATAAATAACCTTTTTTGACACCTGGGAATTTCCCTCTGAATTATCCCCAACGAAAAGGGACTCTGGGGTTTGTTTGGTTTTTTGGAAAAGTACTTTTAAACGTTTTTTTCAATTCATTATGGATCATTTCCCAATACGCTTTTACCCTTTTACAAGTCTACCACATATGATGGAACGTCCCCTCAACCTCTTTGCATCTCCAGCACTTACCTGATTCAGTCTTATACATCTTAGCAAGTCTTAAAGGTAAAGGGACCCCTGACAATTAGGTCCAGTCGTGTCCGACTCTGGGGTTGTGGCGCTCATCTCGCATTATTGGCCGAGAGCCGGCGTACAGCTTCCGGGTCATCCAGCATGACAAAGCCGCTTCTGGCGAACCAGAGCAGCGCACGGAAACGCCGTTTACCTTGCCGCCGGAGCGGTACCTATTTATCTACTTGCACTTGACGTGCTTTCGAACTTTATAAATCAAATCAAATATCCTTTATTAAGCATAACAGACCACATTATCAATCAGACACTGTATACAAATTGTGCAAAATACGCGCTCGACAGAACAAAACTTATGCCAGGAGCTGGGACCAATCAACGGGAGCTCACCCCCGTTGCAGGGATTCAAACCGCCGACCTTCTGATCAGCAAGCCCTAGGCTCTGTGGTTTAACCCACAGCGCCACCTGGGTCCAAGTCTACTTGGAGTTAAATACCATCTGTAAATCATTTCCATGAATTTGTCTCATTGCCCCCTTTAAATCTCCTAACCCAGTTGTCATAACTGCAGCTTGCTTGCTTATTTATTTGGAAAACATTTCTATTCTGTACCGCCAAATCATAAAAATATATCGAAGTGGTTTATGACATTCAAAATATATTTTTAAAAAACATACAGTAAAACAGGAAAGTTAAAAATAAGCATCCATTCACCATTGTGGAAGAATGTATTCTTAATTGCCTGCATGGGCCCGACAGAATAGAGATGTTTTCAGCAGGCATTTAAAAGTTGCCACAGGTGGTGCATTCTGTTGAGTGTCTAGTGGCAGAGAGTTCCACGGGACTGGGCCGATGACACTTCTGGGTGTGAATGCCACAAACCAGTTCTGCATAGCCCTTGCATTCCTAATTTTATTTTGCTCTCAACTTGTACAACCTGGCTGCCGAGAAGTCATTTTGGTAACAATTTGTCGGGATCACAATATCTAGGAGGGATTCGTTTCAAGATGGGGGTCTTGGAGAACACTCTGCTGGAAAAGAAATCTACTGGAAAAACCTGCCATTCTCTAAGCTGATGTGTGGGCAGATTCTTCTCTTCTTGTAAGCCCAAATTTGGTTTACAAAGGTCTCATTGAAGCCAATGCATCAGAGATTGTTTGCTCAATCTCCTGTCATCTAACTACTCAGGAACACATTCTTCATTCTCCAGTATATATTTATATACTACAGGTACGTGGGAGTATTATGGGTTAATGCAGTTCACGAAGCTAATACATATGTTTTGGGGGTTTTTTGTGTTGGGGGGGAGGAAGAAAATGGGTACATTCCCATTCCAACCAAATATAAATTCCCTTTGACCAATCCAATTTCCTAGGAAATCAATGCATTTTAACATGAGCTAATATTTTATGAAATTGAATTTTGCAGGGCAACTAATGCAGTCTGACTCTACTTTATGCATTTTTATTAAACTAATGCATTTTAAATTTATCTGTCATATATTAACGACAACAGACCACTGGTACTTACAGTGCAAAATAATATACGTTTGCAGAAATCGATAGTGCCCCCCCCCTCCAACCGCAAGCAGCCGAGTTTGCACCAAGCGAGGCTGAGAGGGGTATGACAAATCCACGAAGCTTCTTAATTTGCTGCTTATGTACATTAGCCAGTAGGTTTGTTTACTGGTAATGATTATTCTGTTTGGGGGGGGGGGAGAAAGTTATTAAAACAGAAAGGGATGGACTGCTGTTATGTGGCATTGCATACATAAATTGGATAGGCCACAAGCTCTCGCTTTAATAATAATAATAATAATAATAATAATAATAATAATAATATATTATTATTTATACCCCGAGCATCTGGCTGGGTTTCCCCAGCCACTCTGGGCAGCTCCCAACAGAATTAAAAACACGATAAAACATCAAACATGACAAACTTCCCTAAACAGGGCTGCCTTCAGATGTCCTCTAAAAGTCAGATATTTTTTTATTTCCTTGACATCTGATGGGAGTGTGTTCCACAGGGCAGGCGCCACTACCGAGAAGGCCCTCTGCCTGGTTCCCTGTAACCTCACTTCTCGCAGTGAGGGAACCGCCAAAAGACCCTCGGACCTGGACCTCAGTGTCCGGGCTGGACGATGTGGATGGAGACGCCCCTTCAGGTATACTGTGCCGAGGCCGTTTAGGGCTTTAAAGGTCAGCACCAACACTTTGAATTGTGCTCAGAAACATACCAGTAGCTGTCAACTTTTGGATTTGAAAATAAGGGTTTTTTTCCAAACTTTCGGATTTGAAAATAAGGGATGCCGCGTGGGTGGTGCAATGGGACCAAGTAGCCTCGCCACCCTGCGCTCCAGAGGCTGCGTGCGAACGGGTGAGTGAAAGAGCGAGCGCATAGACGGCAGGCAGGCTGGCTGGCTGGTTGGGTGTGAGGGTCTGGCTGCACAAGGCATACAAGCTCCGCCCCCAGTCGGTCTCAGACTCCTTATTGGCAGCCGAGCAACGCAGCTGAGGAGCCTCCCTGGCCGGCAGGGAGGGAGAGGAGCTGCTTCCTTTGAAATCCGGGAATTTAAGGGATATCAACAATCCGGGATAGCAGTGGGAAACGGCATTGGAATAAGGGAGTTTCCCGCCAAAAAAGGGGAGGGTTGACAGCTATGCTCAGAAACATACTGGGAGCTAATGTAGGTCTTTCAAGACCAGTGTTATGTTGTCTCGGCGGCCGCTCCCAGTCACCAGTCTGGCTGCCGCATTCTGGATTAGTTGTAGTTTCCGGGTCATCTTCAAAGTCCACGTTGAGTGTGGACTGATCGTGGCTTTTGTACCACATTTTTCTTTAGGACGTCTCTATTTTCATTGTAGAAATGTTGGAGGTTATGGAGTTATCTGACCCCTGAGACATTTGAAGGCAGCCCTGCATAGGAAAGTTTTTAAATGTTTCATGTTTTATTATGTTTTTTATATATGTTGGAAGCCGCCCAGAGTGGCTGGGGCAACCCAGTCAGATGGGTGGGGTATAAATATTAAAATCATCATCATCATTATGGAAAAGGACACCCCTATTTTCATTAGAGAAATGTTGGAGGGTATGTCCTCCTCTGCTACCCCATCTTGCCTTTTGTTCTTCTATGCAATTGTTCTTGTAGGGTTTTCAATTTAAAAAAAATTGGGGGGGGAGGGGGAGTAGAGTTACGGGTTTTTGTTTATTTGTTTGTTTGTTTACCTGAGGGGTAAAGGCAGACTTAATTTAACAGCTATGCCTGATTGAACTCCATTTCCAAGCAAAGGAGCACAACGCCTCTTGCAATAAAAAAAAACCCGAGGAAGACATTAATGATTTGCATACCCTCCTTTGTGACCTGCAAATAAATCCCTCCCCTCGCTAAAAATGGATTTTCAGGGTGGGAGAAAGAAAGGTGTCTCTCTGGCTGTGGGGAAGCGGCGGGAATATGTGAACAGCTGGGTGAAGGAATGAAGGCAGAGGGGGCGGGGTTTGCCTGTGGAGATGAAAACTCCTATTCTGAAATGCCTGATGAAAGATGGGGAGGGGGAAGAGGCTGTGTAATCCACGGGGAGGGGAGGGGAGGGGGCATAGTTGTCAACTTTCGGATTTGAAAATAAGGGATTTTTCCAAGCTTTCGGATTTGAAAATAAGGGATTTTCCAAAACTTTCGGATTTGAAAATAAGGGGTGCTGCCAGGGCGGTGCAATGGCACCAAGCAGCCTCACCACCCTGCGCTCCAGAGGCTGCGCGCGAACGGGGTGAGCGAAAGAGTGAGCGCATAGGAGGCAGGCAGGCTGTCTGGCTGTCTGGTTGGGCGTGAGGGTCTGGCTGCACAAGGCATGCAAGCTCCGCCCCCAGTCGGTCTCAGACTCCTTATTGGCAGCCAAGCAACGCAGCTGAGGAGCCTCCCTGGCCGGCAGGGAGGGAGAGGAGCTGCTTCCTTTGAAATCCGGGAAATTTAAGGGATATCAACAATCCGGGATAGCAGTGGGAAACGGCATTGGAATAAGGGAGTTTCCCCGCAAAAAAAGGGGAGGGCTGACAGCTATGCTCCCAATAGGATTTGATCTTAGGAGTTTGGGATATGGAAGGAATGGAGAATGTGGAGCTGAATCGCCCATTTTTTGCACCCTGTATTGCAAAGTGCTATCTGTCTGTAAAAAAGTGGTGGAAAAATCGAGGGTACCCCTACCCCAGGTGGCCCTGCAACCTCTCCATCGGGCCCCTGGGACTCTCCCCAGGCTTTGCCCCTTCCCCGGCACCCTGTTTTTGTGCTTCTTTTAAAATGCCTGGCTGGAATGTAGTCAGTCCTTGAGCCCCGAGTCCGCCTCTGACTTGCTTGGATGGGAAAATGTGTGCAGAGAAATCTCTCGCTTTTGCGTAGCCGTTCAGGGTAGCCCACAGGACTTGCAGGCCCTCCAAATGCCCCTATTTTCCTGGGACGTCCCTGATTTAGTGAAGCCGTCCTGTTCTGATTTGATCCTGGAATGTCCCACTTTTCCTTAGGATGTCTGTTTTCATTGGAGAAATGTTGGAGGGTATGGAGTTATCTAAGGACCCAGGTGGCGCTGTGGCTTAAACCACCAGAGCCTAGGGCTTGCTGATCAGAAGGTTGGCGGTTCGAATCCCTGCGACGGGGTGAGCTCCCGTGCTCAGTCCCAGCTCCTGCCCACCTAGCAGTTCGAAAGCACGTCAAAGTGCAAGTAGATAAATAGGAACCGCTCCGGCGGGAAGGTAAACGGCGTTTCCGTGCACTGCTCTGGTTCGCCAGAAGTGGCTTTGTCATGCTGGCCACATGACCCGGAAGCTGTACACCGGCTCTCGGCCAATAAAAGCGAGATGAGCACCGCAACCCTAGAGTCGGACATGACTGGACCTAATGGTCAGGGGTCCCTTTACCTTTATGGAATTATCTGACCCCTGAGCCATCTGAAGGCAATCCTATATAGGGGAGTTTTTAAAATGTTCATGTTTTATTATGTTTTTATATATGTTGGAAGCTGTCCAGAGTGGCTGGGGCAGTGGCAGAGGAACCCTCTCCTGCACCCGGGGCGGGGCGAACCGCCCGGCAATGCGCGCGCGACGTCCGTACGGACTGCGCATGTGTGGGGATCCCGTATGGAGTGCGCATGCGCAGCGACCATATGGGCTGCCGTGTGTGCACACTCCATATGGGATGCCGCTCATGCACAGTCTGTATGGGATACTGCAAATGCGCACTCCGTAAGGGCTGCCGCTCACGCACATGTCCGTACGGGCAGCCGCTTGCACGGCAACCATACAGGCTGCCATATGAGTGCATCCCGTACGGAGTGCGCACGCACGGCAGCCCGTACGGTTGCCGTGCAAGAGGCAGCCTATATGGATTCCCGTATGGACGCCGTGGCGCCCTCGGCCGCTCTACAGCTGGGGGGAGGCAGGGGCCATCTTGTCACCCCCAGAGTGGCACCCGGGGCAGATTGCCCCCCGCTTCGTACACCCCTGGCTGGGGCAACCCAGTAAGATGTGTCAGGTATAAATGGTAAAACTATCATTATGGAATGGAGCGCCCCTATTTTCATTGGAGAAATTCAGAATCAGAATCAGACTTTATTCACATAGCCAACAGGCCATAGCAACTAAAATACAGAAAAAACAGATAAAAACATTGGAAAACGGACCAGTCAGGAACAGAAGTATATAGATGTACTGATAGATCATATAGAGGTCAATGAGGGCCCCAGTTTGGCAGCCTGAGATGATCAGTGGTGGATGGTAAGGTTCTCTCGTTCATCAGAGCTCTAGAGATAAGCTGATTGTGACATCTATAAGATTGAGGTTGAATCCTGACAAGACAGAAGTACTGTTTTATGGGGGACAGGGTGCGAGCGGGGCGTGGGGGACTCCCTGGTCCTGAATGGGGTAACTGTGCCCCTGAAGGACAGGTGCGCAGCCTGGGAGTCATTTTGGACTCACAGCTGTCCATGGAGGCGCAGGTTAATTCTGTGTCCAGGCGACTTGTCTACCAGCTCCATCTGGGTACGCAGGCTGAGACCCTACCTGCCCGCAGACTGTCTCGCCAGAGTGGTGCATGCTCTGGTTATCTCCCGCTTGGACTACTGCAATGCGCTCTACGTGGGGCTACCTTTGACGGTGACCCGGAAACTGCAATTAATCCAGAATGCGGCAGCTAGACTGGTGACTGGGAGTGGCCGCCGGGACCACATAACACCAGTCCGTACGGCTCCCAGTACGTTTCCGAGCACAATTCAAAGTGGTGGTGCTGACCTTTAAGCCCTAAACGGCCTCGGTCCTGTATACCTGAAGGAGCGTCTCCACCCCCATCGTTCAGCCCAGACACTGAGGTCCTGCGCCAAGGGCCTTCTGGCGGTTCCCTCACTGCGAGAAGCAAAGCTACAGGGAACCAGGCCGAGGGCCTTCTCGGTAGTGGCGCCCGCCTGTGGAACGCCCTCCCAGCAGAGGTCAAAAAGATAAACAACTATCTGACATTCAGAAAATACCTGAAGGCAGCCCTGTTTAGGGAAGTTTTTAACCTGTGATGTGTTAATGTATATTAATTATTTGCTGGAAGCCGCCCAGAGTGGCTGGGGAGACCCAGCCAGATGGGCGAGGTACAAATAAAAAAATTATTATTATTATTATATTATTATTATTATTATTATTATTATCTATAAGCCTCAGGTACATGGGCTGGTCATATATGCCGAGTTGACTTTCAGATTGTGGCCCTTAATCTCATTGCCCTCTTGATGATTCTGGCGACTTTCTCTGTGGTCAGGATGTTCTGGTCTGATGACAAGTGAAACGTTGTGGCCGCTGATGGGCTACCTGGATGGAAAGTAAAAGGGGGGGGGGGTGATAATCTCACTCCTCAGGTCTTTATACAGAGGGCAGGCCAGAAGAACATGCGACACTGTCTCCATGTTTCCGTCTCCACATGGGCAAAGACGTTTTCTCCCTGGGGAATTTCTGATATCGGCCTTCAAGCACGGCAGAGGGTAGCACGTCAAACCTTGCCAACGTAAAAGCACGTCTATACTTTGGGATGTTTAAATTGTGCAGATAAGATGCCGAGGTATCGAATGCGAGGGAGGCAGGTAGGTAAACCATGCACAAAATTGCTTTGTTTTGGCCAAGTTGTTTTGTTGCTCGAAATTGTTTTGTTGGAGAAATTTTTGCAGGGTACGAATAAGGAGTCACACCTATTCCTCTGCCCCTTGCTAACTCTGTCTTTGTCCACAACAGGCTGAATTCGATCCTCATCTCTTCCCTACTGGGTCCCTGGTCATCAGAGAAACTGAAAAATCTCTGGCCCTGGGACTGTGGTTTTTATAGTATCTCAGTCATGTAGTTTACTAATTTTTCTCTTTAAAAAACACCAGTAAAGGTTTCCATCTCAGCAGCTGGGCTGAGAGTTTGAAAATATAGTGCTGCTTTTGACTTCATTCCTATTAATAGGAATGGGATTTTCTGATAATCTCGAAGTCAAGCTTATCAGCACGGAATTATTTTCTAATTTCCAACTCGCTCATTAATCTCAGCAAAGAAGCGAGTTTTCTCCCCTACTCCCTCCCCCAGTTCCATAAAAATATGATGAACTCTTTGCATAATTATATGCATAATTATCCTTACTATATGTATATATCGTCCAGGTTTCCCAAAGTAAACAGTACACAGGCAGATGCATTCAAAAATGCATATATAGCTGTCGAAAAATGTGCATGAATTAATTTGAAACATACTACAGAAATTTATTAACTCTCTAATATATTGACTCTAAATATGTATTCTACATCTGTGTATAATTTTGCAAATAATTAGGCAGGCTTTTTTTTTTTTAATGAAAAAGCGTCCTCATCTAACAGATCCGTGGTTCAGATCGCAGCGTCAAAACAGCGAAATGGTAAAACTAATTAAAGATCATGCGCTAATTGTTGCAAGGAAGGCTGCCGAAATAAGGCAAGGCAGCTGGGAGAAGAAGCATCGTTTGACATCTGCCAAATGGTGATAAAGATGGGAAGAGATGTGTGGAGCTTGTGGAGGGAAGAGAAGCACCATTGAAAAGGTGGCCAAGAAACAGAAAGTCTGGCCTGTGGGAGAAAAAGATCCCAAGAACAGGGCAAATCCACCAGTTTCAGTTTCTTTCCCTTCCTATTTTTTCCCAATCTCAAGTCCAGTTCTCCATATTCTCCAAGTCAAGCTGGCAATTCTCTTTCTTTCTTTCTTTCTTTCTTTCTTTCTTTCTTTCTTTCTTTCTTTCTTCCTTCCTTCCTTCCTTCCTTCCTTCCTTCCTTCCTTCCTTCCTTCCTTCCAGCATTGCAGTGTGAATTTCTCTTCGTCTGCCCATCTCTAATAATAATAATAATAATAATAATAATAATAAATTTTTATTTATACCCCGCCCTTCCCAGCCAAGACCGGGGGCTCAGAGCGGCTAACACCAATAAAATCACAACAAAACATACAAAACAATAAATTAAAATGCAGGTTGAAATACGATTTAAAGTTTAAAATGCAGCCTCATTTTTAAGTAGCCCACCAATCAAACCATAAAGGAATGAAACATCAGGTTAAACTGAAACCAACCCAAAGGCCAGGCGGAACAGCTCCGTCTTGCAGGCCCTGCGGAAAGATGCCTCCTTTCCGCAGGGCCCTGGTCTCTTGTGACAGACCGTTCCACCAAGTCGGGGCCAGTACTGAGACCAGTCTAACAACCTTGTGGCTCGGGACCTCCAAAATGTTGTTATTGTGGACCTTAAGGTCCTCTGCGGGGCATACCAGGAGAGGCGGTCCCTTAGGTACGAGGGTCCTAGGCTGCATAGGGTTTTTAAAGGTCAAAACCAGCACCTTAAACCTGATCCTGTACTCCACCGGGAGCCAGTGCAGCTGGTAGAGCACTGGATGAATGTGGTCCCGCGGCAAAGACCCCGTAAGGAGCCTCGCCGCGGCATTCTGCACCCGCTGGAGTTTCTGGGTCAGCTTCAAGGGCAGCCCTGCATAGAGCGAGTTAGAATAATCAAGTCTGGAGGTGATCGTCGCATGGATCACTGTGGCCAGATCAGGGCGAGAGAGGTAGGGGATCAACTGCCTAATACGGCGGAGATGGAAAATGCCACCTTTGCTGTGGCTGCAACCTGCGCCTCCTTGGAAAGGGAGGCGTCAAAGTTTACACCCAGACTCTTGACAGAAGGCGCTGGCACTAATTGGGACCCCACAAGAGATGGGAGTTGGCCCCCCAACCCCATGTCGCCCCGACCCAGCCAGAGGACCTCTGTCTTCGAAGGATTTAACTTCAACCGGCTCCTATGCATCCATCCAGCCACAGCTTCCAAACACCTGGTCAGTGTGTCTGGGACCGAGTCAGGGCGGCCATCCATCAACAGGTAAGCTTATCTGGCGCCGTGGTGCAAGGATCCCTCCGGCGCCCCCCACGCCCACCCCCACGTTTCCCTCTGGGCGGGCAGCAGCTGGAGGGCGGCTCCTCCGGCGGGATGGAGGCTCCGGGCGCAGTGCGGCATGGCGGAGGCGGGTGAGGGCGGCACTGCCGGTGGGGCTGGTGGGCAGCTCCTCTGGCAGGGAGGAGGCTCCGGGAGCAGCGCGGCATGGCGGAGGCGGACGAAGGCAGCGAGCTGATGCCAGGAGGCGCTGCGTCCAGCCTCCACTTCTTCCCTGGCGCCCTCCAGAACGTGCGCCGTGGTTCCCCGTGCCACTAGCCTCTATGGCTAAGATGCCCCTGGATGCAGCACATTGTTGCCTGAATGAGACAGGTTTGCCTATGAGCACAAAACCGAAAGGGTCTTTCTCCCCAGTCCAGCTACATAAAGCAGGAGGAGGCACCTGGGGAGGTATGGCCCCATCTCCCTCAGAATGATCTTCTCTCACCAGGAGAGGCTGGCCAGGGTCATAGGCAGAGAAAGGTCACCACCCCAGTCCTTGTTTAATTGGAGCGAAGCCAAAGATTCGACCTGGGCCCTTCTGCATGCCAAGCAGGGGCTCTGATTCTGGGCTGCAGTGGAAGATTGAGCCTGGTGGTTTCGCCATGTGTGATGCTTTCAGGGAAAGTTCACCTGCCCTGAGTGCGAGGGATTCTGTGGGTCAGCGCTACCGGTAGTTTCTGACTTGCTACTGAGATAGGGCTGTCACATGTCCAGGTTTTGCCAGACATATCTGGGTTTCGTCCGTCAAGACAGCGCCTGGGCATAATTTCCGAAAACTACTAAAATGTCCGGAGAAACATGGCAATTGATGTTGGAAGAATTGTTGGGTTGTTTTGTGAATTTCCTTAAAAATAGCTCAAAAACTGAATTTTTTGGCAGTTGAAATCACACAATTAAACACACGGAAGGCAGAGAGTTGAAAAGCTCCTTTTCCACAGCCCCTGACCCAGAAAGAGCTTATAAGCTCTTTGCCTGCTTACTGGGCTCTGGGAGCCTCTCACAAATATTTCGCAAGATTGTGGCTGACCCAGCGGAATCTCATGAGTGGGGACACAGGGATGGTGGGCCTGGACTCTGGACAGTTTGAGCATCTTGAGGTCAAAATATAGGTCCCGGAGTCCTCGCTGTGTCTGCACAGTCCCCGTATTGCTGCAGTGCTGCCCTGCCGCCACCAGATGGCGCCTTTAGCCAACGCGCCGGAGTTTGTCATATCCATAATCCACGTCAGGGAATCTATTAAATTATTAGTGGAAGTTACAAATTTATGGGGGAAGCAAACCTTGCCGAGGTGAGCAGAGCCCGAAGAGTGATGCAGAGTAAATCACCTGCCATAATAGGTTTGGACGTTAACAAGCAACAGCTTCCATTATTCATGAGGATGCAAAAGCAGAAACAAAGCTAAACCCGTTTAAATCATTTAATAACCCTTAGAGGGAGGGATTTTTTTTAAGCTCCTTGAGATAATGGGTCTCTCAGAGTCCAGGGGGGGACTCGTTCTGCTGGAGTCCAGCCTGTCTGCTATTCGGGGGTGGGGGGAAAGTGTACACTGCAAAACCGACCCCCCACCCTCTAAAGCTATCAGATGCCAAAGGGTTCGGCTTCCAACACTCGACGCTGCTGCCTTCTACCGAGTCAGACCCCTGGCTAGAGAGCTCAGCATTGCCAACCCTGGACGGCAGCGACCCTGCAGGGATTCGGGTGGGGGGGGGGGTCCTTCCCCATCCATCCCTGGAGATGTCTGGGATTGGACCTGGGACCTTCTGCATGCAAAGCAGCTGCTGTGGCCCCTCCGTTGGGGAAAATGTAAGGCTGGCTGGGGAAGGAGCTGATATAGACAGAGCCGTCTTTCCCATAGGGCTTAGTGGTGCTTCGCGCCAGGGCGCTGGCCTCTGAGGGGCGCCCCAGCGAGTGGGGGAGCTGCGCGCTTCTGCAGCGGCCTCCCCTTTCCCTGCATGCCCGCCAGCTGCGCCCCGCCAACCATATGGATTTTTCCAAACTTTCATATTTGAAAATAAGGGATGCCGCCAGGGCGGTGCAATGGCACCAAGTAGCCTTGCCACCCTGCGCTCCAGAGGCTGCGCGCGAACGGGTGAGCGAAAGAGCGAGCGCATAGACGGCAGGCAGGCTGGCTGTCTGGTTGGGCGTGAGGTCTGGCTGCACAAGGCATGCAAGCTCCGCCCCCAGTCGGTCTCAGACTCCTTATTGGCAGCCGAGCAACGCAGCTGAGGAGCCTCCTGGCCGGCAGGGAAGGAGAGGAGCTGCTTCCTTTGAAATCCGGGAATTTAAGGGATATCAACAGTCCGGGATAGCAGCGGGAAATGGTATTGGAATAAGGGAGTTTCCCGCAAAAAAGGGAGGATTGACAGCTATGGATCTATGTGGGGTGAGGCCTCCTCTGTGCTCTCCCCTCAGTTTGAGACAAGGCTGTCCCTTTCATGGATTGCTTTTCAGGCATCTCATGACATCGGTGTCCACACAGGCATTTGGGAGAGGTCTGAACGGAATGGTTTGCACTGGTGCAGCCAATGCACTTTTACTGGTGTTCAAATTCTTTGTTTCGTGGTTGAGCACATAAGAAGAGCCTGCCGGATCAGGCCCATCCAGTCCAGCATCCTGTTCTCACAGCGGCCACCCAGATGCCTCTTCCGGGAAACCAGCAAGCAGGACATGAGCACCAGAAAGCCCTTTCCTTTCCTGCGGTTCCCAGCAATTGGGATTCAGAAGCATCCACCAACTGTGGAGGGGAGAGCAGAGCCATCATGGCTAGGAGCCCTTGACCGTCTTCTCTTCCATGATTTGCCCATGAATTTTCCATGAATTTGTTTTCTTTCAGAGCTATCAAAGTCGGTGCCTGTCACTGTCTCCTGCAGGAGTGAGTTCCATAGTTTTAGCTACGCAATGCGTGAAGAAGCGTTTCCTTTTGTCCTGTCATCTTTGTTGGAGGTCTAGAGTAATAAAATAAATAAAAGTGAAAGGCAGCTGGTATACGCTTTTCTTTATTTATTTCTCATTCAAAAACTGTCCCCTTCCTCATCCCGTAGGATCCCAGGGCAGTAAACACAAGTAAACCCACCAAGCTTTCACTTCTAGAATGACCTCGTGAATGGAAAATATACATATATACATATCTATATATTAAGATGAAAATAATACTGAAATACAGATAAAATGTGAAATGTGAAAGGAAGTGTTGTGAGAGTGATGGAAGTCTATTATTATTATTAAAAATAGTGTTTTATTGTATTGAAATATTATTTTATTTATTCCTCTTACTGTCTACTTTTCTTTGCCTTTTTTCTTTTTCTTTACTTTTTCTTTCTTTCTGTTTTATTGGATATTATTCTTTATGTATGGTTTTGTTTTGATGTATTTACTTTGCAATATAATAAAGAAGTCTTAAATAAATGAATTAAAACAAATAAAATAAATGCAAGAAGTGTTCCTCGTCATAACCTCTGTTAGCTCTGGTTACCTAAACCCCAAATGGACTCTAAAATTTATCTCTACAGGAGAGGCATTGTGGACGTGCCTCTATAAAGCACAGAGAGATGGCTTGTCTGCTGGCATGATCTGTTTGCCAGCTCTCTTGTTTTTACAAGAGAGGAACGTAAATAACTTTTCTTATCCTAAAACCAGGGAGCAATTTTAACGCGTGCGTTTGAGTGTGGCAATTTCAGTAGGAAGGTCGAGGTAAATAAGATGGCGAAAGCCTGTTGTGGAGCGATATTCAGGATAAAACTGAAGAAGGCAGTGTACAGTACGGTTATCAACTGAGGTTCGTCTTGGAAGAAAAATGATAGAAAGCTGGGATAGATTTTTACTTTTATCTACCATGCTTGCTACCAGTTCTGAGATCTTCAGCCAAGAATGGCTTGAAATAAAGGAGAATTTGGGCTGCTTTCCCTCATCCCTGAATAGATATGTTCACCCCTTGATAACTTACATATATGAAGGACAGCTGTCACTTCCATACATAAATTCTGAGTGGAATGGAGCCGGATTTTCAGCGTCACTGTCCCACGAAATATCTGCCAAATTGCCTCAAACACTCAGATCATGTGTTTACCTGCTTGTCAACGAAGGCTAGTGTACGTTTGTGGGGGTCACAGTTAAGAGTCTCGGGCTAGGACCGCAGAGACCCAGGTTCAAATCCTGCCTCAGCCATGAAGCTAAACTAGGTGTTCATTGCAGAAAGGGAAGCCTACTTCATTATCTGCAGAGGAAGATCCCCCTTCGTTTTGTGGTGAACATCATTTTATGACCCCATTTTTTGTGCGTTAACAATCTTTTAATTAGCACTAAAATTCCTGGCTATAATATTAAAAAATGGTAGAGAGGTATCGTGTGATAACACCATCATGCCGTCTTACGAAACAGTGTTAATAGCACTCAGAGTGGCATTAAGAGCGCTGTGCCTTTCTAACATTTGGGGGTGAGGGGAAAATAGCTGGAGAAGTGTTGTAGTGATAATGAAAAGAAAACATTGGAATGGAATAAAAGTCACCCAGTGGCACTTTCCACAAGGGCTATAGGAGCAGGGAAGCAGGAAGTTACATCGAGGCAGACCACTGGGTCCATTGAACTCTGTATTATTTACTCTCACTTGCAGGAGGGGGAGGGGCTCTCTGGGGTTTCAGATGGGGGGCATTCCCAGCCTGGCCCTGGCTGGACCTGGACCTTCTGCATGCAAAACATGTACGGTATTTTAATATTTTGTTGGAAGCTGCCCAGAGTGGTGGGGTATAAACAATAAACTAATAATAATAATAATAATAATAATAATTTATTATTTGTACACCCCCCATCTGCCGGGTCTCCCCAGCCACTCTGGGTGGCTTCCACAAATATCAAAATACATTAAAATATCACAGATGAAAAACTTCCCTAAACAGGGCTGCCTTCAGATGTCTTCTAAAGGTCTGGTAGTTGTTGTTCTCTTTGACATCTGAAGGGAGGGGCGTTCCACAGGGCGGGTGCCACTACCGAGAAGGCCCTCTGCCTGGTTCCCTGTAGCTTTGCTTCTCGCAGGGAGGGAACCGCCAGAAGGCCCTCGGCGCTGGATCTCAGTGTCCGGGCTGAATAATGGGAGTGGAGATGCTCCTTCAGGTATACTGGACCGAGGCCGTTTAGGGCTTTAAAGGTCAGTACCAACACTTTGAATTGTGCTCGGAAACGTATTATTAGTAGTAGTAGTATTGCCTGCCACCGAGCTGTAGTCCACACACAGTGAATGTGAGCTGGGCTGCAAATGCTTCTCCCATAGCACTCTCTAGCGTGGACAGAACATAGGGTGATGCACACACAGAAAAAGCTCAATAAGCCCAGATTGTGTGGAAATTGCAATTCTGCTCACAGACTGCAATGGGTTGCATTTGGGAGCCACCTGGGGTGACACTGGGCCGGCCAGCGTGTCTTGGTCCAGCTGAGGGCCATCATGCAGGCTGCCTTTCGCATCTCAGAGGAAAGGTGGGATGTATAAATGGAATGATGAAAAACAACAATTTATTATTTATACCCCGCCCATCTGGCTGGGCCTCCCCAGCCACTCTGGGCGGCCTCCAACAAAATACTAAAATACAATAATCAATCAAACATTAAAAGCTTCCCTAAACAGGGCTGCCTTCAGATGTCTTCGAAAAATCTGGTAGTTGTTCTCTTTGACATCTGGTGGGAGGGCATTCCACAGGGCGGGCGCCACTACCGAGAAGGCCCTCTGCTGGTTCCCTGTAGCTTTGCTTCTCGCAGGGAGGGAACTGCCAGAAGGCCCTCGGCGCTGGATCTCAGTGTCGGGTAGATTGATGGGGGTGGAGACGCTCCTTCAGGTGTACAGGACCGAGGCCGTTTAGGGCTTTAAAGGTCAGCACCAACACTTTGAATTGTGCTCGGAAACGTACTTGCGCCATCAAGCTTCGTGAGCGGGTCACCGGAGATCCAACACAGCACAGAAAACCCTCGTGCCATGAGGCAGATAAAAACAGCATTACTCCTTTGTAGCCTGCTGCCGCAGGTGCCTGGCACTGCCCCCCCCAACCTGCCTGTGTGGAGCCGCCCCTCAGAGAGCCTTCTAAACAGGGGCGTCTTAGCCATAGAGGCTAGTGGCACGGTGAACCACGGTGCCACGTTCTGGAGGGCGCCAGGGAAGAGGTGGAGGCTGGACGCAGCGCCTCCTGGTATCAGCTCACCGCCTTTGTCCGCCTCCGCCATGCCATGCTGCGCCCGGAGCCTCCATCCCGCCAGGGGGAGCCGCCCTCCAGCTGCTGCCCCGCCCAGGGGGAAACGTGGGGGGTGGGCGTGGGGGGGCGCTGGAGGGATCCTTGCACCACGGCGCCATATAAGCTTAAGACGGCCCTGCTTCTAAAGCCACCTTGTCTGTGAAGGCACAATCCTTAGCTCCTCTGCAGGAGGGAAGCCAAAATCCTGGAACTGCTGACTCTACCCTCCTCTGTGTCAGTGTTGGGAGGGTAAGCGCCTCGGGGCAGGGGACTGTCTCATTTATTTCCTCCCAAAGGAAGAAGGGATGGGGAGGGGAGAGGAAGGCAAGCAAACTGACCATGTTAGTGTTCTTAAAATAACCAGCTGGGATGGAAGGGGGCTTTTTGCAGTTAAAAAAAAAAAGGTCCCGTCAGGCCTCTGCTATGCTCCAAGACACATCAATGTTGCTGTGTTGGAAATCTTCAGATCCCAGAGCGCACCTGTGGATTGGAGACATGTATCATATGTGGTGGACATGAGGCTTTTCTGCTAAGCATTCTCGGCAACGATATTCCAAAAAAATTGAGAGAATTTTTTTCTATATGCCACAGCTGCAGCTCGAACATTGATAGCAATGAACTGGAAGGGGGAAATGTTCCAACCATAACGGATTGGCAAAATAAATTACAGGAATATGTAGAAATGGCGCAACTGGCCAATAGTTTGAGAGGCAACACAAGACAAGTATTCGTACAAAAATGGGATAAATATAAGAAATATTTATGAAATTGTTTAAACCACAGAGCCTAGGGCTTGCCGATCAGATGGTTGGCGGTTCGAATCCCCCGCGCCAGGATGAGCTCCCGTTGCTCGGTCCCTGCTCCTGCCAACCTAGCAGTTCGAAAGCACACCAAAAGTGCAAGTAGATAAATAGGCACCGCTCCAGGCGGGAAGGTAAACGGCGTTTCCGTGCGCTGCTCTGGTTTCACCAGAGCGGCTTTGTCATGCTGGCCACATGACCCGGAAGCTGTACGCCAATAAAGCGAGATGAGCGCCGCAACCCCAGAGTCGGACACGACTGGACCTAATGATCAGGGGTCCCTTTACCTTTAACAGTGGTATAACGTCTATGGCAGCATTTGATTGACCTTTATATATTCTGTCTCTAGTACCAATATAACTTGACCATGCTTGGGTCTTTGGGGCCTGAACATTTGGGGAGACAGGCATCATTCGCTATCCTGCACCAGGCAAGCAAATGTCTTGAGGTCTCAAAAGGGTTATTTTTGGGGGGTGGGGTGGGAGAAGCAACTCCTACAGAAGGAGGGGATCACACAAGTCTGAGACTTTTGCAAGCTCTGAAGGGAGGGGGCTGTGCCCTAATTTCTTCAGCCAGCTCCTTTGTGGATGGACAATGTGGGTCACGCCAATCGTCCTTTGGGCACAGGTTGAGGTGAATCCCAATGACCTCATGGGTTCCCTTCCAATTTAGCAGAGGGCCATTTCATTTCTAGCAACTGCATCGGGCTGTTGCCCCCAATATCCCAGCTGAGCCCCCTACCCAGAAAGAAGACCTTCTTCGCTGCCACCCATCCCCATTGGATAGACTCTGGGGTGCGAATTAATCCCATTTCCGAGCGTCAAATCAAATCGCCCATCGCACCAGCGACGGCCGCGATCCCTACGCCCTGCGAACTTTCGAAGGAGCTCCCGGAAAGTCGGCGCCGTTTACTCCCGAGTAAAACCCGATCCTGCTCCCGCCTGTCGCGCCCCCCACCCCTTTTGAGGAAAAAGCTCCGCCGAAGTCAACAGGACCTCCTTCCCCGGCGACCTGCGTGGAATCTGGCCGATGCTATAGGTGGGCTTCCTCGCGAGTATGGTCTAGCGACCTCGGCGGAATGACTCCCGGCACTTCATCATCATCATCATCATTATTACACTCCTCCACTAAAGTCGGTTGGACTTACTTCCGAGTAAGCATGCCTGGACTGGGGGTGCGGGGATGAAATACTTTGTTTCGTTTGGGGGGGGTTGTATTGCAAGCGAATTCGCCGACCCCTCTTTTTGCTACCCCTCTCCCTCGTTTCAGCCCCCCTTCCCACCCCCCACCCCAGTTTCCAATATATGGATCCCCGTTTCGTTTTGCTGCCTCGCTTGCAGCTTCTTTCCCCATCCCGCTCGAGAGAGGACGGCGGGAGGGTGGGGGACCCCCGAGTCCAGCCGCAGCGAAGCCCCCGAGACAGAGGCGGCCGGGCAACCCCCCCCCGCCCCCGAAGTCCGGCCAGCCTTCCCTCCCCCAAGATGGCCGCCGATGCGGGATCGATGGCTCGATATCGGGAGCCCGGGGCTCTCCGGCGGCGCCAGGTTCGTGTCCGGAGCGCGCGCGCGGGGCCTTTCGGGGCGCAGCGGGAGGAGGAGGAGGAGGAGCGGGAGGGGGGAGAGCGTGGGGGAGGACGGGGCGGTTGGCTGCCTCTGCCTCCCTCCCCTCCCCTCCTCCCCTCCCCATCGATAGGTATTAGAAATTGATTCCCCGGCGCCGGCGCCGCTGCTCTTTGTTCGGTTCGCTCCTTGATCCCGCAGACGCCGCGGCGGCCGGCAGCAGCGCGAGAGAGCCAGCCCGGCAGCGACCGGAGGCAGCGCTGCCCGTGCGCCCCACAGCGCAGCCGGCTCGCCGGGCTGGATGGACGCGCCGCCGGAACCGGAGCGGACTCTCCCCGCCGCCGCCCGCCTTCGTCCTCCTCCTCCTCCTCCGCCCCTTGGCGCGCATCCTCCGCCTCTTCGGCCGCCGCCGGCGCGCAACTTCTCCGGGCTGCAAAGGTGACGCGCGCGCGGACTTCTCTCGCCTCCTCCCCATCCCTTCCCGTTTCCCCGCAGTTAGCATCTTCCCGCCCCCCCCCCGATCTATTTTTGGGTGGGGGAAAGGGGTGGCTGGGGTGGGTGCGCGCTTTGTGCTTTCCCTAACTAAGGCGCCTCTCCAGGCGTCCCGGGAGCTGTAGGGAGGGAGTGCCGTGGGGGGGGGGGGAAACATGCGCCCCAGAACCCGCTCCGCCTCCGGGCTCTCCTGCCTCTCTGCTCTCTGCCCCCCCCCCCACGACCAGCGCTCTCCTTCAACGCGATTCTCCCCCCCCCAAAAAACGGGCTCCCCCAAAGTGCCAAGTGAATCGCTGGAACTTTCCGAGCTGCTCCTTAGAATGGTTTTGGTTTGCGGGGGGGGGAATGGGGAGAGGTCAACTCATTGTATTAATAATAGTAATTGTGAATAGTTTTTATACAGGAGTTGTTTAATGTGGCTTGCAAAGTGGGGAGGAGGGACCTCATCCGGTTGTCCCAAGTCCTGGGCGACCTCTCCCCTCCCCCCCCCAGGGGCTGAACCTCCTGGCATGCATTGGGGATTTGTAATATTTCATCAGGGATTGGGGGGGGGCGTGAGAAAGAGAGAGGCGCTGCTACACCCAGGGATGGCCCCTGATGGCATCTCCGGCCCCACCATTGCCAAGCACTGCGATTGGTACCCGTTTCACATCCTCAAGTCGGCACGCCAGGCCTAGGCGCAGGTTTTGTGGTTTTTGAAATAGGTGTCTTTGCACGCCCCCTTGACCTCCTCCAGCCCTCCCTCACTCTCACCCCCCCTCCCATTTCAGTGCAATTTTTGCTGTTTGTCTTTAAATGGGATGGTTTCAGGTTTATTTTTTTAAAAAAACTGGACTCTAAATGTATTTCAGTAATGTCAGGTAGATCTGCTTGGATGTATCCCCCCCCCTAAAAAAAAAAACCCCTGGCCATCCCGTTTGCATCTCCTCCTTTGCAACATAAGGTGGAACTGCTCAGACGTGTTCTCCCCTCTACGCACATCTGCCCCCCCAGCCTGCACCCCACCTCTCCTCTTCCCCCCTCCCCCAAAAGCAGGTAAGAGAGTTGTTTAAAGGCTTCCTGGTTGTATTTACTGGACAGTAATGTACACCAGCGGCAGAGAAATTATGCTTGTTTTCCTTTCTCTTTTAAACTGTCAGGATATTAGGGAGAGGGAGGCTGCAATCCTTATATCAGTGGGGCTGACTTGAGAGTGCAGCCCCCTATTGTCTCCTATGCCCCCCCCCCCCCCGTGCCACAAATCTCCATGCTTTAAAAATTCTTGTGTTCCTTCGAAGTGCCTTCCCTTCCCCGACAGCATTTTGCAAACCAGACCTCTGTGGCGCATGGAGAGGGCACTTGCTCTTTAGTTATGATTGATGCTCTGTAGCATGGAGAATGACAGGAGCATGCCAAAGGGAGAAGGTAGAAGTCAGAGGAGGAATTGGGTCTGTTCCTTGCTGTCCCTGGGCCCCTTCCATGTGTGCGTGTGTCTGGGGTGGTGGTGGTGGTGGGAGGTGCCCGGAAACTTCAGCTGCAAAATTGAGCCGGGCAGATCTTTCTTTGGTCATGCTGGGCTCCACTGATGGCAGGCATCCTCACTGCCCAAATCAGGCAGCTCTGCATGTTACGGTGTTTCCCACAGGAATTGCACGCAGCATGAATTGTTGGAGTGTAGGACTCGTTTGTGTGTGGACTAGCGAAATCCAGAGCCGTTTTTTATTGTGGGGGAAACGTCTATATGTATAACTATTGTGTCCCTTAAAGGTAAAGGGACCCCTGACCATTAGGTCCAGTCGTGTCCGACTCTGGGGTTGCGGCGCTCATCTCATTTTATTGGCCGAGAGCCGGCGTACAGCTTCCGGGTCATGTGGCCAGCATGACAAAGCCGCTTCTGGCGAACCAGAGCAGTGCACGGAAACGCCGTTTACCTTCCCACCGGAGCGGTACCTATTTATCTACTTGCACTTTGACATGCTTTCGAACTGCTAGGTTGGCAGGAGCTGGGATCCGAGCAACGGGAGCTCACCCCGTCACAGGGATTCGAACCGCCGACCTTCTGATCAGCAAGCCCTAGGCTCTGTGGTTTAACCCACAGCGCCACCTAGGTCCCTTGCAACAATTATAACCTGGAGGAGCTCCCCCAATTGCCCAAGGTGCTGTGGGGCTGTGCCATTGACAGCGTAAGAGCATCTTTGCTTGCCATGCTTTCATTCGCGAAAAAGAAACCTGACTTTCCCTTTGCTCAAATGCCTGGAGAAAGACTCCCTCCTCCTTAGATTCAGTAAGCAGAATTGGCTTGCTCTCCGAAGAACCAGCCTCCTTGTTGTTTTTGCATGAGCTACTGTCCAAAGTGTGCCTGCAGAGCAGCGACTCGTGCAGGGGCACACAAGGCACCCTTCTCTGAGGGCAGGCAAACCTGTTGCGCTAGGAATGATGGCAGCACCCTAGGATTACCTACCCCCAGCAGAGATGGATTGGAATGAGCTGGGGCCAGCGTAGCAGTGGATCATGCAGAGACGCAGTGGCCAACCTCCTCTGTGGGTGAAGACTTGAACGTGCGGGAGTTTTCAAACATTTGCTTCTTTTTTTTAACCCAAATTGTTATAGCATGTTTGCATGCCCCAGACACACAGGTTGCTATACATTCTTGTCAATAAGCCCACAGAAGTTCCTACGGTGCACAATAATGTTTTGCTAGCCTGTTGGGAGCCGGCAGAGGAAGAAAGGAGGGTGTTTCTGCACTGAAATCAAGAGGCAAGATCCTGTGACCACCAGGCAAGTCCTTAAATACAAGGCTGTGTTAAATCATGGCCTCAGAAGCTGCAGGTCCTGACTGGTTAGTAGCTGACTGGTATGTAATTGTGGCACCGCAAGATTAGATTGCTGGCTGCTTCGAAGGCTCTAGTCCCCTACTTAACCTCAGACTACCATTCCTCTGAAACCTGCAGGTGGCAACTTGTGCTATGATTGTGTGGGGTGGGTGGCTATCTTACGGCTATATCCTACTGGTTTCCTGGTATCCTGCCCCATTGCATTGGTGAGTTGGTAAATGGGATCCCCACAGAGTGGATAAAAATCAACGATTTTTTAAAAAAATAAAAAAAAAATCAGATTTTTTTTTATTTAAATCGGATTCTTTTGATTTAAATTGGATTTTTAAAATAAAATGCTTTTGGAGGAAAAATCTTTCTAAATATAGTCTTCTATTTAAGTTACATTGTAGTCCAAAGGCTATTCATCAGGAAATAAGGATTTGTTTTAAGTTTATCAAGTGTGCTAAAACTCAGTCTAAGTTTTTTAAAAAAATGTTTAACCACATCAGTTAACAAACATGGATACATATGCTATCATGTTATTGTTTTAGTTAAATAAATTGTTTAAATGGTTATTAAGGAAATGATTATTTTTCTCCTTCCAATAAAGTACAGCAGAAAAGTTGTCCAAATATAAACAGTTAACTTATTAAACCTCACCATAATTTCATAATTATCTGTCTATGTATTTCTAGTAGTATAACCAAATCAGTAATTTGATATAACTGTAAAAACTACTCTGAAAATGTATTATTCCAAAAATGAAACCTTCATATGGTTGTAAATATTAAGATTATACCAGCAAGAATGAGTCTTTCTGTAAAAAAAATATTTAAATCAAGTCTTACTGACTAGTGATTTAAATCAAGCCTTACTGACTAGTGATTTAAATCATGATTTAAATCAATTTGATTTACCGGTAAATCAAATCCACCCTGGATCCCCAGCAAGCCATCCTGAAAAACATGTAGCCCTCAGGCTCTGCTCATGTGGGCAGGAGGTAGTGGGTAGATCTGAGAGGGGAAGCCCTTCAAAATGTGGACCCCCCACCCCACCCCGTTTGCTCTCCGTTCAGGTTTGAATCACCAACAAAACTTCTAGCTGTCTCTGTGCACAAACTGCGTAACTGGATTGAGGTGTCTAAGCTGAAATCTACCGCTTGCCGTGGCAACAAATGAGTACTTGATTTTTGGATGGGCATTAAAATGGGCTTAAAAAATGCAGTATGCTCTACAGGGGCGGGGGGAGCGAATTTAGGTACACTTTCCTGATGCTTCAGTAACATATCGGCAGTTTGAGAATTTAATGCAGTTTAGCTTTTAAGGAGATTACGCGATGCAGCTGCAATTCCCAGGCCTAAATGGATCACAGGTGGTAGAATCCGTTGGATTTGGATGATGGTTCATTGCTGGCCGATGAAAGGGGATTATACCCTTTTCTCTCTCAGGGTTTGTGATAACTATCTGGTGCATTTTGAGGGGCCCCTGGTGCTACAGAGGCAGTTGTGTGTGTGCCTTTTGAGCTGGGAGCTGGTTGGGAGAATTGACAAGAGGCTGGGTAGCTTTCTGGCGTTTGTGAAGTGGCGTTGTCAACTGGCTTATGTCTTTTTCCAACACTCCCGTGTGCTTGGCTGAGTTGTAACTAAGAACGCCAGGAGAGCCCTGAAGCTGTCCAGAGGGGGGGGCACCTAGTCCAGTGTCCTTGTTGCCCACAGTGGCTGGCCAGATCATTCTGGGAAGCCTGAAAGCAGGACCTGAACACAACTCTGTTATGATTTTTCTCCAAGCCGAGTGGCACTCAGCTGCAGCGAGGCCGGTTTGACTTTTGCCTGTCTCACCAAGCCGTGAGAAAGCAGCTTTATCTTTCCCTACATGGAATGGTTATAGAATCATAGAATCATAGAATCATAGGGTTGGAAGAGACCACAAGGGCCATCCAGTCCAACTCCCTGCCAAGCAGGAAACACCATCAAAGCATTCTTGACAGGTGGCTGTCAAGCCTCTGCTTAAAGACCTCCAAAGAAGGAGACTCCACCACACTCCTTGGCAGCAAATTCCACTGTCGAACAGCTCTTACTGTCAAGAAATTATTCCGAATGTTTAGGTGGAATCTTCTTTCTTGTAGTTTGAATCCATTGCTCCGTGTCCGCTTCTCTGGAGCAGCAGAAAACAACCTTTCTCCCTCCTCTATATGACATCCTTTTATATATTTGAACATGGCTATCATATCACCCCTTAACCTTCTCTTCTCCAGGCTAAACATACCCAGCTCCCTAAGCCGTTCCTCATAAGGCATCGTTTCCAGGCCTTTGACCATTTTGGTTGCCCTCCTCTGGACACGCTCCAGCTTGTCAGTATCCTTCTTGAACTGTGGTGCCCAGAACTGGACACAGTACTCCAGGTGAGGTCTGACCAGAGCAGAATGTTATGTTTTACTGTACTGTTGTAATTCAAGCCTTTGGGCTCTCTCTTCTGGCTAGACCTCAAGCTGGAAAGACTTCTTTATGGCAGCTCTACCTAATGAGCTGGCAGCAGGGAATTTCTCTGCACTATTCCTACAATAAATAGTTCCAGTTACAGGTAGGTAGCCGTGTTGGTCTGCCATAGTCAAAACAAAATAAAAAATTAAATAATTCCTTCCAGTAGCACCTTAGAGACCAACTAAGTTTGTTCTTGGTATGAGCTTTCGTGTGCATGCACACTTCTTCAGGTAGTTTTAGCCTTAATTATGGCTTGTGTGTGTTGTTCTTCACGCTGGGAACAATCACATATGACTACGCTACCGGACTCTCTGTAGCCGGGGATGTGCGTACACGGCTGTGCTCTGGCTTTGGGGCAGTCTCACAAACTGCCCCAGGCGGGGTATATGCTGACAACTCTCCTCTGCCCAACCTGTAATTCCCAGCAACTGGTGTTCCAGGCAGAACGGCCATTGGTTAGGGTTGGTGGTCCCCCCCCTATCAATTAACTTCCTTTTCACTGAATCTTTCATCATTCAGCTTCCTTGGATGCCCATGAGTTCTAGCATAATGAGAGACGGGAGACAAACTTCTCTGGTCATGTCTCTTCTTATTTGCCTTTTCTCTTAAGTGGAAAAAAACCCCAAATCCTTTCCTCGCAGGAGCGGCATTCGAAACTAAGCGGGCGCCAGCTGCATTTCGTGACAGGCAAGCGGCCTCTTGCGAGGAATTGGAGATGTCTGCTCGCCAGGTTTGGTGACTAACATCTCCATCTGGCTGGCTGGTGCTGCTGCCATGCCGTACCAGTCAGCTGGCTTGCGGGGCAGCACGGCACCAAAAGAAATGCCTCTCTTGGTGCTGCGCTGCCCCGCAGATCAGCTGACCCATGCATCAGCTGGCTTGCGTGGCACCAAAAGAGGCACGTCTCTTGCTGCCATACCGCTGTGCAAATCAGCTGATCTGTGGGGAGCCTAGGCATTCCGTTGTGGCGACTGAAGCCTAGGTTTAAGGTGCTGTTGGGCTTCTAGCTTTTATACATCGTTTCTAACATGGCACAGGGCAGTTGCTCCATCCTCTTGATCCTCCTGCTTGCCCATCCTTCCCCCAGCAGGTGATGGTGTAGGGAGTTAGCACCTGACGCACAGGGCCATTGCAGTGTTGGGGTTCCTGCAGGGGGTTGGACTAGATGACCCTTGGGGTACCTTCCAGCTCTGTTTCTATGCTTCCTAGTTGGAGCTGGGCAGCACTTGGGGCTGCCATACCTTTCCATGCCCCACATGTGTCTGGATTTGGATATCTCCTAACCAGTGAGATACACAAACCTCTGTTGTTACTACTTCATTCATACTCCCAGTGTCAACTCTAAAATAGGACCATCCATCCTTGTAGAAACTGGGTCAATTACAAAGTGGAGTGATGAGAGTGGGTTCATTTTGGGGGGGGGGAGATAATCATGTAACCATGCTTCGCGCAATGAAAGAGAATTGCTGCTAGGCCCAGGAAATAGGGGGTTATTCCCCTTTAAGAGCACACCCCCAGCCCCTCCCCAGCCTTGACATCATTGCTCATATTTGGCCAGAGAGAACAGGGCTTCCCAAGCAGAACTGGGTGCCCTCCAGATGTTCTGGAGTCATAGCTGTCAACCTTTTCCCTTTTCTCGCGAGGAATCCTATTCGGAATAAGGGAATTTCCCGCAAAAACAGGGGAAAGTTGACAGCTATGACTCCAGAACATCTGGAGGGCACCCAGTTCTGTACACTTCCCATCAGCCCCTGCCCTGCCAGTGATTCCTTCCATCAGGCTCCATCACAGCCCCCCTTGGGCATGCCAGCCCAGAGCTCAAGCGTGGAGAGACTGGCCAGCAGATTGCATGAGCTGCGACGGAGGGCACACTGGCACCCTTCAAAGACCACCTGTGTGTGTTCCACACTGAAGGAAATAAAACTTGGACACACACACCCCCCGCCAGCAATCTGAATTCTGCCTAGAAGTATGTATCTTAATTTATTTTGCAACGTTTGCTACTTGGCGTAATTTTTCATTTTATATACCGCATTTTTCCGTGTATAAGACGCCCCCATATATAAGACGCGCCCTACTTTTGGGGACTCCAAATTAAGAAAACACCCCTCAGCACTACCTGTGTATGAGACGAGCCCCAATTTTAAACCTATTTTTTTGTTTAAAAAACCTAGTCTTATACACGGAAAAATACGGTATATATACATCATAGCTGTCAACTTTCGGATTTGAAAATAAGGGATTTTCCCAAACTTTCGGATTTGAAAATAAGGGATGCTGCGAGGGCCGTGAAATGCCACCAAGTAGCCTCGCCACCCTGCGTTCCAGAGGCTGAGCATGAACGGGTGAGCGAAAGAGCGAGCGCGTAGACGGCAGACAGGCAGGCTGTCTGGTTGGGCGTGAGGGTCTGGCTGCACAAGGCATGCAAGCTCCGCCCCCAGTTGGTCTCAGACTCCTTATTGGCAGCCGAGCAACGCAGCTGAGGAGCCTCCCTGGCCGGCAGGGAGGGAGAGGAGCTGCTTCCTTTGAAATCCGGGAATTTAAGGGATATCAACAATCCGGGATAGCAGCGGGAAATGGCATTGGAATAAGGGAGTTTCCCGCAAAAAAAGGGAGGGTTGACAGCTATGATATATATATATAGAGAGAGAGACATGGGAGGGGCAGACGAGAGCTGTTGCAAGGGTTTTGAGGCCTCCGTTTACTAGATAACTAATTCAGCCAAAGCAATCCTCTGCATCCTTACCCGGGAGTAAATCCCATAGTAGCAAACCAAGTGGGTGAGATGGCAGGAAGAGTGATCACCGTCTGCCACCCCAGACGCTGCTGCCCAGTGGGTGAGGCTTCCTTCTGTACAGGAAATGCTCAGCTGCATGTTGTCAGCGGCTCAGATTCCTGCAGGCGTTCGCCCAGCGCAGTCAATAAGGACTAGATACTTGCTTGCCCCCGGCACTTCGTTAATTCCCCTTTGTTGTGGTCCTGCAGAATCTCGATGAACGCGCGGACCTCCTTGACCCTGTTTCCAGGGCAACCCGAACCAGAAGGCGCAGGTTACTCCCTAGAAAGGGCGCTTTATTTGTAAACGGGATCCGGGGACAATGGTGTTTGGACAACATTGACAAATGGGGGCCGCGTGTAATACATGCTGATAGCAAGATAGCCCCCAAAATGCTTTGATCGTAGCATTGGTCGTCGGTACAGCGAGAGCTCACGGAAATGAGGACAGATAAATAATTCTCTCTGAGATGACGCTGGGCATATTTCATTAGGCTCCGGAAATGGTCTTAATAGTGTAATATTCCTGATGTAGGGTTCCTTGCACAGGGTTCCTAATAGGCACATAACCAGATTTATGCCTTTTGTAATTCCTCTTCTCTCTTCCCCCTCCTTGCGGCTTCTTTGGCGTGCACTGTTTTATGATCTGCAGTGATCGTTCTGCAAGGTTTTATTGTTTTGTGTAGTTTATTCTGCTTTTGCTAATGGGTTGAGGGTGGGTAAGGATAAGCAGCTGTTTGCATTCTGGGGCAGGGTGGCATAGTGGTTAGAGCACCAGACTACTAGGACCTGGGAGATCAGGGTTCATATCCCAACTTGGCCATGAAGCTCACTGGGCGTGACTTTGGGCCAGTCACTGCCTCTCTCAGCCTAACCTACCTCGCAGGATTGTTGTGGGGTTGAAATGAGGATGGGGAGGACCGTGCAGGGTTGGAAACTGCGCATTTTGCACCTAAAAGATTATCCATTTGCGAGCACCTCAAAAAGTCTGGGTGCTTTATTTTTGCGCCTGGCTGACACTCAAGGATTACTGAAATGCATGTGCTTTGAAGCATCAAAGTATATGTTAAGGACAGACGATCTGTTAAGGAGTTTAACAATAAAAAGTAGAGTGTTTTGTACGTTACCAAATAACAAACATGGATGTTTGTTTAAGCAAATAACATATGCTGTAATGTTATTGTTTCAGTTGAATAAATCTATTTAAATTGTTATTATTAAGGTAATGATTATTTTTTTCCTTCCTAAGTACAACAGAAAAGTTGTCCAAATTTGAATGATTAACCTATTAAACTGGGGATAAAAAACTAATATGAAAAGTTGTTATTCTAAAAATCTTCATCTACTTGCATATTAAAGTTATACCAGCAAGAATTAGTCTTTATGTAGAAAACTATGATTTAAATCAAGCCATACTGACTAGTGATTTAAATTGTGATTTAAATCAGTTTGATTTAAATCAAATCCACCCTGTTACCAATATTTTTCAGCAAAAATAAAACAGCAAATTAAACATGCATTAACAATTTCTGCTAAAAATGTGATGTTAACAATGTGTCACTTATGTGAATTGCTGATTATTTCATGCTTATCAAAATAATAAATAAAAAGTGTTGCTGACCCCCCCCCCCAATGGCGACTAGACATTCTGTTTTGGCACCCATGACCCAGTTCACAGAAGCCATTTGGCTCCTAGCTTTTCTATCTCAGTTTCTAACAAGTATGCCACCTTGAGCTCCCGGGTGGGGGGGTGGGGGTGGGGGGATATAACTAAAACAACTAAAACAATAAATAAGTGTCTGGTTATTGGCAATGAACTCCAATGCCCCTCCTTTTACAGCAGCCATTCTGTGTGGAAGTTACTAACCTCCTGTGGAACCTCCTGATGCAGAGGCAGTATATCTCCTGAATATCGGATGCTGGGGACCAGCCCTTAATGCTCTGCTTGCGAGTATCCACGGAAGCAGTTTGTTTTCCAGAGCAGGATGTTGAACTAGATTCAGTCTTCTGCAACATGGTGCCCACCCGACGCTTTGGACTACAACTCCCATCAGCCCCAGCGCTGCTGCAGGACTCTTTCGCCCGACATGGGGCTTGAACCCACGGCCCTGAGATTAAGAGTCTCATGCTCTACCAACTGTAAAGTGCGGTTTGTTACAGGTGCAGAGAGTTGTTAGGAAACCCCTGTCCCCCTTGCAGAGCGACAACTTCCAGAGTTCTCTGTGAAAAAATAGTGTTAGGAACTCATTTATATAAGCTAGGCGCCAAATGGCTCCTTAAACCAGGATTACAGTCGTCAAAACGGAATGCCTAATTGCCAATTGGGGGCCAGACGACTCGAAAGTCGTGTTTTCCAATACAACTTTTTGCTTCCTGAAATTCAGTCTGATTGTGCAGATTAAATATAACGGACTAGCTGACCCGGCCACGCCTTGCTGCAAAAGTAAGATACAGTACGAAAGAGAAAGCGTATGTTTACTTACACCTTATCTCGTTGAAGTTCAGTCTATGTGTTCTCTGTTTGCCCCTCCCGTTTTTGTCTTCGTTTCTACAACTGTTTATTATTATTATTAAACCGGGGAAATGGTGATTCCTCCCGCCGTGGCTCTATACCCGCCGGCGGAGCCAGCAGTAGTGTTTGTGGGCGGTCTGTCTGTCGATTGGATGATGGTAGTGACGTCGAGAGAGGAGGAGGAGGGGTCAGAAACAGGTGTGTTGTGCTGCGCTGTTTAACGTCCACTGGAGGGCGCTATTTTTTTGCACAAAATCACATTTTTACCTGGGAAAGGTGTGGTATTTGTGCAATGTAAGTACATATGATCACTCCCATATGGGCATGGAATGTTGTGTCCAAATTTGAACGGAATCGATCAAGGGGTTACGGAGAAAGGCGATTGTTAACAAACATCCAACTTGAACGATTTAATATATATAAGATAGAATTCTACAGGAAGGGTTGCTTGTGTGTGAAAACAGTCCAGATCCAAGGTCCTCCATCCTGGCACCCGGACATCTTCACTTGGTCGCAAGTGGCCGATAGCCAGGTGCAAAATGGGCCTGGCGCCTGGGGAATTTCGAACGCTGGTGAAGAGGGATGGATTGTTCCCCATTGGGAGTTCTGTCTCACCCCAAGGCCTGCCTAGTTCAGTCTACACAGGCAGATGTTTCTGGGAAACCGAAAGCTGGTTATGTAGGCAAGAAGCCAATGGGCAGAGATTGTGGGAGCTGTGGACCAGCAACACCTGGAGGGTGACGTGTTGCCTGCCCTTGGTCTAGACTGGGTCTAGTGCCTCTCTCTGTGCAGAGGGTCCATTTTAGCACACTTCAAGCCATGTGCATCTCTGTCCCCCCTGTCCCTTTTGGGAGGGGTGTGTGTGTGCCAAAGTTTGAAGGGCTTCTTCCTCTGTGTCTTGGAGGAGTCTGGAAGCGCCTGACGGAATGTTTTCATTGTTCGGAATCTTAGACCTTGAAAAAGTGGGATGTTGATTAAAACATTATCTCTGCGTGATATACCAGAGTGCATAAATTTTACATACATATCAGCTAGTTGAGACATCCATTAAATGGCGTGACAGCTCGACTTATCTAAACGTGCTATCATTTAACGATGTGTCAAAATTCTTTATCCTAGATGACAGTGGTAAATAAGCTATCGCTTCCATTAACTTTGGGAAAGTTGGGGGGTTTGTCCTTAAAATGGGAAGAGAGAGAGAGCAACCTTTGCCAGCAGGGTGGATTTGATTTAAATCGAACTGATTTAAATCGCGATTTAAATCACTAGCAGGGTGGATAAAAATCAATGATTTTTAAAAAAATAAATAAAAAAAATCTGATTTAAATAAAAAAAACCTGATTTTTTAATTTTTTTTTTAAAAAATGTTGATTTTTATCCACCCTGCTAGTGATTTAAATCGTGATTTAAATCAGTTTGATTTAAATCAAATCCACCCTGTTTGCCAGCCTGGTGCCCTCCAGATGTTTGGGACTACAATTCCCATCAGCTCTAGCCAGGGCTGATAGGATTTGTAGTCTACAACTCCTGGAAAGTTCTAGGTTGGGATGACTGAGATAGAAGAGTCACAGTCAAAAGGACTGGTTGGGTCCCCTTTTTCAGGAGTGACTCTCCTGGAGTCTTTGTGGAATAAGCTTTCCACAGACTTCCACCTGGTACCATCTTTGTGGTTTTTTCCGTACCAGGTGGAAACCTTTTGATTCGCCCAGGCCTTTTAAATAACTTAGATTCTACAGTCTGGACCTCTCGGTTTTAAACTGGGCTTCTAATTCTTTCCATTTAATGAATTTGTTATAGTTCATCCTATTGTATTACCTTGTTTTGTTAGTTTGTTTTGGGAGCTAAATCTGTACATCATGCTGGATCCGTTTTGAGTGTCCCCCTGTGTTCCAGCAGAGTTGGTTTATACAGAGCAGGGGTGGGGAATTCGTGACTCTCCATATGTTGCTGGACTCTTAACTCCCATCAGCCCAAGAGATGATGGGAGTTGGAATCCAGGAACATCTGGAGCATAGCTGTCAACCCTCCCTTTTTTTGCGGGAAACTCCCTTATTCCAATGCCATTTCCCGCTGCTATCCCGGATTGTTGATATCCCTTAAATTTCCCAGATTTCAAAGGAAGCAGCTCCTCTCCCTCCCTGCCGGCCAGGGAGGCTCCTCAGCTGCGTTGCTCGGCTGCCAATAAGGAGTCTGAGACCGACTGGGGGCGGAGCTTGCATGCCTTGTGCAGCCAGACCCTCACACCCAACCAGACAGACAGCCTGCCTGCCGTCTATGCACTCGCTCTTTCGCTCACCCGTTTGCGCACAGCCTCTGGAGCGCAGGGTGGCGAGGCTACTTGGTGCCATTGCACCGCCCTGGCGGCATCCCTTATTTTCAAATCCGAAAGTTGACAGCTATGATCTGGAGGGAGGAGGGTTCCCCGTCCTGGGTGCAGAATGGCAGGTGGGTTCTGCTGCACCACTATAATTTGATCAAGCTGGGCCGGCTTCCTATCTCTCTTCCGCTGTTGGGAGAGAAATTGGGACAGTGAAGGTTTCAACCAATTCCACCTCCCCCTTTATTTCTCCTGTTTCCTGTGGTTTGCATAATTGAGACTCCGCCAGATCAGATCCCCGCAGAAGACTACGAGGGTTTCCTCCCCCAGTTTTATCTTTAGTACAGGCTGTTCTTACTTTAGAAACGGATGACCCCAATTGCAGCCCAAAGAGGGACTTCTTTCCTAATTAATAAGCCCATTAATTAATTGTGTGCACACCATAGCCCATTAAGAGATGGGGGCTGGTTGGCTTGGAGATGGAGGTTAGAGGATTCTTTCTGCAGCCCAGCAGGCAAAACGGGGGTGCAGCCATGGAGGAAGCTGGACCCCCTAGAGTTGTCTAGGCTGATGCACAAAGACTCTCCCAAGTGTCATCTAGAGTGTCTTTCCAATCTCCTGCTACCTGAGTTGCTGGCAACTGAACCTGGGACCCCCTGTGTTCAGAGCCTGTGCCTTGCCACTGAGCTGTGTGGTCCTGCGTCATAAACCTCACTGCCACAGTTTCGTAGAGGATGCAGCTTTTAATTCTCCCCATTAGCCACAATGGCTATGCAATGCAGAGAATGCTTCTGAATACCAGGTACTGGAATAATAATAATAATAATAATAATAATAATAATAATATATTATTATTATTATGTATACTCCGCCCTTCCCGGTTTAAAAACCGGGCTCAGGGCGGCTAACAGGAAATATAAAACACTGATTAAAATATGACTTTAAAACAGCATAAAATACAACATAAAATGCAGCATCAATATCAATAAAATTCAAAAATTCAGGGGTCATTTTGGAAAAGGAAAGGAAAGGAAAGGGTGGGGGGGAATCCCAGTCAGTAGACATCAAATGATCACCAGGGCTAACTGGCCAAGTTGGTCCTACTAGGGCCAGCAAGGAGACCAGGGAAGAATTTAAATGTGGGGTCCCAGAAAGGGTTTCTTCATAGAAGAGGAAAGGGAATACAGTGGTACCTCAGGTTACATACGCTTCAGTTTACATACGCTTCAGGTTAAGAACTCCGCTAATCCAGAAATAATGCTTCAGGTTAAGAACTTTGCTTCAGGATAAGAACAGAAATTGTGCTCTGGCAGCGCAGCGGCAGCGGGAGGCCCCATTAGCTAAAGTGGTGCTTCAGGTTAAGAACAGTTTCAGGTTAAGAACGGACCTCCGGAACGAATTAAGTACTTAACCAGAGGTACCACTGTAGAGGATCAGGCTAATTCAAATTGAAGGTCAGGCGGAATAGCTCTGTCTTACAGGCCTTGCAGAAGGAAATCAAGTCTTGCAGGGCCCTAGTCTCGTGGGACAGAGCATTCCACCAGGTCGGAGCCATCACTGAAAAGGCCCTGGCCCTGGTGGAGGATTGTCTGGCTTCCTTAGGGCCCGGGAAGCTGCAGGAGAGAAGGCTGCTAAATTTGCTCAGCTCCTGCATTTGTGTGGCCCCTGTGATGCTGGCCTCGCTGGGCTACTGACTTGATCCAGCAGGCTCTTCTTAATGACCAGTGGGAGCTGGAGTTCAGAGACATCTGGGCTGGCGAAGGCAGCTCTTGGCGCGGACCTTCCTCCGGCTGATCCAAATGAGGCTGCTCTTCTGTTGCTATCTGGAGAGGAGAGATCCAGGAGATTTCGTCAGATGATGCATCACAGCAGGGGGCAAGGGAGTCACTCTGGGGAAAGCGGAGCATTTTCTCCACTGCTCGTCTTAACGTGAGGCTGCCGTTCCTTCGGATCCTGGCCCCTGGAGTTGGGCCCAAAGTTCCAAAAACGGCAAATGAGGACCGGAATGACATGCACGGTCAAAGCCAAGATCATAGAATCACAGAGTTGGAAGAGACCACAAGGGCCATCCAGTCCAACCCCCTGCCAAGCAGGAAACACCATCAAAGCATTCCTGACAGGTGGCTGTCAAGCCTCTGCTTAAAGACCTCCAAAGAAGGAGACTCCACCACACTCCTTGGCAGCAAATTCCACTGTCGAACAGGTCTTACTGTCAGGAAGTTCTTTCTAATGTTTAGGTGGAATCTTCTTTCTTGTAGTTTGAATCCATTGCTCCGTGTCCTCTTCTCAGGAGCAGCAGAAAACAACTTTTCTCCTTCCTCTATATGACATCCTTTTATATATTTGAACATGGCTATCATATCACCCCTTAACATTCTCTTCTCCAGGCTAAACATACCCAGCTCCCTAAGCCGTTCCTCATAAGGCATCGTTTCCAGGCCTTTGACCATTTTGGTTGCCCTCCTCCTCAAGCTGGAAGGAGGTTGCCCTCCTATTTCAGACACGTGGTTTATATACTTGTGTATGTGTTTGCCTTGTACAGTTATGAATGTTTATTTTATATTTGGGACCTTAGATTTCTTATAACAGGGGAATCGGAGAGGGCTTTGGGTTTTGAAGTGGCCATCCACTAAGTTTTCCTCGAAGAATACCCGGTGGCATTAATGGGCCTCTGAAGAACCCTGCTGGATCGGGCCCTGGGGTGACCCACCTTGCTCAGTGTCCTGGCCTCACATAGGCCAACCAGGTGACCTGCTACAGCCCCCTGCCGTTCCCGTGTCACTTTCCCCGGGATCCTTTCTTCCCCAGGGGTGAACGTGACGACCCCCTCTCAGCCCGGAACGCCGCCCCTCTCCTCGACCCAGCTGCAGATTGACCCCGGATTGCAGGAGTTCCAACTGGTCGATCTCTCCCGCCGTTTCCTGGTACACGACTCTTTCTGGATGCTCCCCGGGCAGTTCCTGGGGAACAAGGTGAGAGGAGCGAGTTCGAGTCCTCATGGCGCTGAATGATAGGCCAGTTTTAAGAACAGGATTAGCTGCCTTTTCTTTTTTTTGTATTTGCTTTGTTATTGTTGTTTTATTTTGACAAAGTAATAATCATACATAAATAAGAATAAAATTGTGCACCTCATTCCATTGTAACTATCTAACCATGTAACTAAGCCAAACCACGGGGTGCGAGAGAGGGGCTAAGAGCTTATGTCTTATTCCCTTTTTCAGGGATTCTGTCCTTTTTTTATATTTATGTATTCATATGGGGTCACGAAGAGTCGGACACGACTAAATGACTAAACAACAACGACAATGTATTCATTTATTCATTTGACAAAGTAATAATCATAAATAAATAAAAATGTGCACCCCACCACCAAGACCATTATATTGTAACTATCCAACCTCCCAAAATGTCAACACCTCTTGCAATGGTTTGATCCCTTTCCGTTTTAACAGCACAAATTCTACAAACACCTTCCACATCTCCTCGAAATCATTTCTCCTGCAAACTCCCCGTCTTCTTGTTGTTTAGTCATTTAGTCGTGTCCGACAGTGGAATTTGCTGCCAAGGAGTGTGGTGGAGTCTCCTTCTTTGGAGGTCTTTAAGCAGAGGCTTGACAGCCACCTGTCAGGAATGCTTTGATGGAGTTTCCTGCTTTGCAGGGGGTTGGACTGGATGGCCCTTGTGGTCTCTTCCAACTCTATGATTCTATGATTCTATGATTCTGTGACTCTTCGTGACCCCATGGACCAAAGCACGCCAGGCACTCCTGTCTTCCACTGCCTCCCGCAGTTTGGTCAGACTCATGTTAGTAGCTTCGAGAACACTGTCCAACCATCTCGTCCTCTGCCGTCCCCTTCTCCTTGTGCCCTCCATCTTTTCCAACATCAGGGTCTTTTCCAGGAAGTCTTCTCTTCTCATGAGGTGGGCTCAGCTTCAGGATCTCTCCTTCCAGTGAGCACTCAGGGCTGATTTCCTTCAGAATGGATAGGTTTGATCTTCTTGCAGTTTCCATGTCCTGCTCTGGTTTCGCCAGAAGTGGCTTAGTCATGCTGGCCACATGACCTCTGGAAGCTGTACGCCGGCTCCCTCAGCCAGTAAAGCGAGATGAGCACCGCAACCCCAGAGTCGTCCGCGACTGGACCTAATGGTCAGGGGTCCCTTTACCTTTACCTTTAACAATCTTGCTGCTGTAGTAGCATACATGAATAAATTTCTATACGGTTTAGGTAGTTCTCTCCCTATAATTATGGCTCCTCCTTTCAGGGTTTAACTTTGTCTCGCTTTCCCCACCCTCCAAGACACCACTGCACTCATCCAAGAAAGGCTCCCAGCTCACATTGCTGCTGAATGGGCACATGGATTTATGGGGGTGGGTTGGAAGCATAGCTGTCAACGCTCCCTTTTTTGGGCGGGAAACTCCCTTATTCCAATGCCGTTTCCCGCTGCTATCCCGGATTGTTGATATCCCGTAAATTTCCCGGATTTCAAAGGAAGCAGCTCCTCTCCCTCCCTGCCGGCCAGGGAGGCTCCTCAGCTGCGTTGCTCGGCTGCCAATAAGGAGGGCCCTCCTTCCAGCTTGTTAGTATCCTTCTTGAACTGTGGTGCCCAGAACTGGACACAGTACTCCAGGTGAGGTCTGACCAGAGCGGAATACAGTGGTACTATTACTTCCCTTGATCTAGATGCTATACTCCTATTGATGCAGCCCAGAATTGCATTGGCTTTTTTAGCTGCTGCATCACACTGTTGACTCATATCAAGTTTGTGGTCTACCAAGACTCCTAGATCCTTTTCACATGTACTACTCTCAAGCCAGATGTCACCCATCCTGTATTTGTGCCTTTCATTTTTTTTGCCCAAGTGTATTCTCCCTGTTAAAATTCATCTTGTTTGCTTTGGCCCAATTCTCTAATCTGTTAAGGTCATTTTGAAGTGTGATCCTGTCCTCTGGGGTATTAGCCACCCCTCCCAATTTGGTGTCATCTGCAAACTTGATCAGGATGCCCTCAAGCCCATCATCCAAGTCATTGATAAAGACGTTGAATAAGACTGGGCCCAAGACAGAACCCTGTGGCACCCCACTAGTCACTTCTCTCCAGGATGAAGAAGAGCCATTGATGAGCACCCTTTGGGTTCGGTCAGTCAGCCAGTTACAAATCCACTGAATGGTAGCATTGTCTAGCCCGCATTTTACCAGCTTCTTTACAAGAATATCATGGGGCACCTTGTCAAAGGCCTTGCTGAAACCAAGATAGGCTACATTCACAGTGTTCCCTTCGTCTACCAGGCTTGTAATTCTGTCAAAAAATGTCAGCCAGTTCCAAATCCTAAGATCTAAGATGGCAAGCAGAGAAACACAGAGAAAGTGCCTAGGCCAGGGGTCAGCAACCTTTTTCAGCCGTGGGCCGGTCCACCATCCCTCAGACCATGTGGTGGGCCGGACTATATTTTTTTTGGGGGGGGGGGGAATGAACGAATTCCTATGCCTCACAAATAACCCAGAGATGCATTTTCAATAAAAGCACACCTTCTACTCATGTAAAAACACCAGGCAGGCCCATTTTAAATAAAACAACACAATCCAGTCATGTAAAAACATGCTGATTCCCGGACCGTCCGCGGGCCAGATTGAGAAGGCGATTGGGCCGCATCTGGCCCACGGGCTTTAGGTTGCCTACCCCTGGCTTAGGCAGTGTCCTCACACCAGGGACGGATGACTCAGGGTGACAGGCAAGTTCAGAGGACAGTGTTTTACAGGGCCTGGTCCTTGAGAATCAGGTCAGTTTGTAAGGGGTAAGGCATCACAGCCCAACTGCTGGGTGCCTGGGTTCAAAATCTCACCGTGGTAACTTACGGAGGGAAAGTGAAGTAGCCCCAACCCATGTACCAGAAAGGGGTGCAGGTTGAGAGTTGGAGAGGTCTGCACCATGGATACACAGTCCACTAACTCTCTTTTTTCTGCCTGGTCACCTGGAGAGAGTTTCTGCTCGCCAAAGGCAACCAGCTCAAGGGCTGCTTGTTTGCATGCGCATCCTAAGTAATTCAAGCACCTCCCAAACCCCAGTCTTGAAAATCTGAGTTTGACTGAGGAAAAGTAGGAGCAGAAGGTGTTAAAACAAATTTTGAATCTTGCTGTGTGATCCTTGGGGTGGGGGGTGGCGCTGAATGTTTAATTGCTTTGGCAAATGTGCTCCGAGGAGCAGAGTTGGCCAAATGCTGAGGGCCAGCTGGTGGCACCTTATGAGAGGCATATGCTCAACCAAGAAACCTTAGCCGAGCGCCTGCACCTCACTCACTTGCTTGGTAAATGAGCTGGGTGCCCTCTTAGTCCTTTCTTCTTCCTCTTCTTAGCCACAGAGGCTTAAAAATAATTTAAAAATGCAGGTATTATCCATGCATTCTCAGATCCCTGAGCTAATGCTGTTTTCCCCTGCTGAGCATAAAGCTTTTTGATCGTCAGCTTGCAAATTGTGATATTATTATTGCTATTTTTAAAAGGTTTAAATTCCTTGCTCTTTTTTTTTTAGCGTAAGATCCTTAGTTGTTTAAGGGAAACATGTTTCCATGTTCACTGCGCTGCACATGGGTTTCAGGGACCTGTGGGGTGTTGCGAGTAAGAATTTCAGTATGAGCATGAGGAAGTCTGGCTTTAAGGACGACAGGGATGTTCTTTTTATATACATGTAATGAAAATGCATACTGCTTTTTTTCTTTTACTTGATGGAAAGGCATGCTCAGTTTAAGCAATATAATTGCAGAATATAAAAACCTTACAGTAAGATAAAAGTTGGAAAGGTACATATATTATGTAAGATAGCAATGCACACTTTCCTAAAGTGGCCAGAAAGTGGTTGAGTTCATGTCAGGTTCCCTTATCGGTTGTTCAACAGAAAAGCCAAGCCATTTGTCTTTTAGTTCTTTTAATCAGTGCCAAATTATTTACAGTGCAGAGCTCAGTCTTATCATGTCTGTTCAGTCACTAGCAGAATCCGGAAGTGCCTCCCTCCGGTTTTGGCGCCAACACCACAATCTTGGCAGCCTAAATTGCCGCCTCCTCCTCCTACGTAAACTATGCGCCGGACCTGACGTCTCTCCCTCCGATCGAGCCTGCTGGGTGGTGCCAGGCCTCTCACTAAATCCGTGGACCCCTGGCACCCCTTGGCTCCCAGCCACTAACTGCTTCTCCCCCGAGGAACTGCTGGTTTCACTCTAAGATGAATCAGTAGTTAGAACAGGTGCCGGCTCCCTATAAACACTGAGAGCTGGACTGGCAGGGGGAGGCAGATCCCTGACAAGTTCATTTAGAGAGCCAGTATGGCACAGTGGTTAGAGTGCCGGACTAGGAGCTGGGAGACCAGGGTTCGAATCCCACCACTTGGCCAGGAAGCTCACTGGGTGACCCTCGGCTTGTCACTCTCCGCCTAGGCTACCTCACAGTTTTGTTGTGAGGATAAACCAGGGAGAGCTATGTAGGCCACTTTGAGCCTCCTGGAGGAAAAGTAGTATACAAATGGATTAAATAAATACATTTAATTTATGTGTTGTTATGTGAACAGACATAAACTAACTCAAAAGACAGGAGGCAGAATCATGTGACAGGCTGTGTCCTATGGGTGTTAAGAGGCCACCTTGCCTCCCTGCAGTTCCTCCCTTGGCCTCAAGGGGCGGCAGCATTCAGACCAGAACGTTCCGCCATTGTTGCTTTAACTTTTTCTATGTTTTAGAATAATAATAATTTATTATTTGTACCCCGCCCATCTGGCTTTGTCCCCCCAGCCACTCTGGGCGGCCTCCAACAGATATTAAAATACATTAAAATATTTAATGTTTTAAATTATTGCTGTAATTTTCGCCTCGTGATGGTTTTTACCGTTTCATCTATTTCTTGACTCAGGCGTTGTGCAATTTTTACGAAATAAATATCTGCACCTGAGTACCAAGCCCACCCCCCGCAAAATAAATCAACAGTTATGAGAATCAACATAGTTTTGTTTTGTTGTGGTTCTTATTTAGCCTATTGCTAGCTGTCCAGGGTCTCCGGGGTGGGTGGAAGATCTGGGCGGGAAAATAAATATTAACTGATTAATCTACGTGACCTCTCTTGCTTTTCATCTCTAATCATAACATTGACAGGAAAAAGAGGGACTGGAGGCTCCAGAGAGGGGGGAAAGCGTTGCTATTAATATTTATAAAGATTATGACGGGAACATGGGTTGTAAGGAGCGTGCAAAAGTTGCCCACAAAATCTCGCTAGTTCAAGCGAGACGTTTTTGGTCTCCGAAGAAACGCCTCTAATGTTTTTCGCCTGAGTTCATTTCGTTTTTTACTTGGCGAGGGAGATAACGCCAGATCACCTCCGCCCCAGTGCAACAGGATGTATTTTGTGTTTTTGTATCCTGATTTTATGTTGTAACCAACCTGAGACCTGTGAGTATAGAGCGGTATACAAATTTAAATAATCATCATCATCATCATCATCATCATCATAGTAAGCCATTAGCACCCTTAACAAACTATAGCTCCCAGAATTCTGCGGGCAAGCCGTGACCATGTGCAGTGCTATTAAAGTGCTTTGAATGTGGCCTAAGAGTCAACCCAGTCCAGTCGGCACAGGTGCCTACTTAAATAAAATATTGGGGGGGGGGTGCAGTTAAGCCCCGCCCTGCATAATCACATAACGTGGTGCACGCACACTATTTGAATGACCATGCCTATCAACTTGGAGGGGGGCGGCCCCCTCAAATATTTTATTGGGTGGGGGGGTCGAAGACCCCTCAGCCTAGGATTGTCATGCGTCCGGGTTTCCCCAGACATATCCTCTTTTGGGGGCCAGGATGCTCATCCGGAAGGATTTTTGCATTTCACACGAAGTGTCCAGGAATTTTGTGGGAATTTGTTTATTTACTTACGGAGATAGAATCATAGAATCCTAGAGTTGGAAGAGACCACAAGGGCCATCCAGTCCAACCCCCTGCCAAGCAGGAAACACCATCAAAGCATTCCTGACAGGTGGCTGTCAAGCCTCTGCTTAAAGACCTCCAAAGAAGGAGACTCCACCACACTCCTTGGCAGCAAATTCCACTGTCGAACAGCTCTTACTGTCAGGAAGTTCTTCCTAATGTTCAGGTGGAATCTTCTTTCTTGTAGTTTGAATCCATTGCTCCGTGTCCGCTTCTCTGGAGCAGCAGAAAACAACCTTTCTCCTTCCTCTATATGACATCCTTTTATATATTTGAACATGGCTATCATATCACCCCTTAACCTTCTCTTCTCCAGGCTAAACATACCCAGCTCCCTAAGCCATTCCTCATAAGGCATCGTTTCCAAGCCTCTGACCATTTTGGTTGCCCTCCTCTGGACACGTTCCAGCTTGTCAGTATCCTTCTTGAACTGTGGTGCCCAGAACTGGACACAGTATTCCAGGTGAGATCTGACCAGAGCGGAATACAGTGGTACTATTACTTCCCTTGATCTAGATGCTATACTCCTATTGATGCAGCCCAGAATTGCATGGGCTTTTTTAGCTGCTGCATCACACTGTTGACTCATGTCAAGTTTGTGGTCTACCGAGACTCCTTGATCCTTTTCACATGTACTGCTCTCAAGCCAGGTGTCACCCATCCTGTATTTGTGCCTTTCATTTTTTTTGCCCAAGTGTAGTACTTTAGATGGGAAGGGACCCAGGTGGCGCTGTGGGTTAAACCACAGACCCTAGGGCTTGCTGATCAGAAGGTCGGCGGTTCGAATCCCCGCGACGGGGTGAGCTCCCGTTGCTCGGTCCCAGCTCCTGCCAACCTAGCAGTTCGAAAGCACGTCAAAGTGCAAGTAGATAAATAGGAACCGTTCTGGCGGGAAGGTAAACGGTGTTTCCATGCGCTGCTCTGGTTCGCCAGAAGCGGCTTTGTCATGCTGGCACATGACCTGGAAGCTGTACGCCGGCTCCCTCGGCCAATAAAGCGAGATGAGCGCCGCAACCCCAGAGTCAGACACGACTGGACCTAATGGTCAGGGGTCCCTTTACCTTTACCTAGTACTTTAGATGCGGGTTGGGGGTGTGTGCCCCGAATGTGCCCAGGTTTCTGCTACCTCAGCCCCCTGGAATTGGCTCCTATGCTCATCGGCTTCTGCGTGTGGCATTGGAGAGGTGGGGTGCCATCTTGTCGTCAGGCAGCAACACGTCTTGCACTGGCGCCACCTTCAGATGTTTTTGGAGTATGAAACCATGCTGGTCGGGGCCGATGGGGTTGCGGGCTTAAAACATTGGGGGGGGGGGACACACACACCAGGTTGGAGGATATTCATTTACAAAGAGAGCAAGTTGCTTGTTGAGACAGGCTTGTTTTGTGGTTGTCCTTCATAAATGGCGGGTAGAAGAAATGACCCTCTTTGAAACAGGGGCTTAAGCCACAAATGACCCCCTTCCAAAACAGGCCCCGGATGAGTTATTTGCTCCTCCAGCCTCTTACAAAAGATGTCCCCCTTCATGGTAGGGCTTTTAGGCTTCTGCTGAGATTGTTACCAATATTTATCCAGTCTCTATGCCTTCTTGTGGGGTTGGAAATTCTTCCTTTATCAAAACTGCTTGGACTTCATTTTGGGCCCTTTTACTTTGTTCTATGACCTGCTTTCTGGATTTGGTGTTAAGTCGTGCTCAGACCCTACGGGGTTAAGTTACAGGTAGGTAGCCGTGTTGATCTGCCATAGTCAAAACAAAATAAAAAATAAAAAAATTCCTTCCAGTAGCACCTTAGAGACCAACTAAGTTTGTTCTTGGTATGAGCTTTCGTGTGCATGCGCACTTCTTCAGATAAGATGGGGTTAAGTTAGTCATGACTAATTGGAGAGCACTGCTGTCAGAGGACCTACTCTGAGTAGGATCTAGATCAGGGGTCCCCAAACTAAGGCCCGGGGGCCGGATGCAGCCCAATCGCCTTCTCAATCCGGACCGCGGATGGTCTGGGAATCAGCGTGCTTTTACACGAGTAGAATGTGTCATTTTATTTAAAACTAGTAAATTAAGCCCGTTACAAAAACGGGCGATAGAAATTATATGGGTGGAGCGGCGGCCACCCTCCTTTTGTTTTTTAACCCCACCGCCCTCCTTCCCCTGGAGCCCGCCGGCCGCCTCTCTCTCTCTCTCATCCCGCGGGTTCCTCACCCGGTTGCCTCCCCGCCCCGTCGTCACGCGGCGCCCCGGCGGCCCCGAACCTCAGGCCCTGAGGGAAGAAGAGGAAGCGAGCAGGGCGATGAGGGAAAGGAGGAAGCGTCGTCGGCGTCGTCACCGCAGCTCCGGAGCCAGCGAGGGAAGGAGCGGCCTCGGCTCCGGGCTGCGGTGCCCTTCCCGGGCAGCAGGGAGGCGCCTCGCAGGCCAATCCGGGAGGCGAGGCCACACTCCGCCTCCTGACAGGATGGAGGCCTCGGATCCGAGGCGCGGAGGCGGCCGGCGGCGGCGGCGGGAGCCGAGGTGCGGAGGTGGCCGGCGGTGGGAGCGGCGCTTTGCGCCGCTTCTCCCGCGCTTTCCAGGCAGTACAGGCGGCGGCGGGAGCGGCGCTTCACGCCGCTTCCCCCCCGCTCTCCGGCCCCGACGACGCCCCCCGCCCAGCAGAAACCTCAGGGCGGCCGGAGGAGGTGGAGGAGGCTCCGTGCAAGGCGGTGGCGCTGCCTGAATTGACACCGCGCGTGCGCCGCCGCTGACTTCTGGACACGCCCCCCTCTCCGGCCGCTCCAATGCCTGCGTCCCTGTTGGGGGGGGAACAGAAGAGCTGACCAATCCCTGCGTCCCTGTGTGACATGCGCAGTAGCGCACTTCCGTGACACACGGAAAGTTGGACGCAGGGACACAGACACTTTATTATATAGGATACATCTCTGGGTTATTTGTGGGGCCTGCTTGGTGTTTTTACATGAGTAGAATGTGTCCTTTTATTTAAAATGCATCTCTGGGTTATTTGTGGGACATAGGAATTCGTTCATTTTTTTTCAAAATATAGTCCGGCCCCCCACAAGGTCTGAGGGACAGTGGACCGGCCCCCCTTCTGAAAAAGTTTGCTGACCCCTGATCTAGATGGATACCATCCTTGTGTGTTCTCTCCCCCCCCCCCCCTTGCTGGATACAAATATTTTGCTATCTTGCTTCCACACTCCTGTTGTCTTGGAGCGATTTTTGCTTGTTGGAAAATAAGTGAAAAGGATGGAGAATGTTTATCTTGCCCGCTGGAGATCTGTTATTGCATGCTGATCAAATTTGTCGCTCTGGCTTCCTTCCTTTCCACCTCCTGCTCCCCCACTTTCGCCTTCTTGAGCTGCGAGCTGCACGTTGTGAGTCTGGAATGTTACCGTGCCTGAAGAACGCCACCCTGAGAATTTCAGCTCCTAGTTTTTTGTGTGTTTTTTCACAACCAAGTTCCTAGTCCTCAAGGCTGTAAATGGTCAACTGGAAAGCATTTGGCCAGGACATCCGGAGTAAGATCTTGAGAGAGAGGTTTGGTTTATTGCCGTCCCACCCAAAACGTGACCTGTGCTTCGGATAGATGTTTTTGGAAATGGTCTTGGCGTTTGGTTGTACGGGGAAGGCAGTTTCCCTTTTGAAGATTTAATAGTTGGCAAGGTTGGCTTCATCCCGGCTGCTTTGGAGGATTAATGTAAGAGGCAACAGGATCAAAAATGAAATCTGGTTGGAAGGGTTTGATTGTAACCCAAAGGTTGTTTTAACCTTATCTGTACAAATTCTATTTTCTTTCGGCTGCTGCACAGAGATTTTCCTAGCGGCACGCTGTGCCCCAAGACAGGTGTGTTGTGTGTGTGTGTGTGTGTGTGTGTGCGCGCGTGTGTGTGCATGAATTTCTTTTTTCTTTTCGGTTGCTTTTTTTGAAGTTCACTGATTATGCGCACAACACCGTTTTGATGATAATCTCATTGTTTCTCTGTTGACAAAGCCATGCCATTTTGTACTGCCTTGCTGTGTAATTATTGGATTTTGGTGTGTGTGTGTGTGTGTGTGTGTGTGTGTGTATGCGTGTGTGTTTTTTTACTAGTTCAGTGTAACGTTTACTGATTTCCCCAAAGCTTCGAGAGGACCCTGGAGTATTGATCTAGCTGCAGTTTTAAGTGACTCACAGCCAACGCAGAGGCTGCTTTAATATTAATTGCTCGGCGCGGCGTGCGCTCGCCGGCAGTTCTGCGACATGGATTCCAAAGAGAGAGAGAGAGAGAGAGAGAGAGAGAGTAAATAACCAAGCAGGGGCCCATGTAAATATTGCCCTAGTGGGAGCAGGGCTGTGCGTCATTTGCACCACCAAGTGAATCACAGTTGCACTCAGTTTAGGACCTCTCATTGTTGCAGGAATGCAACTCAAGAAATGGAAAATTCCTTTACACAATCCAGAGAAGGGAGTGCTTTTCTTCTTCTAATAATAATAATAATAATAATGATAATAATAATAATAATATATTATTTGTACCCCGCCCATCTGGCTGGGTCTCCCCAGCCACTCTGGGCGGCTTCCAGCAAATAATTAATATACATTAACACATCACAGGTTAAAAACTTCCCTAAACAGGGCTGCCTTCAGGTGTTTTCTAAATGTCATGTAGTTGTTGATCCCTTTGACCTCTGATGGGAGGGCGTTCCACAGGACGGGCGCCACTCTGCCTGGTTCCCTGTAGCTTTGCTTCTCGCAGTGAGGGAACCGCCAGAAGGCCCTCGGCGCTGGATCTCAGTGTCCGGGCTGAACGATGGGGGTGGAGACGCTCCTTCAGGTATACAGGACCGAGGCCGTTTAGGGCTTTAAAGGTCAGCACCAACACTTTGAATTGTGCTCGGAAACGTAGATCTTGAGATCTGGGCACCCACTTCCAGGGTGAAGTGTGGGGGGCATGCATACATCCCATAATTCTATGGAGTGCCGAATGTGAGGATGTACATGGAACTTCCTTTCCTTGGAACGTCATTTTTTATTTTTATTTTTTTTAAAAAATGCATGCACAAGAAAAGCGGTGTTTATGGCAGCCAAGATGCACTTGAGAACCTTTAGCAGCCATTTGTTTGGGAGTGAGTGATTTATTATTATTTATTTCATAAAAAATTACACACTGCTTGATTGTAAGAAGAAGGGAAAAAATCCTCCAAGAGGTTTATAAAAAGAATAAAACAGTAAAATTATATCAGCAACAACAGTTGAAGTAGCTGTTTAAAATATTCAAATAATAATAATTAAAATCAGCAGTAAGCTAAAATGAGCGTAAAGCATTTATTAACATGCTGCGTAACTGGGTAAGCTTGTCTAAACAAAAATGCTTTGAGCAGGTGCCAGGAAGAGTACAGCGAAGGGACCTGCCTGCTATCAATCGGCAGGGAGTTCCAAAGTGTAGGTGCTACATGTAGTTGTTTATCGCTTTGACCTCTGATGGGAGGGCGTTCCACAGGGCGGGCGCCACTACCGAGAAGGCCCTCTGGCTGGTTCCCTGTAGCTTTGCTTCTCGCAGTGAGGGAACCGCCAGAAGGCCCTCGGCGCTGGATCTCAGTGTCCGGGCTGAGCAATAGGGGTGGAGACGCTCCTTCAGGTATACAGGACCGAGGCCGTTTAGGGCTTTAAAGGTCAGCACCAACACTTTGAATTGTACTCGGAAACGTATTGGGAGCCAATGTAGTTCTCTCAGGACCGGTGTTATGTGGTCCCGGCGGCCACTCCCAGTCACCAGTCTAGCTGCCGCATTCTGGATTAATTGCAGTTTCCGGGTCACCTTCAAAGGTAGCCCCACGTAGAGCACATTGCAGTAGTCCAAGCGGGAGATAGCCAGAGCATGCACCACTCTGGCGAGACAGTCTGCGGGCAGGTAGGGTGTCAGCCTGCGTACCAGATGGAGCTGGTAGACAGCTGCCCTGGACACAGTTAACCTGCGCCTCCATGGACAGCTGTGAGTCCAAGAGGAATAAGGGCATGCAAGCTAAATTTCTGCCTGATGTCCTAAGTCGTTCTCCCGCCCCACAACCCTGTGGGATTCTCAGAACCATAGAATCCTAGAAATGTAGACTTGGAAAAGACTACAAGGGTCACCCAGTCCATGCCCCTGCAGTTCCAGGGATATTTTGCCCAACGTGGGGCTCAAACCCACAAGCCTGGGGGATTTGAACTGGAAATTCTGCTCCCTGAACCTCTAGGATTGCATCTGGGCAGTCGCAGCCCAGCCCAGAACCCTCTTGGCTTGGGGAGCATAGCTGTCAACCCTCCCTTTTTTGGCGGGAAACTCCCTTATTCCAATGCCGTTTCCCGCTGCTATCCCGGATTGTTGATATCCCTTAAATTTCCTGGATTTCAAAGGAAGCAGCTCCTCTCCCTCCCTGCTGGCCAGGGAGGCTCCTCAGCTGCCAATAAGGAGTCTGAGACCGACTGGGGGCGGAGCTTGCATGCCTTGTGCAGCCAGACCCTCACGCCCAACCAGCCAGCCAGCCTGCCTGCCGTCTACACGCTCGCTCTTTCGCTCACCCGTTCGTGCACAGCCTCTGGAGCGCAGGGTGGCGAGGCTACTTGGTGCCATTGCACCGCCCTCGCAGCATCCCTTATTTTCAAATCCGAAAGTTGACAGCTATGTTGGGGAGTCAGGTGACTCCAACAAGGCCAATCAGCTGCCACCGTGTCATATAAAGCTCCCAGATCTTTTGCTGCCTGGACCACTTTCCACTGAGACCTCCTGACCTAGAATCATAGAATTGTGGTGCTGGAAGGGTCATTTAGTGCAACCCTCAGCAATGCAACCGAAGCAAAGGCCTGTGCCAAAAAGGGTCTTGCAATGCGGCTGCCCGGATGATTGTTTCAAATCTCGCAATGGTAGCAAAGGGGGATCGTGCCCACTCCCATGCCCAACCTCTTAGCAAGCAGAGCATGGAAAGGCTCCTGGGTTTGTGGAGTTTCTCGCATTCTAGACCCCCTCTCTCTCTTTCTTTCTCTCTCTGTCTCTCTCTCTCTCACACACCCTCCCATAATTTAATTCCTCTTTATTGTAATCCAGCCCTTGGAGTATTGCTGCAGTAAATATCTGATTAGCAAAAGCCGCACTGTGTCAACTGCTTTTATAAACGGAGAGGTGATGGGGAGATGGAACATTCCCTTGTTATCCTTTGCAGCCGTTCCTTTCCCTCCCCCCTGCCCCCCACCCCCCGGAAGATCGGAGCCTGCTCCAGAGTCTCCTGCTACTGAACTTTTCTTTCCAATAAAAGCAGCTAATTAACATTATTCTTTAATTATTGCCTCTATCAACAAGGGGTCTGATTCTACCAGCAGGCTAGTCTCGCTCTCTCTGCAGCTACCCTTGTGTACGCTTCAGTTCCTGTTGCCTGTTGAAATGAATTTGATGTCATCTGTCCATTGTCACTTAATGGGGGCTCCTGGGTAATGATGGCGCGTTCTGAGCTCTGTTAGCAGCCCGCCAGCATGTAATTCACCCCCTCAGGCAAGAGTACTTTGGAAGTCTCTGGGTAGTTTTGAACTCTCTGTTCTTAATTAAATATGCATTTTTTTCACGGTAAGCAGGTTAATTCTTTTGTGCTGTGTTGTAATGCTGTTAGGAATTTTTCATAGTTCTTATTAAACATTATTCAGGCGTTGTGGATTCTGTAATTAAAAAAAAAAGAAAGAAAGAAAAGAAAAGAACAAAGATAATTTAAAGAAAGAAAGAAACCACCACCACCACCACCCCTACTACTCCCGGGTCGTTTTCCTCCCCCCTGGTTAATTTATCAAATGAATTTTGCAAAAAGAAGGAAAAATTAGTGGGGGTGGCGGAGGTGTGTGTACATCCCCAGAGTGTTTTAAAAGGGGAAAGATTTAATTGCTCTGCTGGGATCCGTTGCTCATGGAAGATTTGGCTGTTTGATTAGTAAACCCTTCAGAGGAAGGCTTTTAATGCTCCACGAGCTAAAATCCCCCCCCCCAAATCGCTGGGTTCTCTGCAGATGTCCTCTTCATTCTAAATGGGCCTTTTTCAAGTGTGGGGTGGAGAGCAAGGAGGAAGGATTTTAGCAGAGGGAACAAGGAGCAGCCACTGTGGTCCGACTAGAGTTCTCCAAGCAGTTTGTGGAAATAGGTTCCCTCGCCATGGGTTTGTGATTCCTGCTGGATGCCTCTTGGGGGTCCCTATAGAAGCCTATGGTTCTATACATAGCAGGTGCTTGGGGAAATGACGGCGTCTTTGTATATGCACACAGCTTTCCAAATAATTAGGGTTGCGGTGATTTCATTCCTGGAGTGATTTGTGTTAATGAACTAAGCAATCCCTTTGATCAATTAAGAGGGTGCCCCTTATTAATTTGGGCAGCAGATTCCTGCCCTCCCCCTAATTTGCTTTTAATGCAACAACTTGCAAGAAAAAGGAATAATAATAATAATAATAATAATAATAATAATAATAATTAATAATAATTTACTATTTATACCCTGCCCATCCGGCTGGGTTTCCCCAGCCAATCTGGGCGGCTTCCAACAGAACATTAAAATACAATAATCTATTAAACATTAAAAGCCTCCCTAAACAGGGCTGCCTTCAGATGTCTTTGAAAAATCTGGTAGTTGTTGTTCTCTTTGACATCTGGTGGGAGGGTGTTCCACAGGGTGGGTACCACTACCGAGAAGGCCCTCTGCCTGGTTCCCTGTAACTTGGCTTCTCGTAGTGAGGGAACCGCCAGAAGGCTCTCGGCACTGGACCTCAGTGTCCGGGCAGAATGATGGGGGTGGAGACGCTCCTTCAGGTATACTGGACCGAAGACATTTAGGGCTTTAAAGGTCAGCACCAACACTTTGAATTGTGCTCGGAAACTTACTGGGAGCCAGTGTAGGTCTTTCAAGACCGGTGTTGTGTGGTCTCGGCGGCCGCTCGCAGTCACCAGTCTAGCTGCCGCATTCTGGATTAGTTGTAGTTTCCAGGTCACCTTCAAAGGTAGCCCCACGTAGAGCGCGTTGCAGTAATCCAAGCGAGAGATAACTAGAGCATGTACCACTCTGGCGAGGCAGTCTGTGGGCAGGTAGAGTCTTAGCCTGCGTACCAGATGGAGCTGGTAGACTGCTGCCCTGGATACAGAATTAACCTGCGCCTCCATGGACAGCTGTGAGTCCAGAATGACTCCCAGGCTGCGCACCTGGTCCTTCAGGGGCAGTTACCCCGTTCAGGACCAGGGAGTCCTCCACACCTGCCTGCATCTTGTCCCCCAAAAACAGTACTTCTGTCTTGTCAGGATTCAACCTCAATCTGTTAGCTGCCATCCATCCTTCACCGCATTCACTGGTTCTGATTTGAAAGAGAGGTAGAGCTGGGTATCATCCGCATACTGATGAACACCCAGCCCAAACCCCCTGATGATCTCTCCCAGCGGCTGCATATAGATGTTAAAAAGCATGGGAGGAGAGGACAGAACCCTGAGGCACCCCACAAGTGAGAGCCCAGGGGTCTGAACACTCATCCCCCACCACCACTTTCTGAATATGAAAAAGAAAACCCCTCTATCTTTCTCATTGTGGAAGGAATGCCCCGACGTTTAACTAAGATTCTGGCTTGATATACACAGAATGCTGAGCCATGATTTGTTTGAACCAAGTCCAGGAGGCTTAACCATGGTTTGTTACAAACCACAGTGTGAAGCCATGGTTTGTTGTTGGCTGATGAATCATGGCTTGTTTTGACTATGGTTTGGCATTGTACTCAGCTTGCTTGACAGTGGTCTATTTGGTCTGGTCTGGTGTGTGATATCAATGTATGGGCAGCAGGTGGGTGTAGAATTGGGAAAGATGTGCTGATGGGCACAGTGGACAGGCACTATCCTGCTCTAAAGTGCAGAGCCTGCTGCAATTACATCTAGACTGGAGCTTATAATCTGGGTGCAGGGTTAAAGCCTCTGACTCTCAAAATTTAGCCTGAGAACTCAAAAGTTGGCCTGGCGTAACCACGCAGGGAATAGATTTTCACACACACAAACCCCATTTAGACCCTCTGATTTCATCAGTGCTGTAACGCGACAGAAAACTTTGTGTAAGCGTATGCATCTGTGTTTCCCACCTTTTAAGTAATTTCCAAAATTTCCTTTTTGAGCTACATGTCCTTTCCCTTGATCAGGTTACCGATAATCTACCTTGTCGCCTAACGAAATCATGCAGCATATCTGATTTTATCCAGCAGCAGAAACTGCTGGTTCTTCTTCTGTGTCCGAATCGGTGTAATATTTTCATTAGACTGTGACAGGAGAAATGGGCCATTGACATTTGCTGGTAACGATATTAAACCATCAAATTGGCTTATTGGCATGTTGGGGAAGGGGCCACGCTGGGATTCCTGCCCTCCCTGCGCACAGGAGGCAAAAGCAGGGCAGGCTGTGTTGAAATGCCACTTGGCCTTCAGGATTTGGGTGGTCCGGGAAGTGAATCCAGCATGGTGTAGTGGTTAGATGGTAAGACTGGGACTGGGGAGACTGGGGTCCAGATCCCCTCCCCTCCAGCCATGAAGCTTGTGATGTTCTGGTATTGTCAGGGATCTGCCAGCCCCTGCCAGTCCAGCTCTGAGTGTTTATAGAGAGCCGCAGCCTGTGTTAACAACAGATCCATCTTCGAGTGAATCTAGCAATCCCGTCTTGGGGGAGGAGCAGTTAGTGGCTGGGAGCCAGGGAGTGCCAGGTGTCCAGGGTGTTAGTGGGAGGCCTGGCACTACCCAGCAGACTCGCTCGGAGGGGGAAATGTCAGTTCCGGTGCAGATATCACGTAGGAGGAGGAGGCGGCAATTCAGGATGCCGAGGCTGTGGTGTTGGCGCCAAAACAGGAGGGAGGCACTTTCGGATTCTGCTAGTGACTGAGCAGATATGATAAGACTGAGCGCTGCACTGTAAATAGTTTGGCACTGAATAAAAAGACTAAAAGACAAACGGCTTGGCACTTCTATTGAACAACCGATAAGAGAACCTGACAGGTATGTCTTCCTATACACATAAGAACTTAAGGCTGTCATCAACACGGCCCTGATTGGGGGACTTGCAGCGCCTCATTGCAGTCTTGGATTTGCATGATGGGTCCATAGTTAAGCCGAAGGTGACAAGGGTGCTGAGGAGTTGCAATGTGTGGGAGGAGGGAGGTGCTGGAGATTACCGTGGGGGGTGGCTTGCGTGCAGGGAGGGGTTTGCACAAATGGAGGTGGGAGGAAGAGGAGGCATGGGGGTGAAGGTAAAAATTGGGGTGCAAAGTGGGTTTGCAGGATAGAAAGGAGAAGGGGCTTCAAAAATAGGGTCGGGAAAGTGAGAAGGGGTGTTGTACCTTGCAGATTCTCAGGTGGTCTCTATGATCCTGATCTCGGTTGTTTTATCAGTTGGATTGTTTCTGTTTGAACTGCTTGGGAATACCAATTGCTGGAAGCTCTTGTAGAATCATAGAATCATAGAGTTGGAAGAGACCACAAGGGCCATCCAGTCCAACCCTCTGCCAAGCAGGAAACACCATCAAAGCATTCCTGACAGGTGGCTGTCAAGCCTCTGCTTCAAGACCTCCAAAGAAGGAGACTCCACCACACTCCTTGGCAGCAAATTCCACTGTCGAACAGCTCTTACTGTCAGGAAGTTCTTTCTAATGTTTAGGTGGAATCCTCTTTCTAGTACTGTAGTTTGAATCCATTGCTCTGTGTCCTCTTCTCAGGAGCAGCAGAAAACAACTTTTCTCCTTCCTCTATATGACATCCTTTTATATATTTGAACATGGCTATCATATCACCCCTTAACCTTTTCTCCAGGCTAAACATACTCAGCTCCCTAAGCCATTCCTCATAAGGCATCGTTTCCAGACCTTTGACCATTTTGGTTGCCCTCCTCTGGACACGTTCCAGTGCTTGAATCCTGCTTGGATCCTGCTTGCAGGTTTCCCACGGGCATCTGGTTGGCCACCGTGAGAACAGGATGTTGGACTACTTGGGGCATTGGCTTGATCCAGCAAAGGCTCTTCTCATGTCCTGAGGTCCACTTTTCCTCCACGGAGCTCAAGGGGGCGCCCACCACTCTCCCCCTCTCCAGTTTGTCCTCACAACAACCCTGTGAGGTAGGTTAGTCTGTGAGACAGCGATTGGTCCAAGCTCACCTAGAGAGCTTCCTTTCTGAATGGGGGATTTGAACCATGGACTCCCAGGCCCTGGCTTAACACTAACTGCTACGCCGTGCTGTCTCTTGCCTGTTTTGATTTTGGCTCCTGGCTCCCCTGAAGACCTACCAGTAGGCTTAGCAATGAAGAGAAGTAGCACAAGGTATTTTAAACAAAATAAAAAAAATTCCTTCCAGTAGCACCTTAGAGACCAACTAAGTTTGTTATTGGTATGAGCTTTCGTGTGCATGCACACTTCTTCAGATACTTCAGATACTTCAGATATCTGAAGAAGTGTGCATGCACACGAAAGCTCATACCAATAACAAACTTAGTTGGTCTCTAAGGTGCTACTGGAAGGAATTTTTTTTATTTTGTTTTGACTATGACAGACCAACACGGCTATCTACCTGTAAAAGGTATTTTAAAAGCATCAATAAGGTCTTGGAAGCATCAGTGCTGGGCTGGTAGCAGCTGTGTGCCAAATACTGCCAGATAATAACTGACTCTTTCTCTGTTTGCTTTTTTCTTGATGCTGAGCAAGACAGCATTGACTAGATTTGTATGAACAAAACAGTGACCCATATTGACCACTCTCAGCAGGGATCATCAAGGGGCCTGATCCTGCCCTCTAGCACATTGGCCACTTAAATAAAAGCACCTATCAAATAGTCCAAATTCTGGACAAATCCACGAGGAGTGAATTCAAGGCTGTGTCTTTCATGATTTTTTTAACTGTGGCTCCAGGGAGTTGGACAATGGGACAATGGCCGCCCAACTGAGAATGGAATTGGGACTACCATCCATTGTAGCAAAAGCCCATATCAGAATAATTACTTACTACAAATCGCTTGCAGAAACTCCAAACTCTCTACAGTGGGACCTCGACTTACGACGATAATGCGTTCCGACGCAATTTTCGTAAGTCCAAAACCCATAGGAATGCATTGAGTGAAAAAAATTCGTAAGTCGAAAATTCGTAAGTCAAAATTCGTAAGTTGAAAAAATCCTATTAAAAGCAGCTGTGACTTCCATTCGTAAGTCGAAAAATTTGGTTGCGGCGGCCATTTTGTTTCTCCCGGAAGTCATTCGTAAGTTGAAAAACACGTAAGTCGAATCGCTCGTAAGTCGAGGTACCACTGTATTAGCGAAACAAGCCTTCACAGCCTTTATTGGCAGCCACAACTGGTCAAAGGGCATGGAGACCATCTGCGATCACTACTCCCTCCCAGACTTCGCTGCCCTGTCCTCATGGGACAAAGATAAAATCCACGAATGGATTTTAGCTAGGGATGAAGCCCTCGATCTAGCACTATCCAACGCGGCCAGATTATCCACGTGGTTTCCTCACGTGAAGGCAGTCAGATCTCCAGCCCATTATCTGAGTGACCTGATAAATCCCACGTTAAGAAGGGCCTCCACACTAGCACGATTCCACGCCATCCCTACAGCATTCCTACAGGGTGTATTTTCCAATACTCCGCTGGATCTTCGACTCTGCCCATGCAACAAGGGAAAGCTAGAGGACTTTATCCATTTTTTCTTTTACTGCCCTCTATATGTTACAGCTAGACCCAGGCTTTTCCTCTTAATCCCGCCGACCATCGCCCGGGATGACGACCGCATGAAATACTTATTGGTAGACGCCAACCCCCTGGTCACACGTGGTGTGGCTATCTACATTTTACAGGCACCGAAACTCAGGGCCACCTCTTCGGCTAACTTGCCCTAGCCCTAGACCTATGTCACTTCCTGACATAGTCACTGTCGACATGCCCTGTTATTGCTTCTTGTTTTATCTGTTTCGTTCAGCATGATTTTATACTTAAAGTTTTTTAATGTATTTGTACAAAATGTATAAAATGTATCTGTTGTATTTTATGTACATTCGCGACAGGTTTCCGCCTGGTTTCTCATTATGTGCTATGGCCATATGGCTAATGCAATAAATAATATTTGAATTTGAGTTGGACAAGACTGTTATAAGATTCATTCCCTGAGTTCAGTCATGGGCTTATTGTGTTTCACATGACTGTATTTATGTTTTCATCCCACAGAGTGGAAGGAGGAAGTGACGGCAGACAGGAAGTCTTGTTTTGCTGTGTACCCTCTAAATAGGATTCTTATCCTTTGTTCTCTCTCTCGGCTGCCTGATGCTAGAGAGAGGGAGTCCTCATGTAGAGCTCCGTGAATGTAAATATGTAATAAAGTAGTTGTAGCTACAATGCTGAGCTGCTGTGTCTGTACGCTACTGCGCAGACTATCTGCTGATTTATGAGTGTGCTGGATGTCTGCCGACACCAGTCGCTGTGATGTTCGGGCTGAACAAGCTGATAAGCTCCCGGACGAGCCAGATCATGCCAGTCGGGCATGTGTCTTTGCTATGTCTTCCTGAGAGTAAAGACTGTTCCATAATAACAGAGACGGCCCTTTGCGTCCCTTTGAACTCCACAGATTGAACAAACACAGAGAAGTACATTGGGCACCAGATTCAACATCCTGAGAATCAAGTCTCATTTAAAGCAGTTGCCAGAACCTGGCCACATCCCCAAGATAGTGGGCAATCTGAGATTTCAGGCGGCTGAGCAGACAAGAGCTTTGGTGGAACAGAGAAAATTGTGCAAATTGTGTGTTGTTGTTGTTTGGCATTGTGTGAACTTACCACATCACTTGTTCTCCCTCTCCCAATAAAATTTGGATCAACTTTTCATTTTTCAGTTTAACGTGGAAGGAGGGAACAAAGCGAAGGGCTGAGCTCTGAGATGGGCTGAGCAGGGTCTCTTGCCAAGAGCAGAGAGACAGAAGTGAAAACCTTGAGGGAAGCTTTTTCCAACAACAGCCAACCTGGGCAATCATTAGAGGCTGTCTTCCAGCTTACCCCTCTAAGAGGGGATATCTCGGGGGATAACCACCAGAGAGAGAGAGCCTTTTCCATTGTGGCCCCACCATTTAAGGAATACTCTCCCCAGCAAGGTCTACCTGGCACCAACACTGTAATCTTCTCAGCACGAGGTAAAGACACTCCTCGCAGGCATTGATGGCTGATTTTCTTGTATTCTGCTGGACTTTAAAATTATGATTTTTTTTGTGCTGCTGTTGATTAGATGAACACTATGGACTCATACTGTATAGCAGGGGTGGCCAACTTCCAAGAGACTGCGATCTACTCACAGAGTTTAAAACTGGCAGTGATCTATCCCCCTTTTGGGGGTTCATGTCAAAGTTGTTGAGCTTTTTTTAGGAAGGGAAACCCTGTTTTTTTTGGGTTCACATAAAAGTTATTGAGCTTCTTTAGGGAGGAAGAAAGCGACATTGAACTTTTTTTAGGAAGGAAAGCCCCGTTTTTGCTGGTTCAGGTCATTTTAGGGGTGCAGGGCAAAGATGTTTTTTTTAGGGGAGACAAAGTTTTTTAGCTTTTTTGGGGGGAGCCACTGATCTACCAGTGATCTACCACAGACGTCCAGTGATCTACCGGTAGATCACGATCTACCTGTTGGACATGCCTGCTGTATAGGATAATTTCTGTTGTTTTGCTTCAAGCTCCCTAGACTTTTTAGGTTGCTGTGTTTTTCCTGCTGCAAGCATATTTTCAGCAGCAGGTGCTGAACAAAAGGTTGTTTGTGTGATACGCACCACATACAGGCTGCTAGGTGGGAAGCCTCATCAGTCTTAAGGACTAGAAGCTTGGACGTTAGAATATTGATAGCCAGAAACGGGATAGAAGCAAAGAGTTTAAATGTAGGGAAATGGTATAATGTGATTGGGAGATGGCACTTTCTGAAAAATTGATCCCAAAGCTGTGGGGAGGGGGCATCTGGTTACCCTGGCGGACCTTTGCTCTGATTCAATGGCAGCTTTTTTTAGTGTTTATGCTCCATGGGCTGTTCCAGAGCATCTAGAAATTGGTTTGGAGGAGGGTTGTGGCTTTAAACACACACACACACACATACACACACACACACACACACACACACACACACACACACACACACACACAATGCTGTGAAATGGCAGTCCAGACGAGATCAATATGATCAGGTCTGCAAGGCCCCCTGGAGGGGATTGTTTTTGTTTTTTTCAGAAGAGGTTGGCATGATGCATATGCACTTATAAATATATTATTATTTGAGAGGGGATTCAGCCCAGACTCCAGACTCCGTCTTTTGTCTTTTTATTTTTTTCTTCTTCTTTACATGGCGCCAGCATTCCGTGCAGTTGTATTTTATGGCTGCCACTCTTGCTGAATTAACCCAAATAGCTGCAAGATTTAGTTGTCTGTTGGGATTATTCAGTTAGGAAAGAAAAAGTTTGTTGTTTTTGAAAGATTCCATCAACCTGGGCATAGCTGTCAACTTTCGGATTTGAAAATAAGGGATTTTTCCCAAACTTTCGGATTTGAAAATAAGGGATGCCATGAGGGCGGTACAATGGCACCAAGTAGCCTCGCCACCCTGCGCTCCAGAGGCTGCGCGCGAACGGGTGAGCGAAAGAGCGAGCGCGTAGACGGCAGGCAGGCTTGCTGTCTGGTTGGGCGTGAGGGTCTGGCTGCACAAGGCATGCAAGCTCCGCCCCAGTCGGTCTCAGACTCCTTATTGGCAGCCGAGCAACGCAACTGAGGAGCCTCCCTGGCCGGCAGGGAGGGAGAGGAGCTGCTTCCTTTGAAATCCAGGAAATTTAAGGGATATCAACAATCCGGGATAGCAGAGGGAAACGGCATTGGAATAAGGGAGTTTCCTGCAAAAAAAGGGAGGGTTGAAAGCTATGAACCTGGACCACCTTCACCATTTAAAGCAGCATGGTACCGCTTTAAATTGCCATGGCTCCCCCCAAAGAATTCTGGGAGCTGTAGTTTCTTAAGTGTGTCACTCCCCCCCCTCCCGATTCCCCTCGCAGAGCTGCAGTTTATAGAGTTCCCTGTGGAGAGGGATTGATTGCTAAACCACTCTGGGAATTGTGACCAAGAGAGAAAATAAGGGTTCTCCACAATGACAAGCTGCTCTGGTACTGGTCCAGATCCTATGGAGAGTTTTGCATAGCATTGAAGAGAGGGCTGTTAATTCAATTTAGGTATATATCGCCCTTTATCGAAAGATCTCAGGGCAGTGACAACATTAGAAACACATTACAAACACCAATGATAGAAACATAGTAAAAACATTGTAAAAAGTGCCATTTCTTTCATGGGGGGGGGGGGCGGGAAGAGGCTGCTCAGACTTGGATGGGCAACAGCGTTCGAAAGCAGCTAGGCAACAGGCACATTTTGCGCCTGGTTATTGACCACTTGTGTCCAAGTCAAGATGCCCAGGTGCCAAGAGGGTGCTTGACTGTTTCCACATCTGGAGGTTCCTGCCTGGGGATCCTTGGATCTGGACTGTTTTCACACACGAGCAACACATTCTGACGGATCCTATCCGCTATATTTTATCTGGACAATCAGACTGAGTTTCAGGAACCAAAAAGTTGCATTGAAGAATATGACTTTTGAGCCGTTTGCCGCCAAAATGGCAACTAGGCGTTCCGTTTTGGCGACTGTAACCCTGGTTTAAGGGGTCATTTGGCGACTAGCTTACATATCTGAGTTTCTAACACTGCTGGGCAACATTCTGTTGTGTAGGTGTGTTCTCATAGAATCCTAGAATCAAAGAGTTGGAAGAGACCACAAGGGCTATCCAGTCCAACCCCCTGCCAAGCAGGAAACACCATCAAAGCATTCCTGACAGGTGGCTGTCAAGCCTCTGCTTAAAGACCTCCAAAGAAGGAGACTCCACCACACTCCTTGGCAGCAAATTCCACTGTCGAACAGCTCTTACTGTCAGGAAGTTCTTCCTAATGTTTAGGTGGAATCTTCTTTCTTTTAGTGTGAATCCATTGCTCCGTGTCCTCTTCTCAGGAGCAGCAGAAAACAACTTTTCTCCCTCCTCTATATGACATCCTTTTATATATTTGAACATGGCTATCATATCACCCCTTAACCTTCTCTTCTCCAGGCTAAACATACCCAGCTCCCTAAGCCGTTCCTCATAAGGCATCGTTTCCAGGCCTTTGACCATTTTGGTTGCCCTCCTCTGGACACGTTCCAGCTTGTCAGTATCCTTCTTGAACTGTGGTGCCCAGAACTGGACACAGTATTCCAGGTGAGGTCTGACCAGAGCGGAATACAGAGCAACTATCTCCAGAAGGGCTGGAATAGTCGCTCGGCTTAAGAGGGTGGAGGAGGAATGTCTTCTGGGGCTTCTAGGTTGTTCTGGAGGAGGAGGAGGAGGAGGAGGAGGAAGTTGGTGAGGAGAAGAGGAGACTCCATCCCCATCTATCCAATTCTGCAAATATATGTCCGACATGTACATAGCATGGATTGCAAATTCTCATCAGGCCAGTCATTCTCCATGTTAACGGTGACTAAATGCACGGAGTATCAAGGGGCTCATAGCAAGCACATAATCCCCATGAGGGAATCAGCTCACATCCAGTTTTAAAATGTCGATTATTTTGGATAATAGGTAACAGTACAGTGGTAACTTGGTTTACGAACTTAATCCGTTCCGGAAGTCCGTTCTTAAACCAAAGCGTTCTTAAACCAAGGCGTGCTTTCCCATAGCAGCGGGGGACTCAATTTAGAAGAAGAAGAAGAAGAGTTTGGATTTGATATCCCGCTTTATCACTACCTGAAGGAGTCTCAAAGCGGCTCACATTCTCCTTTCCCTTCCTCCCCCACAACAAACACTCTGTGAGGTGAGTGGGGCTGAGAGACTTCAGAGATGTGTGACTAGCCCAAGGTCACCCAGCAGTTGCAGGTGGAGGAGCAGGGAATCGAACCCGGTTCACCAGATTACGAGTCTACCGCTCTTAACCATTACACCACACTGGCTCTCAAGAGAGGCGAGGGAGCTGTCGATTCTGGTTCCTTGTTTCAAGTGTGGAGCAGAGGTTGCCATCTGGGTGGCCTGCAACCAGCTCTCCTTCGGACTATTTGGCTTGTTACTGAACCTGGCCATGCTGAGTCCAGACAAAGCCAAATCCTAGGTGCCAAGGTCACCCATAAAATATTTGAGGGACTGGGGGGCCCCCAAGTTGATGGGCATTGCCATTCAAATGGTGTGCATGCACTGCGTCTTATAATTATGTGGGGCGGGACTTTCCTGCTCCCCTATTTCATTCAAGTTGGCACTCCTGCACCCAACTGCATTTTGCTGCTAACCAGGACTAGAAGTTTTCTGCCAGCCTTCCTCCAGAAGTTCTGGACTTCAGTTCTCAGCATCCTCCAAAGTGCAGGTTGGGACAGCTAAGAATTGCAGCCCAAACCCCCTGGAAAGGGAAGTGGGGACCATGCAAGCCTGAGGTCAGCGCCAACTCTACAACTGACCTGTGTTTGTTGCCGCATCCCAAAGCAGCCTTTGCAAACAGGAAGCCGCCTTATGCTGTTGGTTCATCTAGCTCAGTACTGTCCACACTGATCGGCAGCAGCTCTCCAGGGTTTCAAGCAGCGAGTGTCTCCCAACCTAGCCTGGAGATGCTGCTGGGGAACGAACCTGGGACCTTCTGCATGCAAAGCAGAGGCTCTAACCACTGAGCCCGTTTTCCTTCTCATCTGTGAGGTTCATCCTCAACACAATTCGGTTACGCTGACCCAGAGGTATCTGATTTGCTTTCGAAGGAGAAAGCCACTTTGGAAGAAAGCCTCAGAGGGCTGTAGCCTCAGGAGCAGCTAGAGAAACAGCAACACCTTCGCACCTGCTAGGCTCCAGGCCCGCGAGCCGAGCAAAGAGTTTGCTACCCGCCAGCCAGTCAGATACAATTTCATCAGCTCAGTCCAGCATGAGCTCCTGTAAGCTCCTTTTGCCTGCTAACACGCATTTTCACTTTTTCCCTCCAGAAGACCCAAGATAAAAATAGTTTTTTTCAAAGACAGAAAGCAGCAATACTTGCACAGCTTTAAAGCGGTGAGGACCTTGTGTCATAGCTGTCAACTTTCGGATTTGAAAATAAGGGATGCCGAGAGGGTGGTGCAATGGCACCAAGTAGCCTCGCCACCCTGCGCTCCAGAGGCTGCGCGCGAACGGGTGAGCGAAAGAGCGAGCGCATAGACGGCAGGTAGGCTGTCTGTCTGGTTGGGCGTGAGGGTCTGGCTGCACAGGCATGCAAGCTCCGCCCCCCCCAGTCGGTCTCAGACTCCTTATTGGCAGCCGAGCAACGCAGCTGAGGAGCCTCCCTGGCCGGCAGGGAGGGAGAGGAGTTGCTTCTTTTGAAATCCGGGAAATTTAAGGGATAGCAACAATCCGGGATAGCAGCGGGAAACGGCATTGGAATAAGGGAGTTTCCCACAAAAAAAGGGAGGGTTGACAGCTATGAGTTGCTGGCCCTCACTGCCTCTTGTGGGAGCGAGTCCCGTAGGTTATGCTCTGCATGACAAGCCCTTTGCCTTCCAGCGCTCAGCTTTGTCGGATGTCTGTGAGTTCTAGTGTTACGACAGAGGGAGAAGAAACTTTTCTGTCTCCGGCTTCTCTGTGCCGGAGTTTGCCTCTGAATGTACCAGTTGCTGGGGATCACAACTGGGTGTTTATCATCCCCGCCCCACTGCCCTGCTCCTGGGCTTTCCAGAGGCACAGGGATGCTGGGCTGGCTAGACCCCTTGGGCCCGATCCATCCTCCAGCTTCTTCTGACATCCTCCGGAGCCGAGAACAGCGGCGACGGCAAAGGAGGCAGCTTGCGGGTCTGCTGACGCCAGTAATGTATTCCCAGTCATGACACAACGTGGCAGCATGTCATGAACCTCTTTCCCTGGGGACCGATGGCCTGTGATATTGGCTTTAACCCACGAAGTCTCCGGTTGGCGTGCAAATTCATCAGGCTTCGATATTGCTCTTGGACCACTGAATAATTTACACTTGCCACTCTCGGGCTGGGCCGGGTCATCGAAGTTCATGGGTTAATAACAGGGTGCAATTTTTTTCTTCTTCTTCCTCGGGGGGTGTGTGTGTGTGTGTGTGTGTGTGTGTGTGTGTGTGTGTGTGTGTGTGTGTTGGCTGTCAGCAGCTGGCTTGATAACATATGAAAGAATCCTATTCTCTTGATTAGATTTTGAAATGGATCAATTTTAATCAGCAGAACATCTGACCCACTCAATAAGAGTGTAGCATGGTGGCGGAAGGGTGGGGGGGGTGGACGACGGAGACCGGTGGCAGCGGCGGTGGGGGGGGGTCGGTGGGAGAGAGGATTTTTGGCTTATTTACAGAGCGGCGCGTTCCTTCCTCCGCAGTAGAGGCAAATGTTCAGGGCCGGAACCAGGCCCCACCCTGAAAATAAAATTGACTGCAGGGCTTTAAAAAACAACAACAACAAATTCCTGACTCCCCAGTCGTCCGCATTTGATCCATCTCTTAGAAAATCCATCGGTGCTGCTTAAGAGATAAGAGCGCCAGCTAAATGTTTGAGTCCAGTTATCCATTCTTATTGACTCGCCAATTGGGAAATGCTGCTTAATGGATGGAGGGAGGGGCGCGAGGGAGGGAGGGGTACCCCTAAGATGTCATCTGGCTAATGGGGCAAGCCACCAGCACTGGCTCACCTTGGCATTAGCACCCTGAAGACTGAGCCTGGATCGGATCTGTGCAACTCTTGCTAGGTCTTTTTGTTGTTAAGTTTCCCAGACATGGCTTGGTCTGCCTCTGATCTCAAACATAAGGCCTAGAACAGGGGTCAGCAACCCTTTTCAGCCATGGGCCGGTCCACCGTCCCTCAGACCATGTGGTGGGCCGGACTATTTTTTTTGGGGGGGGGGATGAACGAATTCCTATGCCCTACAAATAACCCAGAGGTGCATTTTAAATAAAAGCACATATTCTACTCATGTAAAAACACCAGGCAGCCCCACAAATAACCCAGAGATGCATTTTAAATAAAAGGACACATTCTACCATATATTCCGGCGTACAAGACGACTTTTTAATCCCGGAAAATCTTCTCTAAAATCGGGGGTCGTCTCGTACGCCGGGTATAGTTTTTCAGGCAACGCGATGCGGGGTTCCGCCCCGCCGCTGGCTGGGTGCGTTCGCCGCCTCAGCCGCCATGGAGCGCAACGGGCTCCTGTGCGGGGAGAGGGGAGGCTCTCCCCGCCGCTCCAGCCGCCAGCCACCGCCACCTCAGCCACCACGGAGCCCGGGCTGGGCGAGTATACCCCAAACTCTGTTTTTTAACATAAAAAGTTGGGGGTCGTCTTATACGCCCAGTCACCTTGTACGCCGGAAAATACGGTACTCATGGTAAAACAGGCTGATTCCCGGACCGTCTGCGGGCTGGATTTAGAAGGTGATTGGGCCGGATCCGGCCCACGGGCTTAGGTTGCCTACCCCTGGTCTAGAACCTTGAGATTATTTTTAAAAATGGAACACTGAAGATTCAGAGGCTTGCTTCTGGCACTGAAACAAGACCACATGTCTTTATGGAAGACTCGTGTGGATCCCGGCTAGATCCCTTCAGGGCCCTGAATTCCCAAGTCCTGCTTCCAATATCCAATTCTCCTGAGGTGGGCCGGTGGCCAATGGGGGTGGGTGGTGGGGGATGCCGTTGTTCTTATTTCTGGCATAAATTATGAACCTAATCCTAGCATAACGTAGTCCCATCTGCTCGCTCTTCAACGTTCTCCTCACCCAGCCTGTCAGTCCGACGCCACCCTTGAATTCAATTAAAGAGGAATATTGCAGCAATATGCATTCATCAGCAATATGGTGTTCATTGTTTTGACAGCAAAAAAAAGAGGGGGGGGTAGAATTTTGGGGTGGCTCTGCTGTTTACCTCTTGCTGGTTGGCTGTGATGCGAGGGTGGCAAAACCTTCAAGGGATCTCCCACTTTTGAGATCCCCGGATTTGCACTTTCAGAGATGCTCTGCCCAGGCTCTTCGTGAATTTTTGAGCCTTCTTTGGCAGTGGGTGGGGGGCGCTAGCCTAGGAGAAGCACATCCAGGAGACAGGGTTGATGGATTTGCTGGAAGCAACTGGAGGCATGGAGGTGGGGGGGGGGAACTGAAGATTCCTGCATTGATGTCTCTCTCCTGGTTTTCTTTTGTGCTTCAGATGTGCTGAATAATAATAATAATAATAATAATAATAATAATAATAATAATAATAATTTATTATTTGTACCCCGCCCATCTGGCTGGGTCCCCCCAGCCACTCTGGGCGGCTTCCAACAGAACATTAAAATACATTCTTCTTCTTCTTCTTCTTCTTCTTCTTCTTCTTCTTCTTCTGTCGTCACCCATCTGACTGGGTTGCCCCAGCCACTCTGAGCAGCTCCCAACCAAATATTAAAAACACAAGAAAGCATCAAACATTAAAAACTTCCCTGCAGGGGGTGGGGGAAAGAGATTTCCAGAATGTGGCAGCTAGAGTGTGACTGGGAGTGTCTGCCGAGACCACCGGTCCTGAAAGACCTACATTGGCTCCCAGTACGTTTCCAAGCACAATTAAAAATGTTGGTGCTGACCTTTAAAGCCCTAAACGGCCTCAGCCCAGTATACCTGAAGGAGCGTCTCCACCCCCATCGTTCAGCCCGGACACTGAGGTCCAGCGCTGAGGGCCTTCTGGCGGTTCCCTCACTGCGAGAAGCAAAACTACAGGGAACCAGGCAGAGGGCCTTCTCGGTAGTGGCACCCACCCTGTGGAACCCACTCCCACCAGATGTCAAGGAAATAAACAACTATCTGACTTTTAGAAGACATCTGAAGGCAGCCCTGTTTAGGGAAGTTCACTCTCAGCCTAACCTTGTGAGGATGAAATGGGGAGAAGACGTCTGTAGGCTACCTTGAGCTCCTTGGTGGAAAGGCGAGATATGGATGGAATAAATAAATAATACAAACATCTGGAAGGGGGGGAGCAGGTTAGGGGGAGCCGCTTCCAATTGCTGAGCAGGAATGGCTAAATCTGAGCTGGAGTCTGTGGGTCGCAAAGCAGGTTTACAGCCGAATCATAGCTGTCAACTTTCGGATTTGAAAATAAGGGATTTTTTCAAACTTTCGGATTTGAAAATAAGGATGCCGCAAGGGCGGTACAGTGGCACCAAGTAGCCTCGCCACCCTGGGATCCAGAGGCTGCGCGCGAACGGGTGAGCGAAAGAGCGAGCCCATAGACGGCAGGCAGGCTGTCTGTCTGGTTGGGCGTGAGGGTCTGGCTGCACAAGGCATGCAAGCTCCGCCCCCAGTCGGTCTCAGACTCCTTATTGGCAGCCGAGCAACGCAGCTGAGGAGCCTCCCTGGCCGGCAGGGAGGGAGAGGAGTTGCTTCTTTTGAAATCCGGGAAATTTAAGGATAGCAACAATCCGGGATAGCAGCGGGAAACGGCATTGGAATAAGGGAGTTTCCCACAAAAAAAGGGAGGGTTGACAGCTATGAGCCAAATCCCCTTTCTCCACTCTGGAGCCAAGGCAGTAAAAGAATTCTCAGTGTGGGAAACACTTCCTCTTGAAAATAATACCAATAAAATAGCTTCTGTGGGCCAGTATGTTTCAGAAACGAACCCATTCAGTGCCATGCTGTGAAATACCTCTTTGCTGCTCTGACTTGACCAGCCCTTCTAGGTGAGCAGCCTGCTTTGAGGAACACTTAGAGGTTGTGCCGTGCAGGCATCAGGGTTGGAAGGTGCCGCCGCCCCCCCGCCCCTAGGATGTAGCTTTTCGCAGCCCTGCTCTGCTTTTTGGGGGGGGGGTATTGATTCCACCCCTCCCAAACCTTTTCCAGCACTGCAGGGTGTGGCGCTTGAAAGCCTACAGCGCCTCGCGTACGGGGCAGAAAGGAGCCTCTTGGGTCAGATCCGGTCCTGCTCCGAGGGTCATGAGAACGGGGGGGGGGGGGAGAGCAAGCTTGATATGCACTTTGAGTGTGCGCAGTCATGGGGGCCTCGAGTGGAAAGAGTGTCGGAGGGCATGGGGCACTCGGGGAGAGCATTAGCAGCGATCAATCCCAGCTTCAAGATATGCTCTGAGCTGAAAAGACACCCACTGCTCCGACTTTGAAGACTCGCCGGGAACGGCCGTGCTCTTGAGGTTTGCTGCAGCCCCTTTGCAGAAATGCCCTCCCCTGGTTTTATCAAAAGGAAGGGGGGGGGAAGACATAAGAGCAGAGGAAGCTGCCTTAATATGGAGTTGGATGCTGGGGTCCATCTACCTCAGTATTGTCCACACTGACTGGCAGCAGCTTACCAGGGTTTTGGGCAGGAAGCCTCTCCCAGCCCTACCTACGGATGCCATTGGGTTTTGAACCGGGGTCCTTCTGCATGGGACGCAGGTGGCGCTGTGGTCTAAACCACAGAGCCTAGGGCTTGCCGATCAGAAGGTCGGCGGTTCGAATCCCCGCGACGGGGTGAGCGCCCCTTGTTCGGTCCCTGCTCCTGCCAATCTAGCAGTTCAGAAGCACGCAGTGCAAGCAGATAAATAGGTACTGCTCCGATGGGAAGGTAAACGGCGTTTCCGTGCGCTGCTCTGGTTCGCCAGAAGCGACTTTGTCATGGCCACATGACCCGGAAGCTGTACGCCGGCTCCCTCAGCCAGTAAAGCGAGATGAGCCCCGCAACCCCAGAGTCGGTCATGACTGGACCTAACGGTCAGGGGTCCCTTTACCTTTACCTTGCATGCCAGGCAGTGCCCTTCCCCTGTGTGGCCTTCAGGTGCCACAGGACTCCAGCTCCCATCATCCCTGGCCATTGGCTGTCCCAGCTGTGCCTGGTGGGATTTGGAGTCCAGTAGGTCCCTCACCCCTAGTCTAAAGGAACTGGAAATTGGGCAGACTACGGACTACCAGCTGAGGAGAGTTGAGGGAAATATGGGGTGCAGAGAGAGAAGGGGGGACTGGCCTGTGCCCCAACAGCTTATAATAAATATTCTGGAGTGGAAGGGGGGATTAAGCCCGAGGGGTGTGTGTGCATGCCATTATGCCAAAGGAACCCCCCCCCCCCCCCAGCGATTAAAGTAGCAGATTAAAACGACTGCAGCTCAAAACTGGAAGAATAAAAAGGAAGGCCAAAGAGGTAGCAAAGTAGGGGCCAGGTGAGTCTTCCTGGGGAAGTAGCTCCATCAATGGGCCACCGCCACCACTGAAAAGGCCCTGCCTCCAGATGCTCTGCCACTGAGCTGCAGGTCTTAAGTTGACATTTGCACGTTGTCCTAGTCTAGAATCATGGAATGGCTGGAAGCAGATGAGTGGTGGGAGGCACCGGCCGGGGAACCCCCAAGGGAACTCCCAGGGGAGTAGTGGTGGGATAGTAGTGGCTCCTTACGGGGTCCTTGCCACGGGATCACATTCATCCAGTGCTTTACCAGCTGCACTGGCTCCCGGTGGAGTACAGGGTCAGGTTTAAGGTGCTGGTTTTGACCTTTAAAGCCCTATGCGGCCTAGGACCCTTGTACCCACGGGACCGCCTCTCCTGGTATGCCCCACGGAGGACCTTAAGGTCCACAAATAACAACACTTTGGAGGTCCCGAGCCTCAAGGAGGTTAGATTGGCCTCAACACTGGCCCCGACGTGGTGGAACGCTCTGTCACAAGAGACCAGGGCCCTGCGGGATTTGACATATTTCCGCAGGTCCTGCAAGACGGAGCTGTTCCGCCTGGCCTTTGGCTTAGACTCACTCTGACCCCTTATATGGGATTTGGTCTATAAATTTTCCCTTGGGTTTTTTTTGCTGGCCCATGGATAGCTGGCTTGGGTGAATATCTGATGTTTCTCCCTTTATGGTCTTGATTTATGAGCTACTACTAAATGAGGCTGCGTTTTAAGTTGTATTTTAAGCCGTATTTTAATTAAGCCGTGTTTTTTTGGGTTGTCCCCCCCCATTACGTTTTATTGTAATTTATATTTGGTGTTTGCCGCCCTGAGCCCGGCCCTGGCCGGGGAGGATGGGGTATAAATAAAAATTGATGATGATGATGATGAGTGGTCAGAGGGAGAAGGAGGAGTGGACTGGGAGGAGGAAGAGGTAACAGGGTTTAGTGAGCAGAAAGAAGCTGCGGCAGAGAGCAGTCCAGAATCAGAGCCAGAAGCAGAGGCTGGAGAGGAGTGGGGTCCGAGAGGCAGAGATGAGTCAGGCTGCTGAGGAAGGAAGGAAGGGTGTCTTCCCCTCCTGCTGTGACCAGCTCCCCTCTGCCCTGGCCTTCAAGAACCCAAAGAGGACGGAGCAAAGACCGGCAAGATGAAGGAGCCTCCGATTGCTTGGGAAGAAGCCAGGGGAGGAGGAGACTTAGAGGGCAGTGCTAGGTTTGGCCTCCTGAGCTGTTTGTTTCTTTGAATAAGGAGGTAACTTCGCTGACCCTTGTTGAGTTATTGCTTCCCCGACCCCAGCCCTGACATCTACCTTTGCATAGACTTGGACTCCCAGCAGGGCCCGGGTTCAGGAATTATGGGAATGGGAGTCCAGCAAGCCCTGGGGATCCAAAGTCCAAGAACACCCAATTGGACAAGTTCTTGGAGGATGCAACCACTAGTCCTGATGGCTGTATCCTACCTCCAATAGCAGACTCTTCTTACGGAGTTATATATAACATATTGAGGCGCTTGCAACTGCCAGGGAGGCGGGAAGGAGGCCTGAGTGTAGTACCTGTGGCCTTTCCTACTGCTGGTTTCGACCCTCTGAATGGAGACATTCCCGTTTTTGAAGCCATCTCCCCTTCTTCTTGTGCACAGCGATGAATTCCTCTTTTAAGATGATATGATGCCTGCAGTGTTTTAGAAGCAAGTGTCTTAGAAACAAAGAACGTGTTTTCCATTGCTGTGTAAATTGTGTGCAAATTTAAGCAAGGAGCTGGTCGGTGAACCAACTAAACCCCATGTTATTAATTGATTCCACAGTTATTTAATTGCGGAGTGGTCCTATTCAAGATGCTTTTAGTTCTCTCTCTCTCTCTCTCTCTCTCTCTCTCTCTCTCTCTCTCTGTGTGTGTGTGTGTGTGAGAGAGAGAGAGAGAGAGAGAGAGAGAGAGAGAGAGAGAGTTGGACAGTTGACTTTTTGCCTTTTGTGGAAAATATGAAGGCTCCAGGGAAACTGGCGGTCTAATTAAATTAGCAATTAGATGTATTTTAATGCTTACAGTTTTGGGGTGATGTGATTCTCTAGCATTTTCCCCACCTGCCAACATTTGGGGCCGCTCCCTCTTTGCTTTGCTTTCCAAAGACACAAGGTTGTTGTTTTTTGTTGCTTCCGCTTAAGACTTTTTCCATGTAAAGAACAAAGGCAAAACTTCTGTAGCCCTGAAACAGCTGTAGAGAAATCATGCTGATGAAGCTAAGCTGTTTTGTCAAAGCATATATCATAGAGTTGTATGGGAGCCTGGAGATAATCTAGGGCAGTGATGGCTAACCTTGACACTCCAGATGTTTTGGGACTACAACTCCCATCATCCCTGACCACTGGTCCTGTTAGCTAGGGATGATGGGAGTTGTAGTTCCAAAACATCTGGAGTGTCAAGGTTAGCCATCACTGACTAGGGCAACTCCCTTTTCCGATGCAGAATCTAGGGTGTAAGATGCAATCATAGCATTCCTGACAGATGACCCATCAGTCTCTGCTTAAACACCTCACCGAAGGAGAGCCAACTATATTTTTCTATATTGAATAATAGAGTGCAATTGTGATGTTATTACTCCATTTAATTAATTAATTAAACTTGTATATGTTTAAAAATAATAAACAATTATTATTTCAAAAAAATGAAAGGCACAAATACAGGATGGGTGACACCTGGCTTGAGAGCAGTACATGTGAAAAGGATCTAGGAGTCTTGGTAGACCACAAACTTGACATGAGTCAACAGTGTGATGCAGCAGCTAAAAAAGCCAATGCAATTCTGGGCTGCATCAATAGGAGTATAGCATCTAGATCAAGGGAAGTAATAGTACCACTGTATTCCGCTCTGGTCAGATCTCACCTGGAATACTGTGTCCAGTTCTGGGCACCACAGTTCAAGAAGGATACTGACAAGCTGGAACGTGTCCAGAGGAGGGCAACCAAAATGGTCAAAGGCCTGGAAACGATGCCTTATGAGGAACGGCTTAGGGAGCTGGGTATGTTTAGCCTGGAGAAGAGAAGGTTAAGGGGTGATATGATAGCCATGTTCAAATATATAAAAGGATGTCATATAGAGGAGGGAGAAAGGTTGTTTTCTGCTGCTCCTGAGAAGCGGACACGGAGCAATGGATTCAAACTACAAGAAAGAAGATTCCACCTAAACATTAGAAAGAACTTCCTGACAGTAAGAGCTGTTCGACAGTGGAATTTGTTGCCAAGGAGTGTGGGTGGAGTCTCCTTCTTTGGAGGTCTTTAAGCAGAGGCTTGACAGCCACCTGTCAGGAATGCTTTGATGGTGTTTCCTGCTTGGCAGGGGGTTGGACTGGATGGCCCTTGTGGTCTCTTCCAACTCTATGATTCTATGATTCACTTTTAATTAACAATGAATGAGAAATGATTTAAAATAGTGTGGCACAGCTGATTGAGGGGAAGGATTTTTGGAAGGCAGCCTCAAGAACTTTTATATTTTGGGCCCCTTGTGGGGTCGATCACAGATCCGTGGGGAAATGTTTACCTGCCCCTGGTTTATGGATGAACCTCAGCAAGTCAGACTGAAGTACCAAGCTCACTTGCCCCAGGAGGAGGAGGAGATTTGCTGAGATTGCTCTAGTTTCAATGAACCCCCGCTCAGCATTCCGTACACACCGGGGAATCCTGGTTTAAAACAAACTCTGGCTAGTTTAATATGCCAGCTTCGTAAACTGTGGTTTGATGCTGGCTTGTTTTGAAATTGACCAGGGTTTGCATTGGACCAGGATTCTCTGCTGATACGTAACAATAAGTGGAGATATGAGGAAATAGAAAGTTGGCAGGATCTCCTCCTGGCCATGCAGTGCGGAGAGAGAGGAGGAATGTGAGACTCAGGGAGAAGCCAGCTGAGAGGCTTGCATGTCCATGTGGCACTAAACCATGGGTTGGTGTTGTCTGCAAATGCAGCCTCAGACCTGTTCCAAAAAAGCAATACTGATATTATTTCTGCAGCCATGTGCATGACGCTTTATATAGTACAGAAGGACAGGTCCAATGTAAAATTGGACCCAGGGTGTGGGGACGGCAAAAGAAAGGGCATCAGGCTAGAGGAAGGAATATGTGATAGTTTCACTTATATGATTACAGTGGTATCTTGGTTTATGAACAACTTGGATTAAGAACACTGCAAACCCAGAAGTAGGAGTTTTGGTTTGTGAACTTTGCCTTGGAATAAGAACATATTCCGCTTCCCGTTGAATGTGTTCCAGTGGGAGCCACAGTGTGGTTAAGAGCGGTAGACTTGTAATCTGGTGAACTGGGTTCGCGTCTCTGCTCCTGTCATGATTGAGGACCTAGGAGAAATTATAATTAATCTCGTAACCTTCTGTTTAGTTTAGCTTTACCAACCAGGAACCGTTGAGGTTGTGAGCGTTTCAGCCTAGTTAAGTGTTTATGTATGAACGTCCCTGAAGAAACGATAATAGTGAAACGGGGATAATACAAGCTAGCCGCCCGTCGGGAGAAGCAGACGTGGACTCCTGAGAGACTTTAGCACTTTATGACATTGGACTTGTTGCACATCGGACATTGCACTTTTGAATCTCTTTGCACCTTTTGAGACATTTGTACGTTGTATGGAGTGGATTTCCTCCGGTTGCATATGCATATATATATATATATATATATATATATATATATATATATATGATTGAATATTCTTCACGGTTTGCGTCATTTTGATATATTATTCTACTGTACCGTGTTGTCTGTTTTTGTATTTGCTGGGTGACCTTGGGCTAGTCACCCTTCTCTGAAGTCTCTCAGCCCCACTCACCTCACAGAGTGTTTGTTGTGGGGGAGGAAGGGAAAGGAGAATGTTAGCCGCTTTGAGACTCCTTCGGGGAGTGATAAAGCGGGATATCAAATCCAAACTCCTCTTCTTCTTCTTCTAAATTGAGTCCCCCGCTGCTATAGGAAAGCACGCCTTGGTTTAAGAACACTTTGGTTTAAGAACGGACTTCCAGAACGGATTAAGTTCGTAAACCAAGTTACCACTGTACTGTTACCTATTATCCAAAATAATCGACATTTTAAAACTGGATGTGAGCTGATTCCCTCATGGGGATTATGTGCTTGCTATAAGCCCCTTGATACTCCGTGCATTTAGTCACCGTTAACATGGAGAATGACTGGCCTGATGAGAATTTGCAATCCATGCTATGTACATGTCGGACATATATTTGCAGAATTGGATAGATGGGGATGGAGTCTCCTCTTCTCCTCACCAACCTTTTCCCCCTGTGGTAACAAATTAACTCCTGTCCGGAGTTAATACAGAGCTTGGTGCTATTATAGCAGCATCAATGCAGTTTTAAGAAACCTTCTGCAAGACAGAAGTACTCGAGTAATGACCGCCATAATGGCTTATTATCCACTCTCCCTCGTGTCAGCGGGAATGCAAGATATATCAGCTCCTGATTAAAAACATTAGTGACTTCAGGAGGTTAAATATGCATATTATATCATCCCTGGCGTTTTTATTTTCTCCAGAGCGATGGAGAGGCCGAGATTAAAAGAGAGCGCGTCTCGGCAATAGTGGTACTGGTTCAAAATGGCAAAATAATTTTTTGCAATATATAATTTTGAAAGTAAGTGCTTGTTTTGATTCAAGTGATTGAGCGTCTGTGTAATTGAAATGTGGAGTTAGCTGTTTGAAGGTAGCTGTATGACTGGGATTATGAGGCTTGAACAGGCAAACCTTGCAGCAAAGGTGGGAAACACTCCCCCCCCCCCCGAATGTGGGCCTGGGGCTAGATATCATCAACCCTCTGGGTTGCCTCCCCCCCACAACCATCAGGTGCTCAGTGGGGATGGAAATATCTACCAGTATTGGTTTCCTCAGTTTCACATTTTCCCAACCTTAAATTTCGTTCATTTTGCAGCAATTTGTGATTGATTTATTTTAACTCCTCATGAAAATTCACCAGCATTTTAGTGCAAAATTTTCCTTAAAAACACATTTTTATATGTGCTCCTTACTAATGTACACATTTTTGCAACCGCTTTCCCCTAATACTATGCTTTTTAAATGTTATGTTCGCTAATGTCTTCATTTCGATGCACACTTCCCCAGAATGTATGCATTTCTGCAAACATTGTTCAGGGAAACGACTTTGCTAAATTCAGGTAAGTGTGACTTGCGAAGGATAGCTGCGTTTTGGTGTGCGTATTGTTCTGGAAAGTGCAGAATGGATGGAATCGGCTTCAGATGTGAACAGAGTCGGAATTCCATCCCTAGTGGGGAGGGGAAAGGGCTTGTGACGTTGTACTAAGTATGTGATTGCAGCTTCTCTCTGCGAGAAAACCCACCGCATGGAAATCAAAGCGGAAGGGAACATGCCTCATCCAGCTTGCTATTCTTTACAAATAAGCAGAAAGGAGTCCATCCATCGTGCTGTTGCACATGCAGTTACCGTACCTTTCTTGAAGTTTGAAGCTTTAAATAATCGTAAGAAAGTTCAGCTGTGTGTTGGCTTCATTTGCATGTTTCCACCGAGATTCCTAAATTATTTCCCCCCTGTTCCACGTCCTGGACAGATCAAGGGTGATGGGGAGTTTGCTGCACTTCTTCATCGACCCTGGGTCCCAAACCAGTGAGGTTCCAGAGTTGACCTTCCACAGATAATTGTGTGGATGTGAGCATAGCTGTCAACCTTCCCTTTTTTTGCGGGAAACTCCCTTATTCCAATGCCGTTTCCCACTGCTATCCCGGATTGTTGATATCCCTTAAATTTCCCGGATTTCAAAGGAAGCAGCTCCTCTCCCTCCCTGGCGGCCAGGGAGGCTCCTCAGCCGCGTTGCTTGGCTGCCAATAAGGAGTCTGAGACCGACTGGGGGTGGAGCTTGCATGCCTTGTGCAGCCAGACCCTCACGCCCAACCAGCCAGCCAGCCTGCCTGCCGTCTACGCGCTCGCTCTTTTGCTCACCCGTTGGCGCACAGCCTCTGGAGCGCAGGGTGGCGAGGCTACTTGGTGCCATTGCACTGCCCTCGCGCCATCCCTTATTTTCAAATCCAAAAGTTGACAGCTATGAATGTGAGGCATGACCCTACTCACTGTAATCTGGGAAATTGCTGGTTGGTGTAACATTTCCTTATGCATCCTGGGCGGAGGACAAAAGTTGGAAAGGGAGTGAATGTTTGGTGATGATTAAATTAATCAGTGATGATTAAATGGGCACAAGACTTTGGACATAATATTCTATTTGAAGAGTAGGAAAGATTGTGGAAAGTAGAATTGAAGTTTACAGATTGTTCCTTATTGAAGGAGAATTATATGAAAATGATGTATAGATGGTATATTACGCCAGTCAAAATGGTAAAAATGTACAAAACTGGATCAAGTACATGTTGGAAGTGTAAAGAAAAAGGAGGGACTTTTTATCACATGTGGTGGGAATGTAAAGAAGAAAAAATACTGGGAAATGATTTATAATGAACTGAAGAAAATGTTTAAAATGACTTTTGTTAAAAGACCAGAAGCATTTTTATTAGGGATTTTAGGAAAAGATATTCCAAAGACATTAAAGAACTTGTTTATGTATGCCACAACCGCAGCAAGAGTTTTGGTAGCACAAAGATGGAAGAAAGAAGAGTTACCAACAAAGGAACAATGGCAAGAAAAACAGATGAGTTCTGCGGAACTGGCAAAATTAACAAACAAATTGCGTGAAAAGGACAATCGGGATTTTAAAGAAGATTGGGATCTATTTACAAACTATTTGAAAAAACAACAAACAGAAGGATTTGAATAAACACCCACAAACTTTATTGAAAATTTATTAATAACCAAGATTTGGAATAACATGAAAACAAATGTTAAATGGGCAATACGCAGAAAGAATTGGAAGCTGGGGGATGTCCTGGGGTGGGTGGGTGTAACATTTCCTTATGCATCCTGGACGGAGGACAAAAGTTGGAAAGGGAGTGAATGTTTGGTGCAGGGTGGGGAGAAGTTTGTCCTTATTTTGCCCGCCCCCCCCCCCAGGTCAAAATGGCTCTTGAGATCACCTCCCTGTTTCTCACCGAAACGCCCCCCCTGCCTGCCTGTATCCCCCCTTTTCTGCCATGTGACAGCAACTGTTAATTCCAGTTTCTGGAGCATGCCCCGTTCCGGAGGCTTTTATTTCTTTGCGGGTGAAAAACATTGATGCCGTGTGCAGCGAGAGCCTTTTGTGTGGAACTTAGGTTCCTGAAAAATTTATTTACTGCTACTGAGATCTGCAGGAGTGAATTGATGTTTATCTCCAGTAGTTCTTGCCAGGGAGAAAGCGGCAAGAGAAAAGCGGGGAGCGGTGCATTTCTCTCTCCCAACCCCTTGAGAGGCCTTTTAAATAAGTGTCTAATAGTAGCCTCTGTGATGGCCAAGCGGCTGGCTTGATAGACAGCACAAGGGGATATTATTAGCCATAAGCTCACTTCATCTTTCCCTCGCCTTTTCAGAGGATGCGTTCTGTCTTTACGGCTGGTGCGTCCTGGACACACCAAGTATTTGAAGCTAAGCAAAATTATACCGGCTGTTACCGCTCCTCGGTCGATAATACTGGGAAGTATACTTGAACAGCTCTTTTCCAGCTCACCTCCTGACACGGAGCGGGTCCCATCTGTGCAGCCGCAGCTCAGAATTGAGCTGGTCAAAAGAAGCAACTCAGCTTCTTCCTAGAGGGCAAGGTCTCCGGCCAGACCCAGGGCAGGGCGCTGAGTCCCACTGAGTCCAGGTTTTTTATTAATAAAAAAATAGCAAATAATTCTGTGTCCGGGACCACAAAACGTGCATCAAGAAGGCTTCCTGTTGACATGCGAATGTCTGCATAGTGTGCTCTTTCCTTGGCTTTGCTTGATTTGTTCAGAGACCGTAAGCAGAGTGGTCCGTCTATTCCAGTACGAGAGCCAGTGTGGTGTAGTGGTTAAGAGTGGTGGACTTGTAATCTGGTGAACCGGGTTCGCGTCTCCGCTCCTCCACTTTGTTTGTTGTGGGGGAGGAAGGGAAAGGAGAATGTGAGCCGCTTTGAGACTCCTTCGGGTAGTGATGAAGCGGGATATCAAATCCAAACTCTTCTTCTTCTTCTTCTTCTTCTTCTTCTTCTTCTTCTTCTACATTCCTACCTCGGAAGTTGAGTGGAAGTCCGTTTGACTTCCAAAACGTTCGGAAACCAAGGCACAGCTTCCAATTGGCTGCAGGAAGCTCCTGAGGCACAAGGAATTGAGTGGAGGCATAGTTGCCTTTCTGCTGATCATAAGGACTAGAAACTTTATTTTTGTAGCTGAAAGCTGGGCTTGTCAGGATGCTGATTTGTCTATTAGATATGGAATACTTATGGAGCTGCTTTATCCTGCCAGAGGGGTGAGGGGCTCCAGGCCCCAAAGCAAAATGGTCTGGCCCTCAGAAGTCCTCTCAGGCCACACCTGCCTTGATTTGCACCCTGTATATTTTTCCCTGGCTGGAATGTGTCTCTGAACTCTGCGATTGCCTCTTACCCACCTGAACGGAGGATGGAGAGCTGTGTGTGTAGAAACTAGTACAAGGGGAAATGATTGCTCTGCCCAGGTCTGCCTCTGGCCCTGCCCAGAGAGGCACGTAGCGCTGGGGTGGAAAAAGACTCCCCACCCCATGATGCAAAATAACAACAACAACAACAAAAACAATTTATATATTTATACCCCGCCCACCTGGCTGGGTTTCCAGCAAAATACTAAAATACAATAATTCAATAACAATAACCGGCTCCCCAGGAGCCTCGCAGCAGCGCCGTCGCTTGGTAAGTTTCCAGCGCCGTCGTTCTGTGCGTGCTTACGTAATAAAAATAAGACATCCCCTCAAAATAAGCCATAGTGTTTTTTTTGAGGGGAAAAAATATATAAGACGGTGTCTTAAAATAGGGGAAACATGGTAGATGCCGTGAGACAGGAGGCTGGTCCAGGCCTGCGTTTTCCGCTAGCTCCATTGATTTTGAGCCGGCGCTGCTGCCTCATTGTGGGTCAGAGAGGGCAGGACTTGGCCCCAGGACAGCAGCCTGAGCTGGAGGCTGGGAGGAAAGTCCGAGCTGCTAATGGGCTGAGGTGGAATTCCTTTTTCTTCACAGAGGCCCACTGCTTGCTGTAGGTTCCTCTGTTCGCTGGGCTGGATGGAAAAATGGTTCTTGGGTCACTTTTTCCTCAAGCCTGCTTTCTTTGCTCCTCAGATAATCTGAGACAGGAAGAAAGGCTCCCCCCCATCCCCAAAGTTTGGAGGTGCCGTTGAAGCAAACAAGAGGCTTGCTAAATGGCCACAGCCCCCCACACTTCGCTCTCCCAACCATCTTGTGTAGCAGATTTTGCAAAATCTGGAAGTGTCCATGCGCTGCACGTCAACGGGTCCTAAATAGGTTAGCAGGGAGGAAGTGGATTTCGCCAGCCCTCCCCCTTGTTGCGAGTCCCAGGGCGCCTTTGGGGGGTCTTGGAGAATTCGCTTTTAAGATGCAAAATCAGGCTTGTCTTTCATTAGTCTCACTCCAGGGGCTCCTCAAGCTGCAGAAAGGAAAAGGGAAGAAAGGATCCTGAATTGGAGTCCTCACAGGGCCCTTTGCTCTGTGGTTCTTCTGGCAGGCCGCCAGGAGCCTCCAGCCTCAATCCTGAGGCTGCGATGGAACATCGCATCCGCTTTCCCCTTGCCAAAGCTGGGAGTCCTTTGCGGGGGGCGGGGTGGGTGTTAATAGCCCAGATTCGTTACCAGGGAAGGGATGGATTCCTTGCCCTGGTGTGCGTTTTGCACATTCGCGAAATGAGCTTAGAATCACAGAGTTGGAAGAGACCACAAGGGCCATCCAGTCCAACCCCCTGCCAAGCAGGAAACACCATCAAAGCATTCCTGACAGGTGGCTGTCAAGCCTCTGCTTAAAGACCTCCAAAGAAGGAGACTCCACCACACTCCTTGGCAGCAAATTCCACTGTCAAACAGCTCTTACTGTCAGGAAATTCTTCCTAATGTTTAGGTGGATTCTTCTTTCTTGTAGTTTGAATCCATTGCTCCGTGTCCGCTTCTCTGGAGCAGCAGAAAACTTTTCTCCCTCCTCTATGACACCCTTTTACATATTTGAACATGGCTATCATATCACCCCTTAACCTTCTCTTCTCCAGGCTAAACATACCCAGCCCCCTAAGCCGTTCCTCATGAGGCATCGTTTCCAGGCCTTTGACCATTTTGGTTGCCCTCCTCTGGACACGTTCCAGCTTGTCAGTATCCTTCTTGAACTGTGGTGCCCAGAACTGGACACAGTATTCCAGGTGAGGTCTGACCAGAGCTGAATACAGTGGTACTATTACTTCCCTTGATCTAGATGCTATACTCCTATTGATGCAGCCCAGAATTGCATTGGCTTTTTTAGCTGCTGCATCACACTGTTGACTCATGTCAAGTTTGTGGTCTACCAAGACTCCTAGATCCTTTTCACATGTACTGCTCTCAAGCCAGGTGTCACCCATCCTGTATTTGTGCCTTTCATTTTTTTGGCCCAAGTGTAGTACTTTACATTTCTCCCTGTTAAAATTCATCTTGTTTGCTTTGACATTTGTATTTGCTTCATTCACCGTAACTCTTGTTTCTGTTGGAAATCTTCCCTGGATAGTGTGTGAGTGTAGCTTTTGCAAACCCTCTCCTTTCGGGCGCTTTCTGTACAATTTTGACTCTGTGAGGAAAAGTTTTTTTTTTTTTTTTGGTAAGGTGAATTATCTGGCAGATGCAGTGCTCTGTGATTTTCTCCCTATGCCTCCGTAGAATCACGTCGTGCATGAGAATTGAAACAGTAATTGAATCATCTGAAATCTGCAAGTGCACTCTGATACATGCCTGAACGTATGAAAATCATTAAAAAAAAAAATGAAACAATATGGGTGCACACGCGCACCCACCCCTGGATAATATGGGCTAACTCTAGGGATGCTGCCCTCTCGAGTTGCGGGGGGAGGGGAGCCCAGGGCAAGTGACCCATAGTGGGACTCCCCATAATGAAGACGGGCGGAGCATGAAGGGATTTCTTCACGCCACACCTGGACACTTTGGTGCTCTGTGCACATAATAATATAATAATAGTAATTTATTATTTGTACCCCGCCCATCTGGCTGGGTCCCCCCAGCCACTCTGGGCAGCCTCCAACAGATATTAAAATACATTAAAATACCACAGGTTAAAAACTTCCCTAAACAGGGCTGCCTTCAGGAATTTTCTAAATGTCAGATAGTTGTTTATCTCTTTGACCTCTGATGGGAGGGTGTTCCACAGGGCGGGTGCCACTACCGAGAAGGCCCTCTGCCTGGTTCCCTGTAGCTTTGCTTCTCGCAGTGAGGGAACCGCCAGAAGGCCCTCGGCGCTGGACCTCAGTGTCCGGGCTGAACGGTGGGGGTGGAGACGCTCCTTCAGGTATACAGGACCAAGGCCGTTGAGGGCTTTAAAGGTCAGCACCAACACTTTCAATTGTGCTCGGAAACGTACTGGGAGCCAGTGTAGGTCTTTCAAGACCGGTGTTATGTGGTCTCGGCGGCCGCCTCGCAGTCACCAGTCTAGCTGCCGCATTCTGGATTAGTTGTAGTTTCCAGGTCACCTTCAAAGGTAGCCCCACGTAGAGCGCATTGCAGTAATCCAAGCGAGAGATAACTAGAGCATGCACCACTCTGGCGAGACAGTCTGTGGGCAGGTAGAGTCTTAGCCTGCGTACCAGATGGAGCTGGTAGACTGCTGCCCTGGATACAGAATTAACCTGCGCCTCCATGGACAGCTGTGAGTCCAGAATGACTCCCAGGCTGCGCACCTGGTCCTTCAGGGGCACAGTTACCCCGTTCAGGACCAGGGAGTCCTCCACACCCGCTCGCACCCTGTCCCCCCAAAACAGTACTTCTGTCTTGTCAGGATTCAACCTCAATCTGTTAGCCGCCATCCATCCTCCAACCGCCTTCACTGGTTCTGATTTGAAAGAGAGGTAGGAATGACGGCATTTTCCCCACACTTGTCATCCTTTGGGGAGTGGGTCTTGTGGAACTGAAGAGAAGAAAGGTGAGCTCCCCCCAAAAAAATTATATGCACAACGGTCCTGCAAGGTGGGTTAGTCTGGAAGAGAGGGCCGCTGCCCCACGGTTACGCATGCATAGACTGAGCTCCCAGGCGCATGAGGGATTCGAACCTGCGTTTCCTGGCCTGAGAGTCCAGCTGCTCTGTAATCCTGGGTTTCCATGAATACATTGAAGCAGCCCGTACCCTCCTGGTTTTTATTTTGGGGATGCACAGACCACCTGCTTGGAAACACAGAAGCTCTGGATGTTGAGCTTCTGCGACTTCTGAGGCTTCTGTGTTTTTCTTTCTTTTATTGCTAGCGTTGTGCTCTTTTTCTCCTCACCCCCCACCCTGCCCGCCTTGCTCCCCAATGACTTTCACTCCCGCGCTTGAGTGTCAAAAGAAATTACCGCAATGTAGGTGCTGCAAAGTTCACATTATCAGCGGAGACCTTAAAACAAGTGACTTGTTTAGTTAGGCTGGTTTCGAGGTTTGTCATTTGGGGTTGGGAGGGGAGGGAGGTGGGGAGAGAGGGGGGATTGTTCCTTTTGCTCCCCTTCCAAAGGAGTTATAACATGTTTGCAAAATGCAAATGTCTATTCAGGGGAGGGCATCGCTCTGAGCGTGTACCCTAGAGAGGCCATCAAGGCACAAAATGCTCTCCTTTCCTCTAAAACTTCAATGCATTAGCTCCTCAGTTTGCATGCTGTGATGGTGGCAAAGTTAAGAGCCCCCCCTCCCATCTTCCATCCATTGATTGCAATTAGTGCAAAGGATTAAGGGGTGGCTGACTAGCTGAGTGAGACCAAGGCAGTGGCAAGTGGTGGTGGCCACAGACCCAGACCCCATGTTCTCTGCTTCATCGATTTGTTGTTTCGGTTTTGCCTAACTTTTCCCCTCTGAAAAGATTCTCTTTGGAAGTTCTCTTCCCTAAGTTGTAGCTCCCTCCACATGGAATTTTTTCTGCCTAGCCTCCAGATAGGGACCCGGGTGGCGCTGTGGGTTAAACCACAGAGCCTAGGGCTTGCTGATCAGAAGGTTGGCGGTTTGAATCCCTGCGACGGGGTGAGCTCCCGTTGCTTGGTCCCAGCTCCTGCCCACCTAGCAGTTCGAAAGCACGTCAAAGTGCAAGTAGATAAATAGGTACTGCTCCAGAGGGAAGGTAAATGGCGTTTCCGTGCGCTGCTCTGGTTCGCCAGAAGCGGCTTTGTCATGCTGGCCACATGACCCGGAAGCTGTACGTTGGCTCTCGGCCAGTAAAGCGAGATGAGCGCCGCAACCCCAGAGACGGACACGACTGGACCTAATGGTCAGGGCTCCCTTTACCTTTACTAGCCTCCAGATGCCAGATGGAGCCACTGCCATGTGCCCAGCAGTGCTGTCTCCATGCAAAAGATCCTTCCTCCCCAGCGTTCAAAATTTGCTCAGTGCCAGGTGCATTTTGTGACCAAGTGAAGATGCCCAGGCGCCAGGGTGGAACTGGAGGTTCCTACCTGGGGATTCTCGGATCTGGAGTGTTTTCACACACTAGCAACAAGTTCTGTAGAATTCTATCCATTATATTTTACCTGCACAATCAGAATGAATTTCAGGAACCAAAAAGTTGTAATGAAAAGTACAACTTCCGAGCTGTCTGGCCCCCAAATGGCAACTAGGCATTCCATTTAGGCAACTGTAATCCTGGCTCAAGGGACGCGGATGTCGCTGTGGGTTAAACCACAGAGCCTAGGGCTTGCCGATCAGAAGGTCGGTGGTTCGAATCCCCGCGACGGGATGAGCTCCCGTTGCTCGGTCCCTGCTCCTGCCATCAAAGTGCAAGTAGATACCGTATTTTTCGCTCCATAATGCGCCCCGGACCATAACGCGCACCTCGTTTTTAGAGGAGGAAAACAGGAAAAAAAATTTTTTCTGGTTTTCCTCCTCTAAAAGGCTAGGAGGGAAGAGAGAAAGAAGGAAGGAAAGAAAGGAAAGAAAGAAGGAAAGAAGGGTGAGAGAGAGAAGGGAGGGAAGGAGGGAGGGAGGAAGGAAGGAAGGAAGGGGTGAGAGGGAAAGAGAGAGAGAGAGGAAGCGGCCCTTCTCCCACTGGCGGTGGCGACGGAGGAAGGGAAAGCAGCCCTCCTCCGCTCTTCCTCTCCTCCGCTGCTTTCCTCTCCTCTGCTCTTCCCCCGCTGGCGATGGCCACGGAGGAGGGCAAAGCAGCCCGAATTCGGGCTGCTTTCCCCTCCTCTGCTCTTCCCCCGCTGGCAGTGGCCACGGAGGAAGGGAAAGCAGCCCGAATTCGGGCTGCTTTCCTCTCCTCCGCTGTTCCCCTGCTGGCGGTGGCCACAGAGGAAGGGAAAGCAGCCCGAATTCGGGCTGCTTTCCTCTCCTCCGCTGTTCCCCCGCTGGCGGTGGCCACGGAGGAGGGGAAAGCAGCTCAGGGGAGCGTCAGAGGCGGGCAGCAGCAGAAGCGGCACCCAGTGCCTTCGCTCCATAACGCGCACAGACTTTTCCCCTTCCTTTTTTGGAGGAAAAAAGTGCGCGTTATGGAGCGAAAAATACGGTAAATAGGTACCGCTCCAACGGGAAGGTAAACGGCGTTTCCGTGCGTTGCTCTGGTTCGCCAGAAGCGGCATAGTCATGCTGGCCACATGACCCGGAAGCTGTACGCCGGCTCCCTTGGCCAATAAAGCGAGATGAGCGCCGCAACCCAAGAGTCGTCCGCGCCTGGACCTAATGGTTTTTTACCTTCCCGCCATAGCTGTCAACCCTCCCTTTTTTTGGCAGGAAACTCCCTTATTCCAGTGCCGTTTCCCGCTGCTATCCCGGATTGTTGATATCCCTTAGATTTCCCGGATTTCAAAGCAAGCAGCTCCTCTCCCTCCCTGCCGGCCAGGGAGGCTCCTCAGCTGCGTTGCTCGGCTGCCAATAAGGAGTCTGAGCCCGACTGGGGGCGGAGCTTGCATGCCTTGTGCAGCCAGACCCTCACGCCCAACCAGACAGACGGCCTGCCTGCTGTCTATGCGCTCGCTCTTTCGCTCACCTGTTCGCACACAGCCTCTGGAGCGCAGGGTCGCGAGGCTACTTGGTGCCATTGCACCGCCCTCTTGGCATCCCTTATTTTCAAATCCAAAAGTTTGAAAAAATCCCTTATTTTCAAATCTGAAAGTTGACAGCTATGGGTTGTTGTGGTGAGGAAACAGCCCAACGCGATTCCAGAGAACACGTCGGGGGGGGGGGATCAATAAATTGCCAACCCTCTAGAGCAATTTGGTCTGAAAGTGCTGATCACTGGAAATTTTGAGATTACTGAGGCACTGTTGTGCAGTGAGAACAATCCCGTTTGGAAGGGAAGCCTGCGTACTCTCACCAATTCCCATTTCTCCAGTACTGATGGGCAGCCTTTTTGTCTACACATTCACAGGCTGCAAAATGGGGAGCATTTTTGCAGGGAGAGAGGCAAAGTGCAGTGAAAAGGGCCTTGTAGCAAACTTAATCTCTTTCTGGTGACTATGGACTCATTACCTGCCATTTTGTGAAATGCCCCAAGATCTTCAGATGAACGGCGGTATGCAAATTTAATAAACAGCAGCAATCTTTTCCCACAATCCACCTGGGAGCAATGCTTTATGACGAGACAGCATCGTTTCACAGTGGACTTCCAGGGAAATAAAATGGTGGCTGCTGGAAGAAAGCCCTGTGACTAGACAAGGGAGCAATGTTGGCCCCCTTCTTGCCGGCTTCCCCTTCCCCTTCCCCTTCCCCTTCCCCTTCCCCTTCCCCTTCCCCTTCCCCTTCCCCTTCCCCTTCCCCTTCCCCTTCCCCTTCCCCTTCTCCTTCTCCTTCTCCTCCTTCTCCTTCTCCTTTATAGACCACTTACTATCTGAAAGATTTCAGAACAGCTTACAGTGGATAAATACATTAGCATATATGCCCAGTAATTAAAACCACGTAAAATGATTCATATAACAAAGCAGATAAACAATAATTCATAGGTCATCTAGTCCAACCCCCTGTAAAAATGCAGGAATGACAGATGGCCATCGAACCTCTGCTTAATTGTATCCATGAACAAACAAACAAAATTAAATAAGAGAGCACTTCAAGGGAATTTAGGACACGGGTGGCGCTGTGGATTAAACCACAGAGCCTAGGGCTTCTGATCGGCAGATCAGAAGGTCGGCGGTTCAAATCCCCACAACGGGGTGAGCTCCCGTTGCTCGGTCCCTGCTCCTGCCAACCTAGCAGTTTGAAAGCACGTCAAAGTGCAAGTAGATCAATAGGTACCACTCCGGCGGGAAGGTAAACGGCGTTTCCGTGCGCTGCTCTGGTTCGCCAGAAGTGGCTTAGAGCTCGGGACCTCCAAAATGTTATTATTTGAGGACCTTAAGGTCCTACACGGGGCATACCAGGAGAGGCGGTCCCTTAGGTACGAGGGTCCTAGGCCGCATGGGTTTGAACTGTGTGTGCCTCTTCCCCTTGCCTTGCCAATCCGAAGTCTCCCAGTGAAAGAACATTAACACGTTAACCCCCCACTGCTGCCAACTTCTGATCTGCATCTCATATTCTCAACTGCACAAGGGGAAGCAATTTTGCAGGCAGAGGCGTCCATAAATGCATTTTGGAAGAGGCAGAACCCAATGCGCCACCTGGGAACTCCTCCCCACAAACAGAGCAGGGTGAAGCCCCGTGGCATCCAGCACAAACAATGCTCATGCAGCGCACGTGGGCAGGAAGCTTAGATTCCTCGTGAGGAGACCCAGCGCCCAGGAAGGTCAAAAGTCATCCATGCACAGCATTAAACACAGGCTGCCTTTGCCCTCGGAGGTGTCTTACCAGAGGCAAATTGAATCAGTGTTTGCCGCTTCCTTGAAAAAAATCTCATTTTTGAAAAAGAAAGGATTATTTTGAGGAAAACACACACAGCGTTAGCCCACCGATATGCCACCACGTAAACGGAGCTGCTTTGATCCCAACTGACAGCACCCCTTTGCGGACTTGTCAAAAGATGACTGGCAGCTGCCAGTAATGATCATAAAGTATAATTAAAAGGTTGCTCTCACGGCACAGAGAGACCAGTTAGATGTCGGAGGGGACAGGAGTGGAGCTGCTTCCGAAGGGGGGGGGGAGCAAGCAAGGCCAAGACCTATTGAGGGTGGTTGAAGGCCAAGGTCAGAGGTCAGGTCCACAAAAAGGATTGGTCGCAAATTGGAGCCGATAAGCCAGTTCCAACACAGTCAGAAGATTGCCGCAAGACATAGCTCTGAAACGAGGCCCCAAAGACTTCAGATGTTGTGAAGACCATGAGTGAGATTAGGTGAGTGATTGTACGGATGTGTTGGCTGCAATTTTAGATTAAATTCCCTTGTAAGGTAAAGGGACCCCTGACCATTAGGTCCAGTTGTGTCCGATTCTGGGGTTGCGGCGCTCATCTCGCATTATTGGCCGAGGGAGCCGGCGTACAGCTTCCAGGTCATGTGGCCAGCATGACTAAGCCACTTCTGGCTAACCAGAGCAGCGCACGGAAAAGGCGTTTACCTTCCCGCCGGAGTGGTACCTATTTATCTACTTGCACTTTGACGTGCTTTCGAACTGCTAGGTTGGCAGGAGCAGGGACCGAGCAACAGGAGCTCACCCCGTCGCGGGGAATCGAACCACCGACCTTCTGATCGGCAAGCCCTAGGCTCTGTGGTTTAACAGGTGATGCCCATTGATGGGATCATGAATGAGCCCCTCTCCCTTGCAGATCTTAAAATGCTGAGCTAATGGTCTTAGAACCAAAACTGAAAGGGCAAAAAGCCTTTTCACACACCCCACAAAAGGCCTGGGTGGGGTGGGGTGGGGAGCCCATAGTTTCCCCGACAACAAAATTCCTCTCAAGGACTTTCCCAGCCATCCAAGCTTTCTCCTCTTTGTTCAGATCAAAGACCTATCCTATAGGCGGACAATTTGATTCATTGGCTTATTGACTAACACTCCTCAATTACTAAGCCGCAATTAGCCTCCGGCCAGGGCCTCGTCCTCAACCAAAGGTCACGGACCATTTTCTGGGGTCGCTGTACATCAGCAGACAGACGCCCACGCTGGACGAAGTTCATGCTGCAAGATCAAGCCGGTGCATGCAGGGGAAAGGGCCAGGGCAAACCATACCTCGTTTGCCCCAGGTACAACTGATGTTTGTACGATACCAGGAATGAGGTGCCCTTGAAGCAGGGGGAGGGGGGTCACCCATCCATCCGTTTTTGTTTTTGTTTTAAATAATTTTTTTTATTGGTTTTTTCAACATAACAAATAAAAAGAAGTATACAATACTTCAGCACAAACACAAATCATCATTTATTAACATTGATTCTAATATTCCGTCATATAAACAAACACAACATAAATCATATTTTTCTTTACCTTTTTTACATCATCTTTGGGGTGGCTTCCTCCCGCCCCCCCTGCTGCGGTTCATTTTATATCATCTTAGTAATCTCTTGACATCTTTCATTATCCTTTAACTTACACTGTTGTTATTTCCTTAATCTATTATCATAAACTTTTATCATCTTTCATTACTACCACATACTATCTATTCCATCTGCAGTCTCTTATATAATCCAACTTTTATATCATTTTTGTTATTAAATCATACAATACTTTTTAAAATAGTCTTTCAGTTTTTTCCCAATCTTTTTCCACCGTCTCCTCCCTCTGGTCTCGGAGTCTTCCGGTCATTTCGGCAAGTTCCATATAGTCCATCATTTTCATTTGCCAATCTTCTAATGTAGGTATATTCTGTGTCTTCCAGTTTTTCGCAATTAAAATTCTAGCTGCTGTTGTGGCATACATAAAGAAAGTTTGGTCTTCCTTGGGGACCACCTGGTTCGCCATTCCAAGTAAAAAAGCCTCTGGTTTTTTAACAAAAGTGTTTTTCAACACTTTTTTCATTTCATTATATATCATCTCCCAGAAGGCCTTGATCTTTGGGCAGGTCCACCACATGTGATAGAATGTCCCCTCTACTTGATTACATTTCCAACATTTGTTATCCTGCAAATGATACATTTTAGCAAGCTTGACTGGGGTTAGATACCATCTGTAGATCATTTTCAGTCACCCATCCATCCGTAGGCACCTCCTCAAGCTCACTGGACTGACATTTTGCTTCCTCTCCCCTAAGAAATCGTAAGTCCATTGTTTACGTGCAGGAGCACCCCAGTTAAACCCCAGTATCTCTAGTTAAAAGGAGCTGGTGTTAAAAGACCTTCTCTGCTTGAGATTCTGAAGGCCTTCTTCTGGATCAGTAACTGGTTAAAGAGATGGACCACAGGAAAGAGCCCTCCAATAAGGGCTACCAGGACCTGGGCTTTCTAAACTTGTTCATAAATTACCATATTTTTCGCTCCATAAGACGCACTTTTTTCCTCCTAAAAAGTAAGGGGAAATGTCTGTGCGTCTTATGGAGCGAATGTGTGGTCCCTGGAGCTGAACTGCCCAGGGGCAAAAGCAGATTGTGCTTTTTAAAAAAAAGAGAGAGAGAAGGGGGTGTTGAAAGGAAGCCCGCTGAGCAGCTGCTCAGCAAACGATCGGGGAGAGAGATAAGGGAGAGAGATTCCAGCCCCGCCCCCTTGCAGAGGGAGGCTGTTTCCACAGTGACATGTGACTGGCTGATTAGATTATCTGTCTGGAAACTGTAGAAATGACTTCCTGAAGCTGCAGAACTGTGAGTTAAACCCCATAAAACAGGGTTTTTTCCCTTTGCAAAGTAAGCTAAACAACTTTGAGCAGATCCTCAAAAAATGGGGCTTTTCTCCTTTGCAAAAAAGAAGCTGCAGAAATTTGAGCTGATCCTCAAAAAATGGGGCCTTTTTCCTTTGCAAAAGAAGCTACAGAAATTTGAGCTGATAAAAAAATTTGGGGCTTTCCCCCTCTAAAAACTAGGTGCGTCCTATGGTCAGGTGCGCCTTATAGAGCGAAAAATACGGTAAGTTCTTAACCTGAGGTACCACTGTAATGCCCTCCCACTGTAAATGATTGAGTAGAGTGCTCCCATCTAGAAGGCAGCAGCTTGAGGAAGATTGGATTACGGAGCAGGCATTCATTTTTCTTTTTTCCCCCAGCTTCAATACAAAACAAAGAGAACTCCGGGACAAATTTGCTAAAGATCCCCTGGCTTGGAACGGGTTATATTTCATTAGTGTTTAAATTCATGTTTTCCGTGGTTGTGTTGTCTTGAGGAGAGTTTAATTGGTGGCAAATAGGTTAAATTTTAAAAAGATTTAAAAAGGAAAAGGAAAGTCACATTACTCCCCCCCCCTTTCTATTTTGGGTGCTGAGATCACTTGCAAATTCCATCTGAGCAGCTGCAGCGGTGTCGCGATGGCAAACTGAGCAGATTAGGTTAATGAAGTAATTGGGTTTATTTGAAGGAAATATTGTTTCAGCCATATGCCAAAAGTTGCAGACTTTGAAAACTGTAGAACTTGGTGTGTGTTTTTAACTGCTAAAAAAAAGGAAAAAGTCTCGTTTTGCAACCTCTTCTTATTGTTGGCTTTATTTGGGCCAACTCCCTTGTACTGTTGATTTAAATATGTTAAGACTGTTAACCAGTTTGAAGAATTTTTAGGCGGATTGGTTTTCTGCCTTTTAATGGATGGATAGATTTTAAATTGAAATAAATTGGCATATTGCAAAATAAAATAAAAAAACGGGGAAGAGGGTAGCTCAGTGGTAGAGCATCTGTTTTGTAGCCTATGCAGAAGATCCCAGGTTCAATCCCTGTAAATTGTACCCATAAATTGCTGGGTACAATTTATTGCCTGAATCTACTGCCACCTGAAGGCACTGCCAGTCAGTGTTGGCCGCATTGCCTAGAGCCCTAGACCAGTGGTTCTCAATGGGTGTGGCAGGAGACGACAGCAAGGACAATCGAAAGAAACGTTTAAGCCATGGGTAGGCAAACTAAGGCCGGGGGCCGGATCCGGCCCAATCGCCTTCTAAATCCGGCCCGCAGACGGTCCAGGAATCAATGTGTTTTTACATGAGTAGAATGTGTCCTTTTATTTAAAACACATCTCTGGGTTATGTGTGGGGCCTGCCTGGTGTTTTTACATGAGTAGAATGTGTTCTTTTATTTAAAATGCATCTCTGGTTTATTTGTGGGGCATAGGAATTCGTTCACACACACACCCCCAATATAGTCCAGCCCCCCACAAGGTCTGAGGTACAGTGGACTGGCCCCCTGCTGAAAAAGTTTGCTGACCACTGATTTAAGCATTTCAGTGTAGTAATTTTACATTGCAGAATATAGACAGATATATTTTCAAAATGAGAGCAATATTTTGCATTGATAAGGAGATGAGAGTTTGTTTGTCTCCTAAATCAGACCTAATACGAATGAGATTTCCCGGCAAAAGCAAGTTCACGCCTCTCATTGAGTTCGTATACATACTTAAGGTACATATATGTAAGAGCAGGGGCGTAGCAATGGGGGGGCGGGGGGGGCGGGCCGCCCCGGGTGCCACCCTGAGGCAGGGTGACACTTTGGGCGCTTAAAAAAAAATTTTTTAAAAAAATTTTTTTTTTTTAAGGCTATTTTCGGCAATGCCGGGGTGGACCTGCAGGGGCGCCAGCGAGGAGCGGTGTCACCCCCCCCCTCGCTGGCCGCCCCTGCGGCTCCGCCCCGGCAGTGCCGAAAAGAGCACCCCCCCTTCCAGCGGCTTTTCCCGCCGCTGGCTTGCAGAGCCGGGGAATGGAAAGGGGCGGGCCAGCGCGGAAGGGTGACACCCCTCCTCGCTGGCCCGCCCCTCTCCCTGCCCCGGCGCACCAAGGGGGGGTGACAGGCGGCGGCTTCGGGAGACTCTGCAGAGCCTCCCGAAGCCGCCGCCCGTCAGGCATCCCTTGGTGCGCCGGGCGGCTGCTCGTGCCGCCCGGCGCACCAAGGGGGGTGACAGGCGGCGGCTTCGGGAGACTCTGCAGAGCCTCCCGAAGCCGCCGCCCGTCAGGCATCCCTTGGTGCGCCGGGCGGCTGCTCGTGCCGCCCGGCGCACCAAGGGGGGTGACAGGCGGCGGCTTCGGGAGACTCTGCAGAGCCTCCCGAAGCCGCCGCCCGTCAGGCATCCCTTGGTGCGCCGGGCGGCTGCTCGTGCCGCCCGGCGCACCAAGGGGGGTGACAGGCGGCGGCTTCGGGAGACTCTGCAGAGCCTCCCGAAGCCGCCGCCCGTCAGGCATCCCTTGGTGCGCCGGGCGGCTGCTCGTGCCGCCCGGCGCACCAAGGGGGGTGACAGGCGGCGGCTTCGGGAGACTCTGCAGAGCCTCCCGAAGCCGCCGCCCGTCAGGCATCCCTTGGTGCGCCGGGCGGCTGCTCGTGCCGCCCGGCGCACCAAGGGGGGTGACAGGCGGCGGCTTCGGGAGACTCTGCAGAGCCTCCCGAAGCCGCCGCCCGTCAGGCATCCCTTGGTGCGCCGGGTGGCTGCTCGTGCCGCCCGGCGCACCAAGGGGGGTGACAGGCGGCGGCTTCGGGAGACTCTGCAGAGCCTCCCGAAGCCGCCGCCCGTCAGGCATCCCTTGGTGCGCCGGGTGGCTGCTCGTGCCGCCCGGCGCACCAAGGGGGGTGACAGGCGGCGGCTTCGGGAGACTCTGCAGAGCCTCCCGAAGCTGCCGCCCGTCAGGCATCCTTTGGTGCGCCGGGCGGCTGCTCGTGCACGAGCAGCCGCCGCACGCACCAAGGGATGCCGGGTGCCGGCTTCGGGAGGCTCCCGAAGTTGGCGCCCGGCATCCCCGGGGGCGGGGCGTCGCGCTTTACGCGTGCGTCATGACGTCATGACGCACGCAAACGTCGCGACGCCCCGCCCCCGGGGGGTGCCTCTTGGCTTCCCGCCCCGGGTAGCCAAGAGGCACGGAACGCCCCTGTGTAAGAGACTAGTTTCTAATTACGGTATATTTTGGGAGTGATTCATGTTCTTATGCAGCTGCTTTGTTTTATACTTCCTGGACGTCCCATGAACATATTATAAAGTGGTTGTGTTCTGTGTTAGAAATCAAGCTCTGCTAGGAGTTTTTTTTCTCTTTGTTTTCCAATGTACAGTAATTCTTATCAATGAAAAAATTGGTGTGGCGAGAGCAAATTTTTATTCTGAAAGGGTGGCCCAGAGGAAAAAAGTTTGAAAACCATTGTGCTAGATAGACGCGGGGTTTGACTCTGTGTAAGGGTCAAAGAATAGGATCGTAGACTGTTAGAGGGGACCCCAAGAGTCATGTAGTCCATCCCTTGAAAGATAGAGGTGTCTGTGCTGAATTTGAAGTGCATTTAGGATAATTCACCACAAAATTAAAAAAAGTAGAAGTCAGATGACTATGTGGCAGGAGTTCCAAATAAGGCTTCCTTCTGTTCAGGACAGATAAAAGAAAGTACTTTTCATGCAGCGCATGAAAAACCACCCTAAATATATTTGCAGAAGCTTACGAAAAGCTTGGCCTATCGCTCAACATAAAAAAAAAACACCAAAGTGCTGCACCAACAAGTACAAAATAACCCCTCTGCAGCGCCACAAATCCAACTCAATTGTGTAATGTTGGAAAATGTCAATCACTTCTCCTACCTGGGCAGTTATCTTTCCACAAGGGCCGACATTATTGCCGAAATCCAGCATCGCCTGAGCTCTGCGAGTGCGGCTTTCTCCCGATTGAAGTGCAGAGTGTTTGAGGACCGGGACATTTGCAGGGAAACCAAAATGCTTGTTTACAAAGCTATTGTACTACCAACCTTACTATATGCTTGTGAAATGTAGACTATCTCCAACTCCTCGAAAGATTCCATCAACGGTGTCTCCGATAATTTTTACACGTCATTTGGGAAGACAGGCGAACTAATACCAGTGTACTGGAAGAAGCAAAGATTACCAGTGCTGAAGCAATGATTCTTCAACATCAGCTTCGTTGGACTGGTCATAGAATCATAGAATCATAGAGTTGGAAGAGACCACCAGGGCCATCCAGTCCAACCCCCTGCCAAGCAGGAAACACCATCAAAGCATTCCTGACAGGTGGCTGTCAAGCCTCTGCTTAAAGACCTCCAAAGAAGGAGACTCCACCATACTCCTTGGCAGCAAATTCCACTGTCGAACAGCTCTTACTGTCAGGAAGTTCTTCCTAATGTTTAGGTGGAATCTTCTTTCTTGTAGTTTGAATCCATTGCTCCGTGTCCTCTTCTCAGGAGCAGCAGAAAACAACTTTTCTCCTTCCTCTATATGACATCCTTTTATATATTTGAACATGGCTATCATATCACCCCTTAACCTTCTCTTCTCCAGGCTAAACATACTCAGCTCCTTAAGCCGTTCCTCATAAGGCATCGTTTCCAGGCCTTTGACCATTTTGGTTGCCCTCCTGTGGACACGCTCCAGCTTGTCAGTATCCTTCTTGAACTGTGGTGCGGATGCCTGATTATCATCTTCCAAAGCAACTATTCTATTCTGAACTTAAAAATGGAAAACGTAATGCTGGTGGTCAACAAAAGAGGTTTAAAGACTCTCTCAAGGCAAATTTTAAAAAATGTAGTATAAACACTGACAACTGGGAAACACCGACCTGCGAGCATTCCAATTGGAGAACAGCCTTTACCAAAGGTGTCATGGGCTTTGAAGACACTCGAACTCAGGACGCAAGGGAGAAACGTGCTAAGAGGAAGGCACGCTTGGCAAATCCACACCGTGATCAACTCCCACCCGGAAACCAATGTCCCCACTGTGGAAGGACGTGTGGATCCAGAATTGGCCTCCACAGTCGCTTACGGACTCATTGTTAAAACTGTGTTTATGGAAGATAATCTTACTCTGCTACAAGGGATCGCCAAAGAAGAGTTGAACTGTGGAACTCCCCACTACAGGATGCAGTGAAGCCTTCAAAAAGGAAGCCTTTAAAAACGGATTGGACAAACTAATGGGGGAGAGGCCTATCAGTGGCTACTAGCCATGATAACTGGAGGCAGCAATGCTTCTGAATGCCAGTCGCTGGAAGCCACAGGAGGGGGAGAGTTTTCGTTTCCTCCTTGCAAATAGGTAAAATGTGGGGCCACCACTGAGTGGTGCTTGATTGTTTGATTTTTTAAATTGCTGTTTTTGTGTTAGAAAGTTGGAAGGTGGCTGTCTATAGGACGCTGGGAAGAGGCTTGCGGAGGGGGAGGAAGGAGAGAGAGAGAAAGGACGAGGGGCTAACGTGACTGCGATGAAATGGATGTGCCTGCGTGTTTTATCGCTGCATTATAGTTTAAAGGGACGTGGAAATAAAATCTCATAAATCATCGTCCGGTCTCTCAACAAGCACGAGAGAACCTGGCATCAGCCTTAATCTCTTTGCAGCCAGATAGAATGGCTCCACACCCTTTCGGAGCCTGAAAAGTTTTGTGTGTGGAGAGGATTAACCCCTTCCATGGATTCCCCCCCCCATATTGCAACGGGACAGTCTGTCTACTCTAGGGGTCAGCAACCTTTTCCAGCCGTGGGCCGGTCCACCGTCCCTCAGACCATGTGGTGGGCCGGACTATATTTTGGAGGGGGGGAAATGAACCAATTCCTATGCCCCACAAATAACCCAGAGAAGTGTTTTAAATAAAAGCACACATTCTACTCATGTAAAAACACCAGGCAGGCCCCACAAATAGCCCAGAGATGCATTTTAAATAAAAGCACACTTTCTACTGATGTAAAAACACCAGGCAGGCCCCACAAATAACCCAGAGATGCATTTTAAATAAAAGGACACATTCTACTCATGTAAAAACACCAGGCAGGCCCCACAAATAACCCAGAGATGCATTTGAAATAAAAGCACACATTCTACTCATGTAAAAACACCAGGCAGGCCCCACAAATAACCCAGAGATGCATTTGAAATAAAAGCACACATTCTACTCATGTAAAAACACCAGGCAGGCCCCACAAATAACCCAGAGATGCATTTGAAATAAAAGCACACATTCTACTCATGTAAAAACACGCTGATTCCTGCAGGGGCGGAGGAAGCCTCCTCGCTACCCGGGGCGGCGAACGGAGGCATCCCCCTGGGGGCGGGGCGGCGTGACGTTATGTCGTGATGTCACGATGCAACGTCAGAACAGAGTGCGCACGCGCGAAATGCCATTACTGCTGAGAGCCGCTGATTGACCTGTCTATTCTTCATGAATTTGTCCCTTCAAAGTAGAGAGTAGGGAACCTATGGCTTTCTAGGCTTTTGACTCCCACTCCCATCAGCCTCAGCCAGCCTGGCCAAGGATGATGGGCCTTGGAGTCCATTACCATCTGCATGACTCCCCGTCCCCACCCCCACCCCCGGAGTTAGGGTGTAGCCACCAGGTGACATAGGGAGCTGCTTTGCACCAAGTGAGAACATGGGTCCATCCAGCGCAGTGCTGTCTACACAGACTGGCAGCAGCTCTCCAGGGTTCCAGGAAGGGGACATTCCCAGCCCTAGCTGGAGATGCTGGGATTTGAACCTGGGACCTTCAGCATTCAAAGCAACTGCTCTGCCACTAAGTGATGGCCCTTTTCCCTGTTATATGGGGTGGGGTAGCTAGATTGGGGTCTGAAGCAGAAGGCCAGGCAAGATCAGGGGCATAAAGGTTTAAAAAAGGCAGACACTCCCCCTACCTGTGGCTTCCACCAACTGATGCTCAGAAACATTGCTGCTTCCAACTGTGGAGGCAGAGCAGCCCTCGGTAGCCCTCTCCTCCGCCATGAATTTACCCAAAACCCCTTTCAAAGCCATCCACGTTGGTGGCCCTTTCTGCCTCCTGTGGCAGTGAGTTCCATAGTTTAACTCTGCACTGCGTGAAGGAGGACTTGAATGCGGAATCTCCCAACGTCCCCACTTCGTTTTCATATGGCGCAATTAAATCCTGTAACGATCTCACCTCGCACGTGACAGCGGCGTCTTTCAGCTTGCTTAATCGGAGAAGACTTGGTGCTTTCGCTGTTTATTAACCTTTGCTGAAAACCAAGATTCCGTTCCCCCCTCCTTCCTCGTTGGGGAGGTTGTGGGGGGGGGGGAGACCCGGGTTTGGCATTCATTAAAACTGAGAGAATTCTGTAATGACAATTGAAAACTACATGGTATTTGGCGCATGAAATGATCTTTGTTCAGTTTGCCATGATAGCTGAGAAAACTGAGGAGTGGACCGGGGGCGGGGGGAATCTGATCTGCCAGTTCAAAGGGTAGGTGTTTTATGTACCATACAGTGGAGCCCCACCTACAAATAATCGGCCAAATAGCGGGGGGGGGGGGGAAGGCAGCATTCATTCATTCATTCATTCACAGTATCTGGACAAAGAAAACCCTTATTCTGGAGAAGAGACACTCAGGTGTGAGGGAGAGGTTTTGCTTCATTCATCGGAATCTTTGTGGCTGAAATGAGTATAATCTTTGGGAATATTCCAGGAACAATAAGCAGTGGTTCTGTGGCTGTACTTCTGTGGTTTTCAATATTTTTTTGGGGGGGCATCAAAAGTTTCTCCCCTCCCTCAAAATATTAGAACTCAGCTGGGTCCCTGTTGGAAGATTCAAGAGAGGCAAAAGTCACTAGACCCGTACACAGCACATAGTTGAAACCATGGAAATAACTCCAAGTGGGGTAGTCACTGCCCTGAACCTGGATAGTTTTAAAGGCTAGTTTCTAGCAACAGTAAAGGTAAAGGTACCCCTGACCGTTAGGTCCAGTCGCGGACGACTCTGGGGTTGTGGCGTTCATCTCGCTCTATAGGCCAAGGGAGCCGGCATTTGTCTGCAGACAGCTTCTGGGTCATGTGGCCAGCATGACTAAGCTGCTTCTGGCGAACCAGAACACCGTTACCTTCCCGCTGGAGCGGTACCTATTTATCTACTTGCACTGCGTGCTTTCAAACTGCTAGGTGGGCAGGAGCAGGGACCGAACAACGGGAGCTCACCCCGTGCCATTTTAGAAGAGGTATTCCTCTTCTAAATGGGGGTTGGAGTGTAGCAATCTCTGGAGGGCCCCATCTTGGCTATTCTGAGAACAGAGATGTCTCTTCAAAGGGGTTTCCTGTCACCGGCACTTACTGCATTAAAAAGAGAATAAGAAGAATCCGTTTCTGGGTTCAACTGGGAACACCTATTTTAGTCTATTAAACGGTTTTTAAGTGATTAATCAGACTGATGAACTTCAGAGTTCTATTTTTAGCTTAGCACCAGAAACGTGCAAGAATTGGAGCACAATGAAGGAATAGACGCTACCCCCCCTTCCAGGAATGCTCACAATTGTTGGTCAGGACTTGCCTGCTCTCCTTGAAAAAGAGAAAAAACAAATCAAAATACTGCACTGAAGTAATTCTGAGCCAAGAAAAGCTTGCACTAATTGCTTTAAATTGATGCAAATTGGGCCTATTACGATTACTTTCCAGATTAAGCAAATACATTTGTAATGTACAGTGCTACCTCTGGTTACGTACTTAATTCGTTCCGGAGGTCCGTTTTTAACCTGAAAACGTTCTTAACCTGAAGCACCACTTTAGCTAATGGGGCCTCCCCCTGTCGCTGCGCCACCACTGCCCAATTTCTGTTCTCATCCTGAAGCAACGTTGTTAACCCGAGGTAATATTTCTGGGTTAGCAGAGTCTGTAACCTGAAGCGTATGTGTGCTGGTCCCATGGGTTACCCGAAAGGCGAGGTCCATGTCCGGTCTGTGGTCAGAGGTGCAACGTAAAGGCAGTCCGTAGTCACTGAAGCTGGGTGCAGGGCAGGGAGTCAGGCAAAGTCAGGAACAGGTAAGCAAGCAGGGAACCAGGGCAGGTCAGGAGCTCAGGCAGGAAAACAGGACAGGTTTCAAGCAGGAACTGGTAACCAACAATGTTGCTCCTGCAACTTGGGGCTGGGGCTGGCCGGCTTTTATCTGCCCCGAGGCATAGGGCGGCCCCGATCCTTTGGTGACTCGCCTCTCCTGGCTTGGAGGCGAGCATTCCTCCTGCAGGAACTCAGTTCCCTTCGCCTCTCTGCCCTGAGCCTCTGCAGCTCAGGAGAGGATGGAGGGTTACCGGACCCAGAGGCAACCTCAGCTTCCCCTGACAGGGCTGGGAGTGGAGCACCTGCAGGCAATGGGTCATCCATCCCATCAGGAGCCAGAGCAGACTCATCAGATGCCTGCACCTGAGGATCCAGCACAGGTGAGGACCCTTCAGCCTCAAGCCCTAGCTCCGGCTCTGCTGATTCTGGAGGCGGGGAATCCTGTGCAGGCTGGGATCCCTCAGGTTCAGTGCCTGAGTCTGAATCCCAGGCCATCACAGTATGTAACCTGAGGTACCACTGTATTGGGAGGTGGGGCGAGAGAGTGGGGAACTGTGAAGAGCAACGAGACTGTGCCCCCCCCCCCCACATCCCATCTGGTCTCTCAGGGTCAGAACACTGTCCCATCAAGAAAGACTAAAAGATATTGGGCCATTTTAGTTTGGGGGCAAGGGAGAAAGAAAGAGCAACATGCCCCAAGAGAGGTTTGCAAAATTAGGACCTGTATGCCCCAGGTATCTTATCATATCGGGGAAGGATGCCAGTTTGGTGCACCTTCCTTTCACACAGACGGCTTTTAGAAGTCATCCCTGACGTTTCCTGGTACGGTTGGGAAAGACTCCCATCAGAAGTCCTGGGAAGTTGCTGCCATTCAGTGTAGACAAGCAATACTGAGCTCGATGGATTGAGGGTCTGTTTCCTTACAAGGCATCTTCCTGCATTGCTGCTTAATTTAGCTCTCCAGGAACCATGAGGACTAGAAACAGCCACAGAGCACATGCTTTTTGTGCCAAAGATCCCAGGTTCAATCCCTGAGACAGCTGGGGAAGATCCTGCGTCTGAAACCTCTGGAGGGCTGCTGCTAGTCAGTGCAGACACTATTGAGCTAGGTGGATCAATGGCTCTGTCTTCTGTTTACTACAAAGCAGCTTCAAGAGTGAGCCAAAAATGTACCACATTTATGATTAAGTTGCGGAATCCACTCCCGCAGGATGTGATTGTGGCCCATAGTTTCCAATACTATTCTCCATGCCCATAGTTTTGATTGCTTTTACTTATTTTTTTAGAAATAATAGTATTGGACTAGCCAAGACCATTAACTACAATTGTTAGTTGAGCCTCCCTATTCAGAGGCAGTCTATCTGTGATTCCCAGTTGCTGCAACAGGCAAAAAGGCCAGTACCCTGCTTGCCCTGTTTGTGAGCTTCCCAGAGGCACCTGGTCAGTTGTACTTCGCTGCGGAGCCCTGGACAAACACTGGCTCCAGTATCTCCGTTCTTAACATTTCCTGAGATTCCCAATTTGCAAAGCTTCAGGAGTTGTGCTGCTTTTGGCATGACAGAACGTCACAGGAAATGTATCCCAGGACACTTTTGACCATCCCAGGCAGGCAGCGGTCCTGCATGCCTTTGGGAAGGATCAAGGCAGTCTCTGTCCTCCTCCTCGCTGGTGGCTAGGGATAAAGGGTGGCTGCCGACAGGGACGTCAGAATCCAATATCCTCCTGGTCTGCCGCCTCCTCTTGCAGAGAGAAGCTGCGCAGGGATAGGTTTCGCCGGAGCATCTGGAATTAATGAGCCGGGCCGGTGCAGAAATCAATGCCTCCTGCTTTAATTGCGCCATGTCGAAGCTTTGTCTTTTTATTTTGAGTTATGTAGTTACAGCAGGAGACGTCTCTTTAAACCGCTCAGCTCTTGGTCTCCTCGGGGGGGGGGGGGAGTCTAGAGGAGGGGCTTTCTTCTCCTAGTGCCGTGGTTGCTGAACTTCTGGGAACTGAAGCCCAACTCCGTGCACACATACACAATTTTGGAGGCACCCACAAAAGGCTTCACGGACTCTCCAGATGTTTTGGGACTACAATTCCCATCATCCCTGACCACTGGCCCTGTTAGCTAGGGATCATGGGAGTTGTAGTTCCAAAACATCTGGAGAGCCAAGGTTGCCTATGCCTGCCTTAGAGCAACCAGCTGCCCCCAGGTCTTCATAACCTGAACTAGTTATTAATTGGCTAAGGGCCTGGCCACTGAATGCAGCATCTGGCTAGTGAAAATCTGCCCTCGTCTGGCATAGTTAGCTCTTTCTAAGGGTTTGAAGTTGAGGGAGGATCTCCTCAAGGCTCTCCTGATCCTCCAAGGGGTCTGTGGAGTTCAGAAGATAGCATTGCTCCTGCTAAGGGCAGCTGTTAGTGGTGTCTTACCCAGTGATAGAAGGGGCACTGCCTCTTGCCTACCTCTCAGAGTCGTTGTGACAATAGCAGAATAAAACTCCATCCCAACTGTTTGGAGGAAGGATGCAATACCATTCTGATGGGGTTTTAGCCATTTAATAGGAGATACTTTGTAGCGCAGGTGGCGTTGTGGGTTAAACCACAGAGCCTAGGGCTTGCCGATCAGAAGGTTGGTGGTTCGAATCCCCACGACAGGGTGAGCTCCTGTTGCTCGGTCCCTGCTCCTGCCAACCTAGCAGTTCGAAAGCACGTCAAAGTGCAAGTAGATAAATAGGTACCACTGCAGCAGGAAGATAAACAGCGTTTCCGTGCACTGCTCTGGTTTGCCAGAAGCGGCTTAGTCATGCTGGCCACATGACCTGGAAGCTGTACGCCGGCTCCCTTGGCCAATAAAGCGAGATGAGCTCCGCAACCCCAGAGTCATCCGTGACTGGACCTAATGGTCAGGGGTCCCTTTACCTTTTTACCTTTACTGCAGGCTGAATCTGGGATTTTTCATGGTCCAATGATATGCTGTACCACTGAACTGTAGTTTTTCCCTTTTACAGTATCTCAGGGATTGCATTCATGGGGACGGTTCAATGGCTTGCTAAACCCACAAGGTTTAGTGTTTCGGACAAAGTTTTGCCCCAATGTCAGGAAGCCCTGTGGCAGTCTTGTCCTCAGATCCTACTGCTTCAAAGTGGGTAGATTTCTACGTCCTGCCATTGTTTTGTTTCAGCAGTAATTCATTGAGACCAGTCAGGCTGTGTGGCCAAATTGGAATAAGGAAATGGGCAATGAACGGTGTGCTTTTGTTTTTCTGCTTGTTTCTGCAGTGCTGCATTTAAATCACAATTGTCAAGCTGAACTCACACATCTCAGGAGACTTTTACAAGAAATAATTAGTATATAGATGCTTAATTTATTAAGAAGACATTCTCTTCACAGGCCTCCTGGATGTGTTGAAAACTTGCAGGGGGGAAAGAAAAGAAACGGAACTTTCAGAATAATATTGAATTAGAAAATTCTGTAGACTGGAGGGCAAAGGTGGAAATCGTGATGAGAATGCGACTACTACTATTAGTGTTATTATTGTTTAATGACACAAACTGATGAAACTTCTCATTCTGTAACAGCCTTTGCCAACCTGGTGCCCTTCAGATGTTGTTGGACTCCCAACTGCCATCACCTTTGACCCTTGGTCATGTTTGCTGGGGCAGATGGGAATTGTGAGTCCAACAGCATTTGAAGGCTGCCATCTGAAGTGGCTGGGGAAATCCAGCCAGACGGATGGGGTATTATTGGGGTATTACATTAGGTAAAGGTACCCCTGACCATTAGGTCCAGTCGTGACCGACTCCGGGGTTGCGGCACTCATCTCGCATTATTGGCCGAGGGAGCCGGCATACAGCTTCCGGGTCATGTGGCTAGCATGACAAAGCCACTTCTGGCGAACCAGAGCAGTGCACGGAAACGCTGTTTACCTTCCCGCCGGAGTGGTACCTATTTATCTACTTGCACTTTGACGTGCTTTCGAACTGCTAGGTTGGCAGGAGCAGGGACCGAGCAACAGGAGCTCACCCCGTCGCGGGGATTCAAACCGCCGACCTTCTGATCGGCAAGCCCTAGGCTCAGTGGTTTAACCCACAGCGCCACCCACGTCCCATTATTACATTGGTGACCCATAAAGTAGACCATACCAAGCAAGATGGACCGGTGGCATGACTTGATAACAAGGTGTGTGTGTTTTAAATTAATTTTTTAAATTAACATCCTCTTCAGGATGTTCCTGGACTTCTGTCATCCCTGCCCATTGGACAACCTTGCTGGGGCAGATAATAATAATAATAATTTATTATTTATACCCCGCCCATCTGGCTGGGTTTCCCCAGCCACTCTGGGCAGCTCCCAACAGAATATTAAAAATGCAATAAAACATCAACATTATAAACTTCCCTAAACATGGGAATAAAGATGGAAGTTCCACAACCTATGGAGATGTTCCTCATCCCTTTTTAAAAGTGGTTTCAGTCTAATGGAAGGGAGATACTTCCTTCTTCCGGTTGATGGTTGGTTGTGTTGGCATTGCCCCATCTGTGCCCACATTGATGCAGGACCTGGCACGGAGCACTAGGGAGGTGCCCTGTGTGTGTTGCACTCAGAACACACTATTTCAGGGTTCTGTGATGTTGTGCTAGTGCAAGAGCTGTTGTGTGAGCTGTTTACTGCATTTACTTTCTTTCGCCTGCTACAAGCACACCATGAAATCTGTGCTGCTGGGGCTGATTCACTGATGGGTAGCGTAATGTATGGGTGAGACAAACCCTTGTCCAGAAGCTAGTATTTCATATAGGAACACTCGATCGGAAACCCCAAGTTGGCTGGAGATCTCAATGCCATGTGTGAACTCTGTTGCAAACCTGGGTTTGTTGCCATATAGCATGTGGAAAGCGCCCTGGTCAAAATGCTAAATCGTGACTCAGTTTGTATGTAAGGACCCAGTTGTCTGAATGTCCATGAAAGCCTGCCAAGCAAAGAAGTTTACTTGGGAGCAAGTTTCATTGATTTCACATGAAATCGCTTCCCAGTAGATACGCTGAACGTCACAGCCATAATACCCCAATTTCATGTTTAATTAATTTCAGTACAACTTTGGTCTTATTCTGGCCAGGGGATTTTAGTTACAGGCTGTAAGGATCAAGATGTTATTAATACAGTCTGAAAGTAAACAGGGTGTGGATATTTTTAGCAAATTGTTCTTTATGGTATTGATTTACATGTAATGTAGTACTTGCATGAACAGTGGTTATAAATCTGCAAGCATTCATCATCTGAAATAGCTATGAACTTAGTCAATTTTTTTTATTTATTAGATGCAATGATGGTGTTTTGTATCTGGATTTCTAAACCTACGCATCCTCAAAGCTCTGGGGAGGTGAGGGTTTATAAAAACAACACACGCACACAGCAATCTAATTAAATCATAGCTGGACACGGAGGCCTCACCCCCATTAAAAAGTTTTTATTCTGACCACCCAGGGCCAGCTCAGTGCGAAAAGGAACAAAACTTTTATAGCATTTCCAAACTTGGGCGAGTCTCCAAGGGAAATGAGTTCCATAGCTGTGGACCAGCCCATGAGAACATTTCTTTATGCCGTGTAGGTCCCAGGGCAACCCCAGAGTTGATGGACATTGCCATTCAAATAGTGTTCATGCGCTGCATCTTGAGATGGATTAAGTGGGGCTCTGGTCAGGGAGCAATGTCTAGAGGGCAACAGATTACCCATCCTTGCTCATGAATGTGCTGCCAGTGTGGTGTAGTGGTTAAGAGCAATGGACTCGTAATCTGGTGAACCAGGTTCGATTCCCTGCTCCTCCACATGCAGTTGCTGGGTGACCTTGGGCTAGTCACACTTCTCTGAAGTCTCTCAGCCTCACTCATCTCACAGAGTGTTTGTTGTGGGGGAGGAAGGGAAAAGGAGATTGTTAGCCGCTTTGAGACGCCTTCAGGTAGTAAAGCGGGATATCAAATCCAAACTCTTCTTCTTCTTATTCTTCTTCTTCTTCTTCTTCTTCTTCTTCTTCATTGTCAGTGCAGAGTGAGGGCAAGCACTTTGCCCCCTTTCTGTAGCACTAACACACACACACTGGTTTATTTTTTTTTTCAAAAAATTTTTATTACCTTTTAACAAATAAAAACAAACATCAACATACATCAACAACAAAAGAAAACAACAATAAACATAAAAACAAACATACATCCTTTTAACCTAATCCTCCTTCCTTTTCATTGTAGGTTGACTTCCTCCTGTCCTCCCTTCCTGTGTTCCATGTATATCATCTTTAGTAATTTCTTGACATCATTTAAAAAACATTTTTAATTAATTACCCTTAATATCTCTTCTTATCTAAAATCCTTATCATTAATTCCAACTATCATAAACTTTATATCTATCTACTTCTACAGCCTCCTTTGTCCTCCAGCTTACTTCTACTCTTTAATCTTACAATACTTTTTAAAATATAATTTAAATTTCTTCCAATCTTCTTCCACCGCTTCCTCCCTCTGGTCACGAATTTTTCCGGTCAGCTCAGCAAGTTCCATATAGTCCATCATTTTCATCTGCCATTCTTCTATCGTTGGTAGTTCCTCTGACTTCCAGTTTTTGGCTAACAAAATTCTAGCTGCTGTTGTGGCATACATAAAGAAAGTCCTATCAACTTTTGGGATTTCCTGTTTTACAATTCCAAGTAGAAAGGCTTCTGGTTTTTTACTAAATGTGTTTCTCAACACACACACACCCGTTTAGAAAGGAAAGTTCTTTTCGCAGGCGACAACAAAATAAGCCAAAATGCCATGAGTGAGGTTGCCAACTGCTTAGCTGGGTAGGTTCCTGGTTATGTAAAAAGGCGCAAGGCTACAGACTGCAAACTAGCCAAATCTGGTTAGCCTGTTCAGAGGGGCTGCAAATACAGTCGTACCTCTGGTTACGAACTTAATTCGTTCTGGAGGTCCGTTCTTAACCTGAAACAGTTCTTAACCTGAGGTACCACTTTAGCTAATGGGACCTCCCGCTGCCGCAGTGCGATTTCTGTTCTCATCCTGAGGTAAAGTCCTTAACCTGAGGTACCACTTTAGCTAATGGGGCCTCCCGCTGCCGCGGTGCGATTTCTGTTCTCATCCTGAGGTAAAGTCCTTAACCTGAGGTACCACTTTAGCTAATGGGGCCTCCCGCTGCCGCCGCGCCGTCGGTGCGCGATTTCTGTTCTCATCCTGAGGTAAAGTCCTTAACCTGAGGTACTACTTCCGGGTTAGTGGAGTCTATAACCCGAAGTGTTTGTAACCTGAGGTGTTTGTAACCCGAGGTACCACTGTAATGTGGTCAATTCTGAATATGATTTCAGGGCAACAAAAAGCTTGCCATCCAGTTGCACACAAAATCTAACCCTCTTTGTTTTTCCCATGGGCATGTATAAAACTTTGGGGCCTGTATTTCGCAGAGAGTGCGTGATGTGCTCGAGTTCTAATTTTAGCAGTTTAAAAGAAGATTACAGGCTACTCACTTGGTACTTTTTCTAAAAAAGCTTTTGACAATAACAAGTGAAAGCTCCAATGCCTTTAATCCTGAACTTTAATTTAAAATTAAAGAAATCTTTTCAACTTGGCGTTCTTTCCCTCTTTGCTCTTGCATTTTTTCCACGAGAATGAAGCTTTTTTTTTTTTTTTAACAATTGCTTACAGGGCAAAAGATGCGCTAAGCCATTTAAATTTCTTATGAAGATAATATATTTATTGAATGGGAAGGAGAGCCCAGTGGGTGCCTGAGGGGTGTAGAGATGCAGCAACAGCAGTTTGGGGGGGGTGGCGTTGGGGATTTTGAGGGGAAGTGTGAAATGTTAAATAAAAATGGAGAACGGGTGCAAGAAATTCCCATTGCCCAGTAGCCCCTGCCACCAAAACAAAGAATGGTTCTGGTGCCCAGGGAGTCTGAAAGAAGCAAGGATCAGATTTACCGGTATCTTCTTCTAATATGTGCTGTTGTTTGAATGTTTCTGTGCACCTGGCAGAGGTGTGTCAGAAATGTGTCAGAGACACATTTCTCTTAGAAAAGGAAAGATGCCGGAGGGACAATAAAATCACAAAAGCCACAGAAAAAGTGGATACAGATATGCCTGCCTCCTTCTCATGCCCATGATACTACAACTTGGGGTCACCTGTTGAAAGTGATTAGGCAGTTGGAAAATACTTCTTCACACAATGCATGTAAAATCTCCAGAACTCGGTGGTGCAAGATGTTGTAATGACTTTGAGCTAAAAAGGCGATGGCAACAGATCCATGGAAGGGAGAGAAGGTGTGTCTAAGGGCTGAATGGAGGCAACACCTCAATGAATAGCCGTTGCCAAAACATAGTTAAAAAGCATTCTCCCAAAGCAAAAATAAGAGCAAATAGGAAAAGTGTTTTTTTTTTAATAACCCATGGCACATGTCAGAAAATAGGAGTTCTTCTTGACAAATAGGGACACTATTTGGGGCCATCTCCTCCTCTTACTTCATTAGGGCCAAACTACCGGTAGCTGAGGTGGGCAACATTTGCTGTTTTTAATGTCTTCTTTAAAAGTTGCTGCATGCCCTTTCTTCAAAATTGGACCGGAGACGGGGTTGTCCCATCTACCTTGCCCTCCTCTCGGCAACCCACAGCCCCACCAACTTTCTGTTATGTCAGGGTAGGGAATTGGCAGCCCGCAGGCGGGATCTGGCCTGTCGACGCTGAGAGATGGGTGGCAGTAAACATTGCCTTAAAGAAAATAGGAGTGTTTCTCTCTCTCTCTCTCTGTCTCTCTGTCTCTGTCTCTGTCTCTGTCTCTGTCTCTGTCTCTGTCTCTCTCTCTCTCTCTCTCTCTGTGTGTGTGTGTGTGTGTGTGTGTGTGTGTGTGTGTGTGTGTGTAAGAGAGAGAGGAGGGGAGGCAGGGAGGGAGACTGCATGCAAGAGAGAAAGGGTGTGTGAGAGAGACAGGTTGTGTGTGTGACACTGTTGTCTGGGTAAGAGAGGGCATGCATGAGTGTGAGAGACTGGGTGTGTAAATGTTTGTATGTGATAGAGAAAGAATGCAGGCCCTATTTTCCAGGGACAGTCTTGGATGTTATAGGAATTCTAAGGTCTCATACCGTATATAAAAATCAGATGTTCATAAATCTACAAGGCAAATACATAAGTATATAAACCACGTGTCTGAAATAGGACAGGAGAGCAATCCTGAAGCCATTTTGACTCTTCCAGTGACCTCAAATATTCTCTGCAGTGAGGAAATGGGAAAGCCTCCCCATTGTCTCTTTGCTCACAAATCCAGTCTTAAGGGCGTATTTGTGCATGAATAGGGTGAGCCTGTAACCTGGATTCAGGAACTAAGTATTTAGCATCTCAAAAGGAATGGCCAGGCTGCCCAGGTAGAGGAATCAGTGACCATTATCAGGTATCCTGACAAACAGGAATTTTGTTGGAGACCGCCTCCTTCTGTGATGTATGTATGATGTTTTGGGGGGTGGTATTGAGCTACAGGGTGGGCAATTTCAAAAGTCTATATAAGGGCTTGTGCACCATTGTTCTGGGTTCCTCCTCCCTCCTGCTTGTGGTGAGTGAGGACCCTGTTGCAACAGTTTAATAAAGATCAGGCTCACTAGCTGCTTTGCTTCTCAATATTCTCTGGTTGGCCTCTGTTATTCTCTCCTTCTGAAATGGGACCTACTTAAGGACTCTATAAGGGCTCTTGGAGAAGTAGCAGTATTTTTCTTATAACACGGATTTGCAGAAACCATCCCAGTTTCTGATTTGATCCCAAAATGTCCCACTTTCCCTTGGGACGTCCCTATTTTCATTGGAGAAATGTTGGAGCATATGGAGTTATGTGACCCCCAAGCTAAGGAGATACAGTGGGACCTCGACTTACGAAGATAATGCGTTCCGACGTGATCTTCGGTAGTCGAAAACACTCGTAAGTCGAGTTCCCATAGGGATGCATTGAGCAAAAAAAATTCGTAAGTCGAAGAAATCCTATTCAAAAATTCGTAAGTCGAAGAAATCCTATTCAAAGCGGCCGCGACTTCCTTTCGCAAGTCGAAAAATTCGGTTGCGGCGGCCATTTTTTTTCTTCCGGAAGTCATTCGGAAGTCGAAAAACACGTAAGTCGTGTCACTTGTAAGTTGAGGTCCCACTGTAGACATCTGAAGGCAGCCCTGGATAGGGACGTTTTTTAAAATGTTAAATGTTTTATTATGTTTTTAGATATGTTGGGAGCCCACCCAGGGTGGCTGGGGGGGGGGCAACCCAGTCAGATGGGCAGGGTATAAACAATAAAATTATTATTATTATGGAATAGGACCTCCCTGATTTCACTGGGAAACGTTGGAGGGTATGAGAGAGTGTGCATGAGTGCGTGCGCATGTCAGCCAGGGAGGGGGGGATTTGAACAAGGACGAGCACGGCCTGCCCTCCCACATCAAGCTTTGTAAAAGGAAACGTTTGTGCACTCCTCACAAAGGGCATGGGCTTGCGGGGGGGGGGGGATAAAGAGGTGGATCAAAGGCTCTTCTCCATGATGCAGAGATAAAAGGCGCCTCCTGTTCAGACTCCCTTTAACTGTTGGCAAGCAAGCGGGGTCACAGTGCTCTCCCTCCTCAGCCTTGCGGGCCCCCCCCTCAAAGTTATGGAAAGCCGGAGATAATTAATGTTGTTGAAAGAAGATGATTCCATTGGCGTCTGGGAGGCTAGGTCCCACGTCTGCACTCTTCTGGAAAAGAAACAAGCTGAGGAATTGGGGGGGGGACACTGAGAATGGAGGGAGCTTCCAATTTAACAGAGCAATAAATAATATCCACAGATAAAGAGAACATTAAAAAAAGGAAGAAAGTGAGGCAGACACCAATGTTGCTGTTATCTGATAGCAGCTGAAAGTGCAACTGGTCTAGTGCAGACAGACTGTTCTGCGCGCTGTGGTCTAAAGCCTAGGGGTTGCTGGTCAGAAGGTCGGCAGTTCGAATCCCCGCGACGGGGTGAGCTCCCGTTGCTCAGTCCCTGCTCCTGCCAACCTAGCAGTTCGAAAGCACGTCAAAGTGCAAGTAGATAAATAGGTACCACTCCGGCGAGAAGGTAAACGGCGTTTCCGTGCGCTGCTCTGGTTCGCCAGAAGCGGCTTAGTCATGGTGGCCACATGACCCGGAAGGTGTCTGCGGACAAACGCCGGCTCCCTCGGCCTATAGAGCGAGATGAGCGCTGCAACCCCAGAGTCGCCTGTGTTGTAAGAATATTCAAGGTCTTATATATATATAATAATTGTTCATAAGTGTGCCAAGCAAAACAAGGCCACATGTCTGAAGCAGCACAGGAAGACAGGCCTGTCTCCATTTTGACTCCCAAACTGACAAACTGTTTCTCTGCAAGGAAGGAGGGGGGTGATTGTCTCAGGAAAATAAAGTGAAATCCTGGCTTCCTGATACCTGAGTGCCAGACAAAAGGGTGTGATAAACTTGGCTGGGAAACAGAGAAATGTAAATATCTATTTTGTTTTACTTGATGGCCGGACTATTTTTTTGGGGGGGGGGGAATGAACAAATTCCTATGCCCCACAAATAACCCAGTGATGCATTTTAAATAAAAGCACACAACATAATAAATTAAGGAATTTAATTTATTATTTAACGAATGCCCTGTTTCCTCAGTCTTGCAGTGAGGTGTAGTGGTCAGAGTGTCAGAAGAGGACCAGGAAGCACGAGGTTTAAATTCTTGTTTTGTCCCTATCTCACCTCACGGGGCTCTTGAGAAGATAAAATGCAGGAGGGATGAGGGGGTGAACAATTTCTGCCTCCCTGAGCTCCTAGACCAGGGGTCAGCAAACATTTTCAGCAGGGGGACGGTCCACTGTCCTTCAGACCTTGTGGGGGGCCAGACCGTATTTTTTTGGGGGAGGGAAATGAACGAATTCCTATGCCCCACAAATAACCCAGGGATGCATTTTAAATAAAAGCACACATTCTATTCATGTAAAACCACCAGGCAGGCCCCACAAATAACCCAGAGATGCATTTTAAATAAAAGGACACATTCTGCTCATGTAAAAACACGCTGATTCCCGGACCGTCCGTGGGGTGGATTGAGAAGGCAATTGGGCCGGATCCAGCCCCCGGGCCTTAGTTTGCCTACTCATGCTCTAGAACAGTGGTGGCTAACCTTGGCACTCCAGATGTTTTGGAACTACAACTCCCATCATCCTTAGCTAACAGGACCAGTGGTCAGGGATGATGGGAGTAGTAGTCCCAAAACATCTGGAGTGTCAAGGTTAGCCACCACTGCTCTAGAAGATGCTTCCTCAGGGAGGATCAGCCTACCAATGGCTCCTAGCCATGGTGGCTGTGCTTTCTCTCCATGGTCAGAGGCAGCAATGCTTCTGAACCCCAGTTGCTGGAAGCCGCAGGAGGGGAGGGGGCTTTTGTGCACGAATCCTGATTGCAGGTCAGTCACCTGGTTGGCCACCATGAGAACTAGATGCTGGACGAGGTGGGCCGTGGCCCTGATCCAGGAGGCTGCTCTTCTGTACTTAACTGTCCGTGTGCTACTTAACAGCTCCAACCCTAACTAGCTCACCTGATATATTGTCCTGGGAAGTCTTGGAAACTCCCAGTTACCTTCGGGTTCCCAAGAAGGTTGGGCGGAGTGAGGTGAGGTGAGAGAAGGAAACCACCTGAGGTGGGAAAGGGACTGTGTTGGGGCTCAGGAAGTCTGGAAGAGGCAGCGGATCATCAAGGGCACCTGAGAGAGGAGCCTCAGAAGCCCTGGCCACGTTGGCATTTTGCAAGGCCCCAGTGCTGCCTGGATTTTTGTTCGCAGCCTCTGCATTAATCTTCTGCGAGAGCAGTATATCTGTGAATAATTAAGCGCGATCCGAGCTTTCTAATGAGGCTGTTTTTAAGAGATGTGTTCTGCATTCTTGATCTGCCCTGGCCTCTTCCCGCTGATTGGGAGGTGCCCATTAACCATACGTGTGTGTGTGTGTGTGTGTGTGTGTGTGTGTGTGTGTGTGTTTGTGTGTGTGTTTAAATCTGTCTGTGTTAATAATCGATAGATGTATGCCGTTGCCCGAGCTGTTTATGCAACCCTTTTATCAATGCACAGGCAGCAGGGGATCAAGATGTGAGCGGATAAGGCCAATACGCTGAACGCGGTTTAAAAACTGGGATGAAATAATGACTAGGATTTCAGTCATCGGAGGAAATGCTCAAGTAGGTGAAGGACTGGCCGTGGTACCAAATGGGGATCCCAGAGGGAAACGGGTGGGTGGACTTCAGGTTTGCAGCATTTGCACTGGTGTTTACTAGATCGTTGAGATCTGCCAGCTGGAGTCAGGTGGAAAAGCCATATAGTTTTGAAGAATTCTGAACCCGGGAAATTGTTTTGAGTACTGGAAAAGAACAGAGCTCACGGTCCTTCCATGCACAAATCCACTGCTACCGTGTTTCCCCTATTTTAAGACACCGCCTTATATTCCCCCACAAGAAAACGCACTATGGCTTATTTTGAGGGGATGTCTTATTTTTATTACATAAGCATGCCCTGGCAAGGCCACGCTCGAGTTCTGGGGCTGCGAAGGACGGGACGGGCGCGGAGCTCTTTGCTTGCTTGCTGGCAGCGGGGGGAGAATCCAAGCTGAGCTTTGAGGAAACGGGCACCAGAGAGACCCGCTTTCGCTGGGCGCTCTCTCCTGCTCCTCCTCCGCTGCCGTCTTCCCTCCTCGAAACTCGACAGAAGCCTTGCGCCAAGCGGAGTTGGGCGAGCGCGCGGGCGAAGAGACCTTCGGAGTGCCTTTGTCACGCCTGCTGCCCCTTCCTGTGCGCCCTGCTTTGCCGAGTTCCTGATCGCTTCTGGGGCTGACTGGTTTTGGTGGCGGGACTCGACGCCCAGCCCTGCCTTTTCCTTGGCGCCCTCCAGAACTGCGCTTATAACTATGGCTTATTTTCGGGGTACGGCTTATATTTCGCAAATGCGAAAAAATCCTGCTATGGCTTATTTTATGACTACGTCTTAAAATAGGGGAAACAGGGTATTTTTGATGCCAAGTAAAGATCTGCCTTTCCCCTCAGCTTTCGATAGACTGAGACAATGCTGTTTGTACTAGTCTGCTGCCAAAGCTTCCTGTGTGCGTGTGTGCGTACCATTTAATGAATGGTAGGTGTTTTGTTTGTGTGATGACGATGGTTTTTTAAATGGCACAGTGTATCTGTGTTGTAAACATAACGTTGTGCGTCATTTGCAGACCTTTGGGTAAGAATTGCGTTGAAGGAATTGGGAACAGAAGAGGGGGCCCTTTCAGTGGCGTGCACCCCTCCCAGCTTTGGAACTTTATTCGAAGTGAGATTGAGCAAGCCCTACCTTTTCTATAGATAGATATTTTAAAGGTAAAGGGACCCCTGACCATTAGGTCCAGTCGCGGACAACTCTGGGGTTGCGGCGCTCATCTCGCATTAATGGCCGAGGGAGCCGGCGTAAAGCTTCCAGGTCATGGGGCCAGCATGACTAAGCTTCTTCTGGCGAACCAGAGCAGCGCACGGAAACGCCGTTTACTTTCCCGCCGAAGCGGTACCTATTTATCTACTTGCACTTTGCTTTCGAACTGCTAGGTTGGCAGGAGCAGGGACCGAACAACGGGAGCTCACCTCGTTGCGGGGATTTCAACCGCCGACCTTCTGATCGGCAAGCCCTAGGCTCTGTGGTTTAACCCATAGTGCCACCCGTGTCCCTCGATATATATTTTAATGGGCCTTAAAGACTGACTTTGTTCTCTTGGGTTTGGAAGCCCAATCCAGGTGGGTTGTTTTTCTGTTTAGTATGCTGGTCCAATATCTTTTCAGGATGGAATTGGATATCTGTTAACTGTTTAAATGGTTTTATTATTGGAATTTATATCTCTCTATTTGTGTACGGTTGTAAACCGTGTTTGGGAGATGGTTTTGTCCGAATAGCAGTCCAGACACCCGATTAAATAAATAAATGATGGGAAAGACACCCCCCTCACTCTGCCACTTCCCACCCTCCTTTTCTCTCTCTCTCTCTCTCTCTGCCTGAAATCCTTGAGAACAGCTGCCCATCAGAGTTGACCACATTGGGCTAACCAACTGGACGAATGGTCTGAATCTGATTTGTTGTGAAGAACCAGCACCAACACAAGGGGGTGGGAACTGTTGTGCAATACTCTTTTTAAAAACACAAAAACAAAACAAAACCATTCTCTCCCCCCCACCCCTTTCTCCATCTCTCTGTGTGTGAAAGTATTAAAAAGCCATTTTGGTTTAGAAACCTCTAATTTCATTCTGGTTAGCTTTTAATTTGATGGCACTTTAAAAAATTCATTTTCCTACTAAACTTAATCTTTCATGGTGTAATTTGATACAGTCATTGGCCATAATGTTTAATGTCCCGCCAATAAATGCTATGGGCTGCTTTGGGATGATTTAGGGAGTCCTGACAGATGAGAGGTGGGGAGAACCCATCTTGCTATTGGGGCTTGGCTTTGCTTTGATCTCTTAACTGAGCACAATTCTCCATGGCTGTCTTCCACCGCAGGGACAGGGGCTGCTGTAGAGGAGGCACGGGGAACCTGGTGCCCTGGCTCTCGCTGGAGGATGGAGAACTCTGTAATGCTCCAATCAGTGCAGTACTTGGGCAAAATAGGGATCAGAGGCATGACGGGTGCTCTGCGTAGCTAAGCAAGCTAAGACGTCGATCCTGTTAGGTGGGAATGGGGAGGGTATCACTTCTGCAGAGCAAGAAGAGTTACAGAGCAACCTAGTTACATGGGATGTACACAAAGGCGCATGGGCAAAGGCTGTGCACCAAAAACTCCTTTCATGTGGCTTGCACGCACAGCATTTACTTACAATGGGCCCATCCAAGGCAAAAGTGCCTGAAGAATATCGAACAGCAAAATAATTTGGCCATCATCAAGAAATTTAGTGCATGGTACATTCATCTTCCCCCCTCCTACCTGGACTCCCGGGCATCATACCTGCAGAGCAAGCAAGCCTGTTGCTTGGACTGGGGCAAGCAAACGAGAAGTCCACCTGGAGGGCTGGACTTGAGGAGTCTGTTCGCTCCAAGGTCTCTGGGACCCGGATGATGGAGGAGGAGGCAGCAGCATCTCTCAACCAGGCTCCTCCTGAGAGGGTGGACTGGTAGCTCCCAGGGTGGTGCTGGGGTGGGAGGCAATAATAATAATAATAATAATAATAATAATAATAATAATAATAATAATAATTTAGTATTTGTACCCTGCCCATCTGGCTGGGTCTCCCCAGCCACTCTGGGCGGCTTCCAGCAAACATTAAAATACATTAACACATCACAGATTAAAAACTTCCCTAAACAGGGCTGCCTTCAGGTATTTTCTAAATGTCATGTAGTTGTTGATCCCTTTAACCTCTGCTGGGAGGGCATTCCACAGGGCGGGCGCCACTACCGAGAAGGCCCTCTGCCTGGTTCCCTGTAGCTTTGCTTCTCGCAGTGAGGGAACCGCCAGAAGGCCCTCGGCGCTGAATCTCATGGGAGCCAGGAGTAAAGTAGGTGCAGAGAGCCTGGGTGACAGATCCATTTCTGCTTTTAGCTGAGCATTTTATTCCCCTACCTGTAGTGTGTTGCAGGACACATTATTGCTACTACATTCCAATCCATCTGTGTTGGCTATGAGGACCAGCATCAATAAGTGGCATAGTTGTGCATCTCTGCAGGCAGCCCACTGAACTTGCTCTTCAGCTTGCCTGCCTACTTCTCACTCTGACCCAGGCACCAGTGGTGGTGAGAAGGATTAGCCCTAAAAGCCATTGTCTGCTTGCTCATTGGCTTTCTGCGTAGCATAGAATCATAGAATCCTAGAGTTGGAAGAGACCACAAGGGCCATCCAGTCCAACCCCCTGCCAAGCAGGAAATACCATCAAAGCATTCCTGACAGGTGGCTGTCAAGCCTCTGCTTAAAGACCTCCAAAGAAGGAGACTCCACCACACTCCTTGGCAGCAAATTCCACTGTCGAACAGCTCTTACTGTCAGGAAGTTCTTCCTAATGTTTAGGTGGAATCTTCTTTCTTGTAGTTTGAATCCATTGCTCCGTGTCTGCTTTTCTGGAGCAGCAGAAAACAACTTTTCTCCTTGCTCTATATGACATCCTTTTATATATTTGAACATGGCTATCATATCACCCCTTAACATTCTCTTCTCCAGGCTAAACATACCCAGCTCCCTAAGCCATTCCTCATAAGGCATCGTTTCCAGGCCTTTGACCATTTGGGTTGCCCTCCTCTGGACACGTTCCACTTGTCAGTATTCCAGCAAGCAAATAGGTGGTAGTAATTATGAGAAAGAGAGGCATCAGAAACAAGATTTGAGAATAAGAGTAGGGTTGCAAGATGCTGGGCTTGGTTTCATAGACTCTTAGGGTTCAAAGGCATCTTAGAGGTCATCCAGTCCAACTCCTAATTGATGCAAGATCTGCATACAGAATGCAACTACAGCACACCTAACTGTGCATCATTCTCTTCTCCAGTCTAAAAATGCCCAGTTTCTAGATCCCTTACCATCCCATAATTCTTTTGGGGGAAGCCATGACTGTTTAAACTGGTGTGATGAACAGATATCTCAGATTTCACCAGCCCCTTATCTGGCCGAAATCCACTATGTGGAATACCGTAGGCTCCTTACAGCCGCTAGGTTAAACGTTCTGGAATCGGCAGTTTTGTGGGGAAGGTTCAGGGGAGTCCCATACGCCCAGAGACTTCGCCCCTGTGTTCTGTGAGTGGTTGAGTCAACTGAACATATTCTTTTGATCTGCCCATTCTATGCAGATCTTAGACAAAAACTTATAGCTCCACTCCTATGCCAACATAGCCCAGTAGACAGAGAAAGACTGGTTTTGTATTTGCTGAACAAGTTCACTGGAACAACAACCTTATCGGTGGCCAAATTTCTTTTTTTGGCCTTTAAGCGTCATAAGGCTAAAATTGACTGTATTGACACGGGTCTAAATGTATAATATACTTTTCGCTGTTTCTAAGTATCACGGTGTTTAGACGTTTTAACTTTTGTATGGATAATATGTGCTTTCTGACTGACGATCGAATAAATTGATTGATTGATTGATTGATTGATAGAAACTGGTGTGATGTAGCTCTGTGAGGAAAGTTAATTAGGCTATCTTTCTTGCGCTAAAAGTAAACTTTTCGGGGGTTGTTCAGCTGTCCAAAGTCAGAAAATGGCAAAGTCTTATGCTCTCAGTGCAATGTTTGTATATATTATTTAACAGAAGTCCAAATGGGAAGAATTCCTATCATTTCTCTAAGTGACAACCTGCTTTCTAAAAGGGGACAAATAAAAAAGATAGAGAGAAGGCGGGATTGCTTTTGCATTCTAGACATAGTGAAAAAGAAAGAAAAGGGGGGGGAGGCACCTTTTCTGGCTTTTAAATCAAGCTATAAAGTTACAGTGCAGTTGCATAAAACACTCTTCCAATTTAATCCATCTATCTAGTGTTCCATCTAATTACTACATTAGAAAAGGCTTCAGAGCATGTATTGAACATTATAAATGGGAATAAAATGATTCTGGTAATGGCTTAATAAAGCAGGTGAGCTCTGTCTCTGTCTGCTTACATACTTGGGTTGGGGCCAGATTGATTTATCAGGAGGGGGGTTGGGAGGGGAGACAGAGCCCCCACCTCTCCAGGTCTTCAGACTTGGGGAAAGCATCTCTCATTTAGAAGGCTGTGGCTTTTATTTTTCCTTTTTGGCTTTTATCCCTTTTCGCAAGAGACAGGCGCCATTGACTTCTTCCTTTCTGTGAGCACTGGACTTCTCAAGAGCTGCCTACAAGTGATGGGAAGCCTTGTGTGGAAACCCCACCCCCACCCCAGTTGTTACTAGACTCCCACTCCCATCACCTCCAGCCAGCCTGACCAGTGACCAGGGTGGGGTGGGAGATGATGGGCGCTGATGGCAGATGCAGCCCAGCATCAGGAAGGCCACAGATTCCCCGTTCCTGTGCTCAGCCTGCCCTGCTCCTGCCCACACATGGTCTGTCTAGGTGGACCTAGCCTGTATGGCAGCAGCTTCCTCATGTTGCGCAGAGCGGTGTCACCTGAACTGACGAGAGTTGCCGGGGATTGAACCTGCAACCTTCTGCCAGCCTAGCACCTGTTTGTTCCAGGTTCTGGTGGACCCTCAGGCAAGATGATATTATTATTACTATTACTAAGTCCACAGCTTAGGGCAGTGATGGCGAACCTTGGCACTCCAGATGTTTTGGGACTACAACTCCCATCATCCCTGACCACTGTTCCTGTTAGCTAGGGATGATGGGAGTTGTAGTCCCAAAACATCTGGAGTGCCAAGGTTCGCCATCACTGGCTTAGGGGCTGCTTCAAAGGATGCCTTCTCTTGCGCCACCCCCACCCCGCCAGACGTCTGAAGGAGGTGGAACAGCCAAGAGGGCCCCCTCTGCAGATCTTAGCACCTAGGTGAGTGGGAAGGAGAGAGGGGGTTCTTTCAGGTATTAGGGGCCAAAACCATTTAGGGCTCTGGACTCTGTTGAAAACGGCTTCTCCGTGTAAACCAGGAAGTGACCTCTCCAGACAATGGAACAGCTCTTCTTCTCTCTGTGGCTGTCATCTCCCGGGTGAAATGGACGCTGTTAGGCAGTTGAATGCACAGGCATACTCTGTCCGTTTCCCTGCCACCCTTCCTTGCAGCCCCGGGCGCTGACAACCCACGCTACACCACTGCTTGTGGCTACCCCCTGCTTGCTTGCCAAGCCGAGAGCTAGTGAGCGAGAGGGCAGCGGTATCCGCTGCTCCTTCTCACCACCACCACCTTTGACTGGGCCGTTGTGAGAGGCAGGGGAATAACCAAGGTCCTCAGCAAATGCCCAGATGTGCTCACTTTTGACACTGGCCCTGCTGAGCTGTGGTCCTTGAATTTTTTTGTTTCCCCTCTCCCCTTCCGGGAGATCCAGCGCCGAGGGCCTTCTGGCGGTTCCCTCACTGCGAGAAGCAAAGCTACAGGGAACCAGGCAGAGGGCCTTCTCGGTAGTGGCGCCCGCCCTGTGGAACGCCCTCCCAGCAGAGGTCAAAGAGATAAACAACTATCTGACATTCAGAAAATACCTCAAGGCAGCCCTGTTTAGGGAAGTTTTTAACCTGTGATATTTTAATGTATTTTAATATCTGTTGGAGGCTGCCCAGAGTGGCTGGGGGGACCCAGCCAGATGGGCGGGGTACAAATAATAAATTATTATTATTATTATTCCAGTTGCGTCCCCATTTTTGTTTGTTTTCATATCTGTTGAATAAAAGAAAAGTGGCTTAATAAAAACTAATGCATTCGTTTGCGTTATATTTACGGTAACATTATACTGTATGTAGCCACTTTTCTGCCAGCGCACCCGAGGCGGTACGTAAAATGTTGTTGTGAACACATCATCAGTATGATAAGCACAAAGTGAGATTCCCAGGTTGAAATGAAAGCTGAGGAGAAGGAATTTGAACTCCTGGCTACATCCCAGCCCCCGAGGCCTGCTTAGCTCTCTCGCAACCCCACACACAACTGCAGCCTTCCATGGTTATTTTGAAATAATGTTTGATGGCGAACGGGGCTCAAGGAGGCCCCCTTGCATATTTACAGCCCCAGGACCTATAATTTCTTCCTTGCAGCAAACTTAATGTGCAGGTGTCAAAAGGTTAAGTTTCAGCGCGCCAATCAGGTGCCCATCTTTCATGGCGGCCTGCCATTTTCGCTAGGCGTCTTCAGCGTTGTCATGGATACTGAAGCATGGGACCCCTGAGATCAGAGCCTTGGAATTAATGGCAGCCCCGTCTAAAGGATTCCTGTCTGGGCTGAGTTGATGGATTACATTGATGCGCCATTTGTCATACTGTAATTGTTGTGGCAAATGTAATACCCACCAGTATAAACATTGGGCTGCTTTGCTAATAAAACCCAGGATGGGAAGACAGAGGGTGATGCACTGCTTGATTCACTTAAAGAGACAATGTTTCTTTCTGTTTCGGGCTCGCTCCTTCTTTCTGAAAACCCCACTGATCCCCATCGTTTTTATTGATGAGGTGAAACGTGAGGCCACTTTGCGAGGTGCCTGTTTGAAGCCAGGCCTGGGCTTTGGCACTGGTCGCCTGAGAATGAGAGGGGCACCCCCAGATATTTGCAAACCGTTGATGGCATAGCTGTCAACTTTCGGATTTGAAAATAAGGGATGCCGCAAGGGCGGTGCAATGGCACCAAGTAGCCTCGCCACCCTGCGCTCCAGAGGCTGCGTGTGAATGGGAGAGCGAAAGAGCGAGCGCGTAGACGGCAGGCAGGCTGTCTGTCTGGTTGGGTGTGAGGGTCTGGCTGCACAAGGCATGCAAGCTCCACCCCCAGTCAGTCTCAGACTCCTTATTGGCAGCCGAGCAACGCAGCTGAGGAGCCTCCCTGGCCGGCAGGGAGGGAGAGGAACTGCTTCCTTTGAAATAATAATTTATATGCCCCCATCTGACTGGGTTGCCTCGGCCACTCTCGGGCATCTGGATTGTCAGAGAACACCCGTCTCCACCTTCCATTTTCATTATAAGTACCTTATGTGTGTGCAAAATAGGAGGCCTTTCTGTGGTGGCCCCTCTGACTGTCCAGCACCCTCCCGGGGGGTGGGGGAGGTGCGTGAGTGGTTTATTCTTTAGTGATTTGTGTTTGTAATTTATGGGGGGGGGTTGTACCATCCTGAAATCCATTCTTAGATGAAGGGTGGTTTTATAAGTTTTTAAAAAATGAATAAATATTGATGAATGGTCCTGTGGCTGTCTTAGCGTGGCCCAAACCAGCTTTATTTGGTTCCCAACCCATCCGTTGTGCAGCCTGGAGCAGAATGAGGCCCCTCAGCTTTTGTGCTGAGAAATATTTGTTGGCCTCTGTTGCTGCATCTGAAATCTATTATTATTATTACTGATAATGCTAACTCCATTCCTATCCCGCTTAATATATTTTAAAAATCCAAGAGATGTACAAAACACTAACGCAACAACAGCAACTTAAGCAACAGTTGACTTTACAAAAACAAGCAGTTACCTATAAAAATGTTTTAAAAATGCAGAATTGTTAAAACATATGCACCAGCGTCAGTTCCTTTCCCTTCCAGCACACCGCCCCTCTCTCAGCCAGGGCTCTTCCACAAAAATCTCACCAAGAGGAAGGCTCCCAGAAACTGCTGACAGCACCCTCTAAAACAGGGTTTCCCAAACTTGAGCTTCCAGCTGTTTTTGGACTACAATTCCCATCATCCCTGACCACTAGTCCTGCTAGCTAGGGATGATGGGAGTTGTAGTCCAAAAACAGCTGGAGGCCCAAGTTTGGGAAACCCTGCTCTAAAACATACAACCAATGGATCTGTTACATCCAGCCCTGCCCAAAGGTTGCAGATGAGGGAGGGCAGGATGAATTAATTTAGTAGCGCCTTCTTACAACAACCAGAAATGTATAGTTAGTGGCTGAGTTTAGGCTTAAATATATAAAGCACTGTTGGTGTCTCACGTGTGTGTGTGTGTTTGGCGAAAATGCCAGCAAGACAGCTTCATAAAACCCACAGATTTATGGAGCCTTGATTGACTGCCGGTTTATTGTTCGTTCCTCATTATATTAATGTGATGAGATTCCCTGCTGCTTTCCTATGCCATTATTTATGGCGGTGGAATTGTTCCTTCTACTTTCACCCATTGTTCCAGGACAGGCTTGCTCCTTTTGAAGGAAACACCGTTGGTGTGTCCTCGGCTGTTGAGAATCAGTATAGGAATATGGGGAGCTGCCTTACTTAAAACTGAGTCTAGACTGTTGGTCTGCCCACTGACCCTTAGAAATGGCACTCCAGGTGTATTTCAGGCAGAGGTTGCACTTGGGTTGCAGGCAAGACAGATACTCTACCACTGGTGTAAACAGCCCTTCCCAATGCTTGTCGTTCTTTAAATTCATTGAATCTTTATCCTAGGTCTGTTTTTGAGATTGGGGGTGGGCGGGCCGGATAGGCAACTGGTTAAAGGACAGGAAGAAGAGAGCAGGAATCAATGGACAGCTGACCCAATGGAGGGGAATTAGCATTGCGTGTTTCCCTGGAACTGGAGTTCAGTGTTGTTCTTCAAGATCTGGAGTCACTGAGGTGAGCAGCAGGACGGGGCAATATATCGCCCAAAACCGGTTTGAAGTCCATATTGTGATATTGTTGTGGTTTAGTCGTGACTCTTCGTGACCCCATGGACCAGAGCACGCCAGGCACTCCTGTCTTCCACTGCCTCCTGCAGTTTGGTCAGACTCATGTTGGTAGCTTTGAGAACACTGTCCAACCATCTCGTCCTCTGTCGTCCCCTTCTCCTTGTGCCCTCCATCTTTCCCAAAATCAGGGTCTTTTCCAGGGAGTCTTCTCTTCTCATGAGGTGGCCAAAGTATTGGAGCCTCAGCTTCAGGATCAGTCCTTCCAGTGAGCACTCAGGGTTTCCCTGAGTTCCTGATTTCCTTCAGAATTGATAGATTTGATCTTCTTGCAGTCTGTGGGACTCTCAAGAGTCTCCTCCAGCATAATAATTCAATAGCATCAATTCTTCGACGATCAGCCTTCTTTATGGTCCGGCTCTCACTTCCGTACACCACTACTGGGAAAACCATAGCTTTAACTATATGGACCATTGTTGGCAAGGTGATGTCTCTGCTTTTTAAGATGCTGTCTAGGTTTGTCATTGCTTTTCTCCCAAGAAGCAGGCGTCTTTTAATTTCGTGACTGCTGTCACCATCTGCAGTGATCATGGAACCCAAGAAAGTAAAACCTCTCACTGCCTCCATTTCTTCCCCTTCTATTTGCCAGGAGGTGATGGGACCAGTGGCCATGATCATAGTTTTTTTTTTATGTTGAGCTTCAGACCATATTTTGCGCTCTCCTCTTTCACCCTCATTAAAAGGTTCTTTAATTCTTCCTCACTTTCTGCCACCAAGGTTGTGTCATCAGCATATCTGAGGTTGTTGATATTTCTTCCGGCAATCTTAATTCCGGCTTGGGATATTAGTTTCATAGTTTTTGACCTGGCAATATATTGCAAATATATTTGTGCTATGCAAAAATCATAATGTAGGGAAAACCATGAAGCCAGCCATTGCTTCTCTTGATTCCAGCAGTCCCTGTTAACTCTGTCGGCTCAGCTCTCCCCTGCCTCATGCAGCGGGCAATGAATCACAAAAGCAGGCGCTGGCAAAAATCACCATGTGGGAAAAACTGTGAAGCCAGCCAGTCCATCATTTCTGACTTCTTAATATATGGGTATACAGTCGTACCTTGGTTCTCGAGCAGGATGCATTCCGGGAGTCCGTTTGACTCCCGGAACCGTTCGAAAACCAAGACACGGCTTCCAGTTGGCTGCAGGAGTGTTCTGCAGCCAATCAGAAGCCGCGGAAGCTGTGCCAGACGTTTGGCTTCCGAAAATCGTTCAAAAACCAGAACACTAACTTCCGGGTTTTGATCGTTCACGAGCCAATTTGTTTGGGAGCCAAGGCATTTGAGATCCAAGGTACGACTGTATTGAGATGTTTAGCTGATACATCACGATGTTGAAAAGCAGATACCACCCAGCCCTAGTGAGAATCGGGGCAGTCAGGTTTGCAGAGGGCGCCCAACAGTTCAGGGTGGTGAGATCTAGATTCTTCAAACTGGGTGAATGTAATTATGTTGTCCTGATGAAATTTAATGTCAGTTAAGTGCAAAGTCATGATCATACCAGAGAAACAAACAATATCCCTTGGGCGCATAGCTGTCAACTTTCGGATTTGAAAATAAGGGATGCCGCAAGGGCGGCCCAATGGCACCAAGTAGCCTCACCACCCTGCGCTCCAGAGGCTGCGCGCGAACGGGTGAGCGAAAGAGCGAGCGTGTAGACGGCAGGCAGGCTGTCTGTCTGGTTGGGCGTGAGGGTCTGGCTGCACAAGGCATGCAAGCTCCGCCCCCAGTCGGTCTCAGACTCCTTATTGGCATCCGAGCAACGCAGCTGAGGAGCCTCCCTGGCCGGCAGGGAGGGAGAGGAGCTGCTTCCTTTGAAATCCGGGAAATTTAAGGGATATCAACAATCTGGGATAGCAGCGGGAAACGGCATTGGAATAAGGGAGTTTCCCACAAAAAAAAGGGAGGGTTGACAGCTATGCTTGGGCGTGAAGATATCTATCCCACCCAACTACCCAGCTCAAATTTAGGTTTTGAAACTAGCCAGCCTGATGCCTTGACAACTTTCCCAAGCTAAGTTCCTTCGTAAGAACATAAGCAGAACCTACTGGATCAGGCCAGTGCCTCATCCAGTCCAGCATCCTGTTCTCACAGTGACCAACCAGTTGCCTGTAGAAAACCTGCAAGCAGAACCCGAGCACAGGAGCCTGGCTGGTTTGGTTGGCCTTTTCTGAACCTTTTCCAACTCCTTTTTGAGGTGAGGCGACTAGAACACTGCATGCAATGTTCCATGTGCGGTCGCACCCTAGATTTGCACAACGGCATTGTGATACTGGCAGTTTTAACCAAAAGTGATTGTGCCCCTTTGGATGCATTAAGAAACTCGGGGCACAGATGTGGTTTTGTTTCCGCCTCCCCTCTTGAAAGAGACATGTGATTCTTTTAATTCCCTCTCTTTAAGCTCATGGCTAACCCAAGTGGGGGCTGTGAGGGGGGCAGGAATCCAGGAGGGGCAGAGAGCAAGTCGGCGGAGGAGAGGGAGAAAAAGATAAACACCCTCTCCGTGTTTGCAGTCATCTGTAATTTTTATCTCTTGACCTTTTAAACATAAGCAGCAGTAAAATGAAGAACTATGGTTGTCATTTAACACCCTGCCTGTATTAACTGGCTTCTACCCATGAGCCGTGGTTTTAAATTGGTTAATGCAGGCGACTTGCCGAGGCTAATAATAATTCAGATTACTACTGTCAGCCATTCCGGTTTCATGGGTAATTTAGTAGTTGAATAATTATATATATATATATATATATATATATATATATATATATATATATATATTCATCTGTTCCTGTGCGCTGTTATGAATCAGTAGATGGTTTACCATTGGCAGCGGTAACTGTAAGAAGATTTAAATTGCTACTGAAAAGGATTTGAGTGAAGGTAATGTTTTATAATGTTCTAAGCCATATGCAGTACTTTCAGGCCTCATCGGTTTTACATTGATTCCTAGCGAAGTGTTTAATTGCATCATGAATGCAATATAATTCAGTTCTTTTGGCTAATATGGTATATATCTCAAAGTGATATACAGCACCGGCAGGGGAAATTCAGAATTTCCTTGGGATTCTGGCGCCTGGGCAGGGGTGGCCCATGGCTGCAACTCTGTGATGGCCTGGGATTCAGACTCAGATGCTGAACCTGAGGGATCCCAGCCTGCACAGGATTCCCCGCCTCCAGAACCAGCAGAGCCGGGGCTAGGGCCTGAGTCTGAAGGGGCCTCACCTGTGCTGGATCCTCAGGTGCAGGCATCTGCTGAGTCTGCTCTGGCTCCTGATGGGATGGAGGACCCATTGCCTGCAGGTGCTCCACTCCTAGCCCCGTCAGGGGAAGCTGAGGTTGCCTCTGGGTCCGGTAACCCTCCAGCCTCTCCTGAGCTGCAGAGGCTCAGGGCAGAGAGGCGAAGGGAACTGAGTTCCCGCAGGAGGAGTGCTCGCCTCCAGGCCAGGAGAGGCGAGTCACCAGAGGATCGGGGCCGCCCTATGCCTCGGGGCAGATAAAAGCAGGCCAGCCCCAGCCCCAAGTTGCAGGAGCAACATTGTTGGATACCAGTTCCTGCTTGAGACCTGTCCTGCTTTCCTGCCTGAGCTCCTGACCCGCCCTGGTTCCCTGCTTGCCTACCTGTTCCTGACTTCGCCTGACTCCCTGCCCTGCACCCAGCTTCAGTGACTACGGACTGCCTTCACGTTGCACCTCTGACCATGGACCGGACTTGGACCTCGCCTTTTGGATACCCCACGGGACCAGCACAAACTCACAGGCTCGAGATTCTGTTCAGATCATAGGTATACAGGAGGGGAATTTCATAGACACTGGGTGTGCAAATCACATGTGCCCAGTGGGGTGCCCTCCAGATGTATTGGACTACAATTCCCATCTCTCTTCTCTCCGCTTCCACCCCGTCCCAGGGTAGGAGTATTACAGGGGGGGGGTGAATTTTAAGGATGGGTACACCCACAGTTTCCCAAACTCGGGTCTCCAGCTGTTTTTTGAGACTACAGTTCCCATCATCGCTGACCACTGGTCCTGCTAGCTAGGGATGATAGGAGTTGTAGTCCCCCAAACAGCTGGAGACCCAAGTTTCAGAAACCGTGGGTGTACCGAACCTTTGTACAGAGCAGAATCGAAGCTGTTTTCGCTTTTGTAGCCTTTGTCACCTACATCTTTAAAAATAGTAAGGTAAAGGTAAAGGGACCCCTGACCATTAGGTCCAGTCGTGACCGACTCTGGGGTTGTGGCACTCATCTCGCATTACTGGCCGAGGGAGCCGGCGTACAGCTTCCGGGTCATGTGGCCAGCATGACTAAGCCGCTTCTGGCGAACCAGAGCAGCGCACGGAAACGCCGTTTACCTTCCCGCTGCAGCGGTACCTATTTATCTACTTGCACTTTGATGTGCTTTCGAACTGCTAGGTTGGCAGGAGCTGGGACCGAGCAACGGGAGCTCACCCCGTCGTGGGGATTCAAACCGCTGACCTTCTGATCGGCAAGCCCTAGGCTCTATGGTTTAAACCACAGCGCCACCCGCGTCCCAACATCTCAATTAATTAAATTTATTAATTTAAAATTAATAATTTTAAAAAATCTTTAAAAATACTCAGCATTAATTATAAGAGTGTTTCCAAGCACTTTAGTAAGTACATTAGTACTAAGTAGTAGTCAGTTTCTCAGTCAGCTTTACAAAAGCCATGTGAGGCAGGCTATAGCATTACTATCCGCATATTTCATGCAAAATCTTGAGGTTGAGAAATTTTACCCTATTTACCTGACTAGCCAGGGTGGTCTCTGGGTTGGGGTTGGCGTCCCCGCTCCCCACCCCCCCGGCTTGTTTTGCTGGGGGACTTTAACATTAACGCTGAGCCTCCTTTGTCAAGAGTGGCTCAGGATTTCTGTCCCAAGTAACTTCTGGCCCTGCCCATGCTGGAAGGCACATTTTGGACTTGGTTTTCTGTGCTCGATTGGATGATGTGATCCTAGAGTGGAGGAACGTTCTGTCGTTCTGTGGTCATGGTCAGCTCACTACTTGGTGGTGTTTAGACTTGCTGCAACTCAGAGCTTCTCTGCAGGGTGGAGAACCCATTAAGATGGTCCACCCCAGGAGGCACTTGGGGAGTTTACTGTCGCCTCAACTTGCAATTCTGTTGAAGTCCTGGTGGCTCTCTGGAATGGACGGTGGACTCGATCACTCCTGATCATCCCCTCTCACAAAGTAGAGCCATATCAGCCCCCTAGTTCTCTGGGGAGCTGGTGAGGGCGAAACACATGAGACAGTGACTAGAGTAATACTGTGTGCTGGGCCCGGGGGTTCCCTGCTTGGTGGGGACCAGGCAATGAGTCGAAGCCTCACCTGGGGCCGGGCAGTGGCGTGGTGAGCCCGTCTGGGGTGGCAGCGGGGTTCAGAGCATGGCTCACAGTCCGACAGAGCCAAGGCGGAATACGGGGCAGGGGACCAGGCAAAGACAGGGGCAGGATCTTGTCTGGGCAACGGCCGGTCCCGATCCCCCGGCGACTCACCTCCCTGTTTCGCCCGAAGGCGAGCACTCCTCCTGCGAGTACTCAGGTCTCTCCTTCTCTCAGACCTGAGTCTCTGCAGCTTGGGAGATGCCGGTGGGTTACTGGACCCAGCCTCCCCTGAGAAGAGAAGGTTAAGGGGTGATATGATAGCCATGTTCAAATATATAAAAGGACGCCATATAGAGGAGGGAGAAAGGTTGTTTTCTGCTGCTCCTGAGAAGAGGACACGGAGCAATGGATTCAAACTACAAGAAAGAAGATTCCACCTAAACATTAGGAAGAACTTCCTGACAGTAAGAGCTGTTCGACAGTGGAATTTGCTGCCAAGGTGGAGTCTCCTTCTTTGGAGGTCTTGAAGCAGAGGCTTGACAGCCACCTGTCAGGAATGCTTTGATGGTGTTTCCTGCTTGGCAGGAGGTTGGACTGGATGGCCCTTGTGGTCTCTTCCAACTCTATGATTCTATGACCAAACCGGTAGTGGACCAGCTGTAAGTGATGGTCCAGCTGAAGGCAACAAGGTAATCTCTGCATCTGGAGCCAGGACAGGCTCAGGCCCCTGACTCGGCCCAGCTGGTGTTTGCTGCAGGGGAATCTCTGCAGACTGGGACTCTTCAGGATCCGGCCCTGGACTTGGTTCAGATGATGTCTGAGGCAGAGGATCCGGTGCAGACTGAGACTCCTCTGGTTCCGAGCCAGAGTCCCAGGCCATCACACATTGGCAGAAAACTTGGAGCCAGACTGAACAGTCTAGAGTCTTTTTGAAGTCCTATTCTGTGACAGTGTGAGCAGTAAAAAACTATTTTTTCTCTGCCTCCACTGCATCAGCAAGGAGCAGTCCAACAGAGTTGTTTTGAGTGGTCAAGGGTCTTTTACACTCTGGCCCACGTGGAGAGAATTTAGACCACTCAGCAACCCACTGTGAATAATTTGCTCAGCACTTTGCTGACAAAATCGCTCAGATACTACAAAAGGAACACAAGGTTCTCAGTATACATAGTTGTTTGCTGTGAAACGGCACTAGCCTGAAATGTGCACATAGTGGTGCAATACGACAAGGGACAGACTATGGTTCACACATAGCACTAAGCCATAGTTTAATAAACTGTAGTTTAACTATAGTTCATGCTATGTGCAACCCAGGCCAATGAAGGAGCTGGGTCTGAATGATGCAGTCTTGCCCCCATTGACAATGGATGAATGGTTTGTGGGTCGGACTGTGCCGAACCTCCTCCAATTTTGATGTTCGCTTCAAAAGTAGCGCATTCAGCGGATGACCAGAGAAATATTCAGCTGAGCGTGCCCTTTCATTTCTCCTTGCCTCCTGCTCCATGGATCTGTTTTTTCCATCATCTTCTCTGTCCTCGCCGTCCTTGGCCTCGTTCGCCCACACTTGTCATTTTTAATCCGATTTGGCTGTGGCACCCTGTGTGACTTTCCAGGCACCCATGACGTCGGCGTATTGTGTGCAGCATCCTGATTTCGATGGCAAAATGGTGCCTCGGCTGCTATGATTAATGGGCAGTGTGGGCAAAGGAGGGTAAGTCAGCGAGGGCATGGGAGGCAGAGGACAGTAGGGAACAGGGGACCAATGGCCTCACAGCGTGTGCCCCCAATTTTTGGCATTGGAAGGTGCTTTTCAATATGAAACCAAGCAGTGTCTTCCATTGGTTTTGATTGATTGATTGATTGATTGATTATATAAAAGAACCTTTTAATGAGGGTAAAAGAGGAGAGCGCAAAATATGGTCTGAAGCTCAACATCAAAAAAAACTAAGATCATGGCCACTGGTCCCATCACCTCCTGGCAGATAGAAGGGGATGAAATGGAGGCAGTGAGAGATTTCACTTTCTTGGGTTCCATGATCACTGCAGATGGTGACAGCAGTCACGAAATTAGAAGACGCCTGCTTCTTGGGAGAAAAGCAATGACAAGCCTAGACAGCATCTTAAAAAGCAGAGACATCACCTAACATGAGTTTGGCCAAACTGCGAGAGATAGTGAAGGATAGGCGTGCCTGGCGTGCTCTGGTCCATGGGGTCACGAAGAGTCGGACACGACTGAACAACAACATGGTACATGATGAGACCACTACTTTCTAGAAGTTAAAGAGCTCTGAGTCTGAGGTCAGTGAATAACCAACCGCCTTGGGAACCAAATGTGTGTTGCTTTGGAAGAATATTGGGATATAAATGTAAGGGGAATGGATGGATGGATGGATAAATGGATGGATGGATGGATGAAATGTAAATAAGTAATCAGTAGAGCTCCAGGACCCAGGTGGCGCTGTGGGTTAAACCACAGAGCCTAGGGCTTGCTGATCAGAAGGTCAGCGGATCGAATCCCTGCGACGGGGTGAGCTCCCGTTGCTCGGTCCCTGCTCCTGCCCACCTAGCAGTTCGAAAGCACGTCAAAGTGCAAGTAGATAAATAGGAACCGCTCTGGCGGGAAGGTGAACGGCATTTCCGTGCACTGCTCTGATTCGCCAGAAGCGGCTTTGTCATGCTGGCCACATGACCCGGAAGTTGTACGCCGGCTCCCTCGGCCAATAAAGCGAGATGAGCGGCGCAACCCCAGAGTCGGACACGCCTGGTCCTAATGGTCAGGGGTACCTTTATCCTTTACCTTTTAGAGCTCCAGGAGCTTGAGGTGGTGCCTCTCCCAATTTTATCCTCGCCACAAGCCTGCGAGGTAAGCACAGCTGAGAGATGGTGACTGGCCCAAGGTCACCCAGGGATCTTCATAGCTGAACCAGGTTTTGAACCCAGGTCTCTCAGGTCCCAAGCTCCCAATTGTTGTTGTTGTTTAGTCGTGTCCGACTCTTCATGACCCCATGGACCAGAGCACGCCAGGCACTCCTGTCTTCCACTGCCTCCCGCAGTTTGGTCAGTCTCATGTTGGTAGCTTCGAGAACACTGTCCAACCATCTCGTCCTCAGTCGTCCCCTTCTCCTTGTGCCCTCCATCTTTCCCAACATCAGGGTCTTTTCCAGGGAGTCTTCTCTTCTCATGAGGTGGCCAAAGTATTGGAGCCTCAGCTTCAGGATCTGTCCTTCCAGTGAGCTCTCAATATAAGATACCAACTCCTCCCACCTTTTTAAGGGTCCCTGCTCAGAGAGTTTCCTTCTCCTGAGATGAGGTGGTTGGTGAGAAGAGACAGGGTCTTTGGGGTTGTGGCACCTCATTTCTGGAACTCCATCCCTTTAACCGCCCATTAGCTTCCCTTTCTGGTGATATTTAGGGAACAACATTTTTTTAAAAAAATACAAAACGCTGCTTCCTACCCAACCCCAATGCTTTCAGTGGCATTTGACAAGCGCCGTTCAAATAGATCTGACAGCTGCTTTCATCTGTTTGTTTTGTAGCAATGGCCTAATTTGTTTAACTACTAGTCATCTTGAGAATGCTCGTGATTGATAAGGAAGGGTACCAGCCTTTTAAATGAATTAATTAATTAATTGCTGACAAGCTGCGCAAACCGTTGCTCATTTTTCGACGCGGGGGGGGGGGGGGGCTTGTGCTGGAAATATTCATGTTTAATTTGCACACGCTTGTTGTTTGGTTCCTGGGGTCCCTCCAACCCCTACCCCTAACCCATGAGCCAAGATGTTGCCTCTGTGACTTCACATCGTTTTTTTGAGCCCAGTTTGTTTACCTGGTGGTATGGAGCAAAGAGGATGCTACAAACCATGTTCCCTGTGGCCGTTGCTCAGAAATCAGTCCCGTTGGGTTACCAAGAGGTGTGTTCCCAGGAAAGTCAACTCATCAACCCATTGTTTGGCTAGTCCCATTGATTAGCAGCCTCTAAGCATCACACCTGCAGGCAAGTGAGCTGGGATAATAATAATAATAATAATAATAAATAATTTATTTGTATCCCGCCCTCCTCAGCCGAGGCCGGGCTCAGAGCGGTTAACATCATAAAAATAACACAATATGCATTAAAACAGACATGAATTAATTAAAATACATCTTAAAATTAATTCAGACAAGTTAAAATCTGGGCAGGTGGCAATTATCAGGTTGGAATTGAGAGGGGTTAATACTTGCCAGGACCAACTGTTTCCACTGATCATACAAGGACCTGTGAGCAGGTTGGGGGCCTCCTTTGGGCTTGTTTAGCAGGGGGCTTTTTTCAGCAGGGGGCCAGTCCACTGTCCTTCAGACCTTGTGGGGGGCCAGACTATATTTTTTTAAAAAAATATGAACGAATTCCTATGCCCCACAAATAACCCAGAGATGCATTTTAAATAAAAGGACACATTCTACTCATATAAAAACACGCTGATTCCCGGACCATCCGCGGGCCAGATTTCAAAGACGATTGGGCCGGATTCAGGCCCCGGGCCTTAGTTTGCCTACCCATGTTTAATACAAAGGAAAGTAAGTCAAACCGCATCCTGCCCAAAGACCTGGCGGAACAGCTCCGTCTTGAAGGCCCTGCGGAAAGATGTCAAATCCCACAGGGTTACCCCCATTAATGTGACTTCAGAGTTGCTAATGGGACTATGCTTTTGTATCATGTTAGGGAACACGAATACTAATTCAATACAAAACCCTAATTCAGTAGAACAAAGCTCTGCCCCCTTTCTTTTTTGCTGAGAACAGAAAACTACTTAACATCAATCTCCTAGATTCGTAGCATGGAATAAATACATAACTGTGGATTACTTTCTGTTTTTTCTGTGGCAGCCCCAACTCAAAAGAAGAGCTTTGGAAGCAGAAGTAGACCCACTGGGATTAATAGACCCCAAGTTAGTCATTTTCATCATTTTTCAATGTTGTCTATTTTTAGTAGGGCTAAAAAGGTAAAGGTAAAGGGACCCCTGACCATTAGGTCCAGTCGTGTCCGACAGGAGGACCTTGGCCCGATCCAGCAGGGTTGTCCTGAGGTTCCCATTCTGTAAGGGAGGGATGTGGTGGTGCTGGCCTCCAGGATTTTGTGGTCAAGGCACTCAGAAGGCGGTGGGATGTACTCATCAAAAATTCTCTGGCATTGAGGGTGATCTCTTGTCTTAGAAGGTTTTTGGTCCAGTTCTTGAAAAGGTTTTCATCTATTCATTCACAGATTGTGTATTCTATGAACATGCTGTAATGACTGAGCTTACAAACTTCATAAGACTGAAATTAAGAGATCAGAAGCGTAACAGACTTGCAAAGAACTGGAGTTCATTCATTTACTTGTTGGAACAGTACGCACGCAAGCGTTATTATTCCAAGTATTTTTCGTCCTGCTTTTCATCGGAACAGATTGCAAAGCAGTTTAGAAAGGAAATAGAACAAAATTAAATACAGAATATAAAACATCAAAATCCATAAAATAAGATTCTGTTTACTCAATACCCATGCAAATGCCGAACTCCATGCCTCAGTAAACCTAAACATATCAACCCACAAAGACACTCTTCCTCAATCTCAACCATATTGATCTCAACCACTTCAGTGTGTATACAGAAAGGTCTGTGCTTTGACATTGGCAGCCTTGAGGCTATGAGGCTAAAACCAAATTTAATTTGTGGGGCTCCACCAACCCAAAAGAAAACCTAAGTAGAGTCAGGTGATGATAGGCACATCTTTTATCACTTTTAGGATTAGATAATTCTATAATATTTGCTGTATAGCGCAGCTGGGAACTAATAATAATAATAATAATAATTTTTATTTGTACCCTGCCCTCCCCGGCAAAGCCGGGCTCAGGGCGGCTCACACAATCAAAATCACAATAAAACATAAACACAAAAACGATCAATTAAAATACAGATTACAAAATTTAAAATGATTTAAAAATGATTTAAAATGATTTAAAAAGCCGCCCTAATGTAACTGCCCATGAATTTATAACAATAGGGAGGATCTGGTCTTACAATGTTATTTTATAACACAAAGGTCAGACTGAATCCAACTCAAAGGCTAGGTGGAACAGCTCCGTCTTGCAGGCCCTGCGGAAAGATGTCAGATCTGCAGGGCCCTAGTCTCTTGAGAAAGGGCATTCCACCAAATTGGGGCCAAAACAGAAAAGGCCCTGGCCCTAGTTGAGGCCAATCTAGCCATCTTATGGGTTGGACCTCCAACGTGTTATTATTTGTGGACCTTAGGGTCCTCCGCGGGGCATACCAGGAGAGGCGGTCCCCATAGGTACGAGGGTCCTAGGCAATATAAAGTCTTTTAATCTTAATAACTCGTATAAATATGAAGTTGAGCATTCATTATAATATTTCATTTTTAAAAAAAATTAAATGAAACATACAAAAAAATAAAACGTGGCCATGGCACTTCATAGATTCAGATGGGGAGGCCCCTGCATGACTTTCTGAGGACTGACTTAGCAAGTTAGGCCACAGCCTGAGTGACCCTCCCTCCCTGGGGGGGGGGCGAAGGTAGACACCAATGTGTTCACCTCCCTCTTGGGAAGCGCTCAGGTATTTTTAGCAAGGCGCGACCTTCGCCCACTTGGGTTTTGCAGCGACTCCCTCCCAAGATGGCAAAGCGCGAGTCATCTCGCATTAGCCGTCCCCTGTCAGGGCACGTCATATTAGTCCTGCATCGTATTAGTTTTTGTCGGCACTAATGTGATCCGAAAGTTGCTAATCTGACAAGACTCCTGCATTGTATCAGTGAAAACAAATATTAATTCGATAGGATGGAAAATTGCTAATAAGAAGCCGAGTCGCTAATGTGACGTGATGGATCTCCTGGAGAGAGACGGCTCCTCGCTGTCCTGTACTTTGCGAGAGTACCTTCAACTGAGGCTCAAAGGCAAGAGGGCTCAGCAGAGGACATTGTGTAAAGTTGGGCCTTTGTGGTAAAGTTGCCTTCAGTCCCTTGGGAACGCCTCTTGTGTGGGCACCATTGCACAGCCCTCCTTTGTTTGGGTAAGAAAGGGGAGAGCGAGTGGGGGCCCTCCAGATGTTGTTGCCGCATCTTGCACCATCGCTGACCATTGGCCACCCTGGATGGGGCTAATGCATAGCTGTCAACTTTCGGATTTGAAAATAAGGGATCAGCAGCCTCACCTGTCCCGGGGACAGTCTACGGTTCTCAGGGACAGTCCACGCCGCGGTAATCCCCCCAGGCTACAAATTAATTTACACCAGGCTACACACCATCATCTTTCCCACCTCAGGGTCTCTTTTCCAGGGAGTCTTCTCTTCTCATGAGATGCTTCAGGGATCTGTCCTTCCGGTGAGCAGCCAGGGCCGATGTCCTTCAGAATGGATCGGTTTGATCTTCTTGCAGTCCACGGACTCCAGCACCACAATTCAAAAGCGTCAATTCTTCATGGGGGGATAGATCAGGTTCACTCTTTTGGCTCTCTGGCATCCATTAATGACTTATACAAACGTGTTGCAGACTTTGCACCTTTTAACACTCTTTTGGAAGGAGTGTATTTGTGGGCTGGGCCAGAGTGGTTGATTTTACATGCAAGCCAAGCACAAACAGTGCTGTTGTCTAATGACATCCTATTCTCTGTAACTATGTGGTGAGCAACGCAGCCGAGCAACGCAGCTGAGAGCCTCCCTGGCTGGCAGGGAGGGAGAGGAGCTGCTTCCTTTGAAATCCGGAAAATTTACGGGATATCTAACAATCCGGGATAGCAGTGGAAAGCGGCGCTGGAATAAGGGAATTTCCTGCCAAAAAAGGGAAGGTTGACGCTATGGACTAATGGGAGTTGGAGTCCTGCAACATCTGGAGCTGGGTTGGCTCAGGATGTTCTTGTTGCTAGAGGAGGAAGACAAGATGGCGCCCCTCATGCCATATACCAGACTGGCAGCTGAATCTGAGTTCAGTCCCCACCTGACCGCTCCCACCAAGACATTTCCACAGGTCTCATGAGTTTGGTTGCAAATTCTGCTTGCCAGGTCTCTTCTTCTTTGGCGATCACTTGTAGCCGAGTAAGATTGTCTTCCATAAACACGGTTTTAACAATGAGTCTGCAAGTGACTGTGGAGGCCAGTTCTGACCCACTAGTCCTTCCACAGTGGTGACCTAGGTTTCCGGGTGGGAGTTAGATCATGGTGTGGATTTGCCAAGCGTTGCCTTACTCTTAGCATATTTCTCCTTTTTGTCCTGAGTTTGAGCGTCTTCAAAGCTCATGGCACCTTTGTTAAAGGCTGTTCTCCAGTTGCGCCCTTGCAGGCCAGTGTTTCCAAGTTGTCGGTGTTTATCCTACATTTTTTTTAAGATTTGCCTTGAGAGAGTCTTTAAACCTCTTTTGTTGGCCACCAGCATTACACTTTCCATTTTTCAGTTCGGAATAGAGTAGTTGCTTTGGAAGACGAAAATCAGGCATCCACGCAACATGACCAGTCCAACGAAGCTGATGTTGAAGAATCATTGCTTCGAAACTGGTTGCCAGGTCTAATGATACGGCAAGGTCCTGGCATGTGTCATCAACACAGGCTCCTGGTTGGCCACTGTGAGAACAGGATGCTGGACTAGATGGGTCATTGGTCTGATCCTGCAGGCCTTTTCTTAACATTCTTATGCATGGATGTTGAATTTGGTCAGTGTTCTTGGGCTGTTCCACCGCAGTGCATGAAATTCTAGGGAAGAGTGGAGGTTGGGGTTTTCAAAAGCGGGGTTTTTCATTTGGCTTTCCAGCACAAGAACGTGGCCCCTCTGTTCTTTTTAAATGCTGTTGTTGTTTAGTCGTTTTAGTCGTGTCCGACTCTTTGTGACCCCATGGACCACAGCACACCAGGCACTCCTGTATTCCACTGCCTCCCGCAGTTTGGTCAGACTCATGTTGGTAAGCTTCAAGAATACTGTCCAACCATCTCGTCCTCTGTCATCCCCTTCTCCTTGTGCCCTCCATCTTTCCCAACCTCAGGGTCTTTTCCAGGGAGTCTTCTATTCCCATGAGGTGGCCAAAGTATTGGAGCCTCAGCTTCAGGATCTGTCCTTCCAGTGAGCACTCAGGGCTGATTTCCTTCAGAACGGATAGGGTTTGATCTTCTTGCAGTCCATGGGACTCTCAAGAGTCTCCTCCAGCACCATAATTCAAAAGCATCAATTCTTTGAAGGAGTCTTTTTAAATACACAAGAGCAAATTTCTAGTGCTCATTATTAGTGCAGGGGAACAGCTGTAGGGACTGGGGAAGCATTCCTCTGTCCATGGCCCAGTGGAGGAAAGTTAGTGTCAACTGATGGAATTGGCCTCTTCTATATAAACACATGCTTGAGATTACAGGTGTGTTTTTATCCTTTAAAAAAAAAGAAGAAGAAGCATGGAAATATCAATTTCTGTCTTGAAGAGGCATAGTTTGTGAACTGGAACTGAAGAAAAAAATAAGCATTAAACAATTACGGGAGTTTAGGTTTGTTTAAAGTACCAGCAGGGTTGGAGGAGCAAGCCACCTATTAGCTTGTGGAGAACTATTGGACTGTTTAGCACCAACGCTGCTTCTTGGCAAAGCCTGGGATCCGGGCTGAGCCCAACGTTGGCAGCCCCAGGATGTGATTGATTGGAGGGGAATCTGGAGCAACAGCAGCACAATTGCGTCACTATGGCAGGGCTTGCTCCCCCCCCCCCAATTTGTCTGTATGAAGATTGCTTTGCTTACATTGCTGTGCTATAAGATTTACAAATATTATAAGAGTTATTTCTTACGTAGGATTTCTTAACATTCCAGCTGACGAATAATTAGCAAAACAGGGCCTTGTCCTGGAACAGGAATTTATTTCAACTGGAATTTGTTGCAATACTATAATAAAACTGTTTGAAGATTCAAAAACTGATCTACTGAATGGCCAGAGTTCTTGCATTCTACAATTTTGACTGCTGTACATTGCTGTGCTGGGCTTCATTGCTGTTTCCTGCCAGGGTTTATTGCTATTTCTGATTTATCCAGGAGTAATTTATTGCCTTCATATCTCCTCGCCCACCTCTCCCCAGTCTCTAGGGTTCCAGAGCTTGCCCAGGAGGTTGTGGTGTTGTGTTAAAACCCTTGTAGCTTTGGGCCCTGAGGAGAGTGTGCCCACTCAGCAGGAGCATGATGGGAAGGGGGAACTGGGTGTGTGGGGTGAGGGTTTGCCACCCAACCTCATGTGCGGGCAGACCTCTGACACTGCGCATAAACTCTGGCTGAGGTGGGGCAGGTGAGCGTTTGGAGACTGAGGCTGGCGTCTATGGATAGCAGCATCACTCAAAAGAGTCCGGATCAATTTTTGTGGTGAAATATACCTCTGGGCCACTGTCAAGGCTAAACTAACAATCCCCACATCAATCTGGGTCCTGGTTGTGCGTCACGTTGCGCACTTACAGTATCTTCCATGCACACAGCAGGGCAGCCATAATGGATCAAAATGATTGGCGCTATGCCATGCCTGCTTATCTTTGGCCTTGGTGTCCTGTGAACCCGTGAGCCTGGCTGCCGGATCGGGGCCACAGGGCTGCCTAGTCCAGCATCCTGCTAGCCACAACGGCCAACCAGAGGCCCAATGCGGGAAGCCCGCAAGCCAGGCATGAGCACAACGGCAGCCGTCTCCTCATCCATGCTCCCCAATGGTACTGGAGGCAAAACACAGTCATGGTCAGCCGCAGCGACTGTCAACCTGACCCTCTCCAAATTGGTCTGATCTCAATGTTGTTTGGCAACCACTGCATCTAGTAGGAGCGCAAATTTCATTGTTTAGCATGTGCTGTGTGAAGAAGTCCTTCCTTTTTGTTGGTCTCTAACCTTCCAAGCTTCAGCTTCATCGGACGACCCCTTTGCTTCTAGTATGATCAGGGCCGGGGACATGGGTGGCGCTGTGGTCTAAACCACAGAGCCTAGGCTTGCCGATCAGAAGGTCGGCGGTTCGAATCCCCGCGACGGGTGAGCTCCCATTGCTCGGTCCCTGCTCCTGCCCACCTAGCAGTTCGAAAGCACGTCAAAGTGCAAGTAGATAAATAAGTACCTCTCCGGTGGGAAGGTAAACGGCGTCTCCGTGCGCTGCTCTGGTTCTCTAGAAGCGGCTTAGTCATGACCGCGAAGCTGTTTTGCGGGCAAATGCCGGCTCCCTCGGCCAATAAAGCGAGATGAGCGCTGCAACCCCCGAGTCATCCACGACTAGACCTAACAGTCAGGGGTACCTTTAACTTTACCTTTATGATCAGGGCCGATTTAGGTATGATGAGGCCCTAAGCTACTGAAGGTAATGGGGCCCTTTATATGTCCAGCTGTCCTTTGTCAACAACAAATTGTCAGTTTTTTTTGGTGTTGAATATATGCTATATGGTAATTTATGGACCTAATAGGTATCTAAAGCCATTTGCACATAACAAAATATGTATTTCATCAAAGCAATTGTTGAACTGAAATACAATAATAGTGAAATACAGTTAAGAAGAAGTATATTAATAGTGAAAAAAATTATTAAGCTCTACTTAAATTGATTGCTGTATGTAGGTTTTATTTTATTTGTTTTGTATCCTATTTTTTGGAAATGTACATCCAGGGGTTTCTTTCCTTTACATTTTTTGGGGGCCCTAAGGCGCTATAGCTTGTTTAGCTTATAGGTAAATCCGGCACTGAGTGCGATGAGAAAGAGGGGTGCTCTCTCCTCTTCTCTATATCATGCAAAATCTTCAACACCTCTATCATGCCCCTCTTTTACGCACTTTCCCCCTAAACTTAACAAGCATCTTTTGTGCTAAGGTTTGGTTGTAGGGACACCACTCTGGCTCCTTGGTCATTCCGGCTGCGCCTTTTCGATTCCACAATATCCTTTCCACGGTGTGGTACAGAACAGCACACGGTATTTCAAGTGCAGCCCCCACTTCTGCCCCCCCCCGATGAGTTTGTCTGACCCTTTTCCCATGTTGGCTAAGCCAGACATGCCCATCGTGTCAGCTCTGAATAAAAGGGCAAGCCCGGGGGGGGGGGGAGCGGCTTCCACGTGTCGCGTCCCCTGGCAAATTCTGGGCTGCCATTAGCCAGCAAGTTAAGATGTAATCTAAATCGTCTCTGCTCCCCGGCTTCAAAAATGCACAGAAACTCGCAAGATACCTTGCGGGGAGAATTGTGCATCTTGGAACAGGTCTATAATGCAATCAATTCTGTATATCCCAAGTGAAACAGCAACATTTATTTAACGTCTTTTATGGAGCAGCTGAGTTTATCACAAATCACATTCCATTTCCATTCACCAGGGACCCCTTGAAGGCTAAAACGCACTTACTTTTCTCCAAGGAAATTTACCAATTCCTCATAAAGGCCCATTTGCCTCTGTATGTAAATTGACACATTTATTGAATATTAAGCATTTGTTGGTTTCTTCCCTGTTCTTTCTCAGCTTTTATTGGGCTGCCCTTAAAAGTCATTAGGGGGAGGATATATCAAAGTTGTAAAGGTCTATTTATTGTATGGCAAAGGAACAGCATCGAACCTGCTTCTCCCCCCGCCCAACTTGTTTGCAATGCTTGCTGTGTGTGCTTCCTTTTCTCTCTCGCCTTTTCAGAGAGCCCCATCAAGCTCAGACCTTTCATACCAACTCTTGGTTTCCTTGCACCATCTTTCCCTCAGCTTATTTATCTAGCAGCTTATTTTATATTTTTATGAATGGGTTTTAAATATTTGCAAATGTCTCTGTTGTGGTTGCTGCCCAAATGGCCATAGCTGTCAACTTTCGGATTGGAAAATAAGGGGATTTTTTCAAACTTTCGAGATTTGAAAATAAGGGATGCCGCGAGGGCGTGCAATGGCACCAAGTAGCCTCGCCACCCTGCGCTCCAGAGGCTGCGCGCGAACGGGTGAGCGAAAGAGCGAGCGCATAGACGGCAGGCAGGCAGGCTGGCTGTCTGGTTGGGCGTGAGGGTCTGGCTGCACAAGGCATGCAAGCTCCGCCCCCAATCAGTCTCAGACTCCTTATTGGCAGCCGAGCAACGCAGCTGAGGAGCCTCCTGGCCGGCAGGGAGGGAGAGGAACGGCTTCCTTTGAAATCCGGGAATTTAAGGGATAGCAACAATCCAGGATAGCAGCGGGAAACGGCATTGGAATAAGTGAGTTTCCCGTAAAAAAAGGGAGGGTTGACAGCTATGCCAATGGCCTGAGCAAAATAAGAATGCCATGGGTGGAGGCAGAGGCGTAGCAAGCCCCGGTGGTACCCGGGGCGGAAATTTTTTTGTCACCCCCCCACCACTTTAATTTTAAATTTTTTTAAAAAAAAAATTAAAAAGTGTCACCCCCCCTCTGATGGTGCCACTTTGTGAGGTGTGGGGGTTTTTGTGTGTGTGTGTCTACTATCTCTTTTTTTCAATAAAGTTAAAATAAAAAAAATTAAAAAATTAAAAAAATTAAAAACTGTCACCCCCCTCTGATGGCGCTAATTTGTGAGGTGGGGGGGTTGTGTGTGTGTGTGTGTGTGTGTGTGTGTTATCTCTTTTTTTCAATCAAGTTGAAATTTAAAAAAAAAAGCAAAAAAAAATTTTATTTTATTTTTTTTAATTTTTATTTTATTTTAAAAAGTGTCACCCCCCTCTGGGGTGGAACCCAGGGCGGGCCCCCTCGCCCCTCCCCGTTGCTACGCCCCTGGGTGGAGGGTCTCGGTTTCTGCATTCCCCCAACTTTTGAACTTGGCAAGGTTGGGGGGGGGGGATACATGAAGCTGCCTTCTCCTCCGTCAGGTCTTTGGTGGATCTTAGCCAGGATCGCCAACACTTGAGTTAGTCAACCTGGTGCTCATCAGATGTTGTGGACTCTGGTTCCCGTCGTGCCTGACTTCTGGCCATCCTGGTTGGGCCTGATGAGTTATAGGCCAAATTCACACCATGCCTTGAAAGCTTCAGTGATATACCACTTTGAGCAGCCATGGTTTCCTCCAAAGAATCATGGGAGCTGCAGTTAAGGATGCTGAGAGTTGGTAAAGGTAAAGGGACCATTAGGTCCAGTTTGCAGACGACTCTGGGGGTTGCGGCGCTCATCTCGCTCTATAGGCCGAGGGCGCCACTGTTTGTCCACAGACAGCTTCCGGGTCATGTGGCCAGCATGACTAAGCCGCTTCATGCGAACTAGAGCAGTGCACGGAAACGCCATTTACCTTCCCGCTGGAGTGGTACCTATTTATCTACTTGTACTTTGACGTGCTTTCGAACTACTAGGTTGGCAGGAGCTGGGACCGAGCAACAGGAGCTCACCACGTCGCGGGGATTCGAACCACCGACCTCTGTGGTTGCTAACCCACGTTGAGTCTAAATTTGTTCCTGATCATAGTATAAAGCTGTGTAAGGGAGGAAGAGAAGTCTGTCAATTAAGCTGTTAGCCATGAGCCCCCATGCTCAGAGGAAGTATATCTGATGCCTAAATGCCAGCAACAAAGAGGGGAAGACGTATGACTGGCACACCTTGCTTTATGAGCTTCCAGAGGCTTTGGTCTGACTGCTGTTGGTGGGACCTGAATGCTGCAGCAGAGCAGTTCTTATGCCGTTGCTGAGCAGTGAGAGAAAGGTACTCTGCTCATGCTCAGAGAGGTTCTCTCTCACACAATACCAAAGCAGGTTTGGGGGTGGAGTCTAGACATGGCCAACGATGGGAGGTTGAAGCCTGGGAATGCTGGAATGCCCAGGTTGTCACGTCAAATTATGTCAAGAGAGACAGTGTGGGGAGTGCCGGGCTGGAGTGCCGGGCTGGGACCTGGAAGGGCCAGGGTTCAAATCCCCACTCGGGCCACGAAGCCGACTGGGTGACCTTGGGGACCAGCTGCTCTCAGCCTAGCCTGCCTCGCAGGGTTTGTTGTGAGGATTGAATGGGGAAGGTGGGAGAACCATGTAGGCCCGCTTGAAAGCTCCTTGGAGAAGAAGTTGGGAATATAAACAACAAACGGATTGTTCCTCTGAACCCCTGTCCAAGCCGCAGGGCCGGCCTCCCAGACCAGCCTGTCTTGTCTCCCCAGCGCCTTCGGCTTCCCAGTTAATCCAGTCCCCATTTTACAGGTGCGGGAAAGTGCTTTTGAAATGCTTAGAGGGGATAAACAGGTTTTAATGAAGTTACATTGCTACATAATGGGTATCATAAAATTGCCTTCATACTGCAGGGTCCCAGGATGGTTTATACTATCGACTGAGAGCGAGCTGCGGTTCTCTCCCTTTCTGTTGCAGCTGAAGCAAGAGGCGGGGGGGGGGGCGAGGAGAGTGGCTGGAAAAACGGGGGGATGGTATTGAAATTACTTAATAGAAATAACTGTGGACTCTCCCTGCTTTTTTTGTGGGGAGGGGGGTGCGATTGGGAGCTGCCTTAAGGGGGGTAGGGCTGTCAGAGCCGGTTTGCGACTCCCGGAGAACATGGCGAGTTTCATTGCAGCAAAACAGATGTTCACCTTGTTTCTCGATCGGCTGTTAGATGAGAAATTTATTGCTCTTGCGCCAGGCTGGGAGCTCCTGTGCTGCGGAGTCTATTAGGCGAAAGTGGGGGGGGGGGGGGGGGAGGGGAGAGAGAGAGAAGAGAGCTGGCAACCCGCCAGGCCAGCCCTGTTTTTGATGGAAGCCAGAGGAGGCCACACCAGGCTCCGAGGCGCCAGCAGTAATGCATCGGCCAGACGCTTCTGATTGGGCGATCGATTGGGCTCTGATTTGATTTATTGATCGATAGCCTCAGAAAAAAAAAATTGGCGTCTCAGAAAGCTTGGGCTAATCTTTAACTGCTGCAAACATCTTCGGGGGCAGAGGAGAGAGGGAGTCTGTGTGCATGTATGTGCAGAGGGGTGTGTGTGTGTGTATAACACACACACACACACACACACACACACACACGTATGTAATCTATGCTTCTCTCTGGGGGAGAGGGAGCAGGCCGTAGGCTGGCAGAGAATTTCAAAACTGATAAAGGAATTTATGGAAGGCATTTGGGCTTATCTTAATCACACAGCGGGGGCCCTATAGCAGCCTCTTCTCTCTCTCCCCCCCCCCCCCCCCAATCTTTCTGCGAGCCAACAGACAATCGCCAGGCACAGAGAGCTGGGGGTAGATCTATAAAATTGATGGGATTCAAAGCCTGCAGCATCGATTACCATTATAGCAAAAAGAGAGGAAGGGGGGGTGGAATCGGTGGCGTGCGGAATGGCTGATTATTTTTAGACAAAGATTTTGCCCCTCTCAGCAGCAATTTTTTTGCTGATCCCGTCACTTGCGTCAGATGTCTGCTGTTGATTGCAATTAGATGCTTTAGACACCCCCCCTTGCCCCCCACTTCTGGGGGAGGGCTTTTCCTCCCCACCCTGCACTCTTTCTGCTTATTAAATCTCCTCTTTTGTTTCTCTTCTCTCTGAGCCCCCCCCCTCTCTTTCCTGAAACTTTGCAGCTGGCTGGCTGGTAGGATTGTGTTACCCATTAAAAAAAAAGCCCCCTCCTATCTGGGGTTGGGGGGTAATCGCGGATCGTTGGATTATAGTTGGTATGGGTTCAGGTAAGGTAAAGGTAAAGGGGACCCCTGACCATTAGGTCCAGTCGCAAACGACTCTGGGGTTGCGGCGCTCATCTCGCTTTATTGGCCGAGAGCCGGCGTACAGCTTCCAGGTCATGTGGCCAGCATGACAAAGCCGCTTCTGGCGAACCAGATAGTTGTTTATGTCCTTGACATCTGATGGGAGGGCGTTCCACAGGGCGGGCGCCACCACCGAGAAGGCCCTCTGCCTGGTTCCCTGTAGCTTCGCTTCTTGCAATGAGGGAACCGCCAGAAGGCCCTCGGAGCTGGACCTCAGTGTCCGGGCTGAACAATGGGGGTGGAGACGCTCCTTCAGGTATACCGGCCCGAGAGTCAGAATCACATAACATCGGAAAGGTAAGAAGAACGCGGCTAGATCAGGCCCATCTTGCCCAGCATCCTGTTCTCGCAGTGGCCACTCAGTGGCGAACCCGCAAGCAGGATGAGAACACAAGAGCCCCCTCCCCTCCTGTAGTTTCCAGAAAAATGGTTTCAGAAGCCATTTGGCCATGGAAGCAAAGCCATCATTAGCCCTCTCTCGCCCCTCCATGAATTTGCCTAATCCTCTTACAAAGTCATCAAGTTGGTGGCTGCCCTCTGCCTCCTGCAGGAGCGAGTTCCACAGTTTAACTGTGTGCCACACGAAGGTGCCCTTTCTTTTAATGGAAACGGGACGGGATGGAGAGGCCATCCAGCTTCCTGACAATGACCTCAGCCGGTGCTGTTGAAAGCTCTCGGAGGCCCGCTGGAAAACTCTCTGGCGGTTGCTGTTTTTCTTTCTTTGGGAAATCTAATATATTGATTAGCTTTCTTCAGTACAGCATCGATAAAAGTGTATAATGGCATGGCTGGGCCCTGTGGCGTCTTCCTCCTGCTGGTCTGAGAAGCACCTCTCCTGCCTGCCTGCCCTCCAACAGGCAGGCAGGGAAGCAATGTCAGCTCTTACCTTGACGGCTGCAAGTGGGCTTGGCTCCTCCTGGTCTGGCTGGCCTTGGCAACCCCAGGCAGCAACCGTCAGCAGGATGGGTAGCAAAACTTGACTTGAGGGTAGGTGGGGGTTGGCAGCCAGCAGCCGCTGTGCCGAACCCGGCCAGCTGAGCAATATCTCCCTGCTTTCATGGGTGCCAACACAAACAGCATAAAGTATCACTGTGGTGATAATATGAACCATAAACAACCAAAACCACCACACAATGGCTGAAAACTATAATAAAAGATTTACTGGAATCCTCTTCTGTAAAACTAACAGTCTTTCAATAAAGCCACATGATTAACAAGCCATATATGCGTGATATAACAGAATGTATAATGTTCACGTGACTGAACCATTCAGCAACAGGTTGGGTATAGCCACAAAATCTTGGTGCCAACAAAACATTCACAATAGGTTGATGGTGAGTAGATGGTAGAATTCTTCAACGGTTTCAAATAGCAAAAATCTCATGGATGTAATAGTAGATGAAGCATATTTATATGAGTCTTGCAACATGGAATATTTCTTGCCTGTGGAATATTTCGCATGTTGTGCTAATCAGAATGCTTAACCTGAACTGATTGAAGCTAAATAGCGAAACCTGTGAGTAATCCGGAAGACAGGTCTTCTTCGTCCTTCTCATGTGCCACTTGTGTTGATTTCGGCTGGATGGTGATATACATTCTGTTTATCATGCATATATGGCATGTTAATAATGTGGCTTTATTGAAAGACTGTTAGTTTTTACAGAAGAGGATTCCAGTAAATCTTTTATTATAGTTTCAGCCATTGTGTGGTGGTTTTGGTTGTTTATGGTCCATGGGTGCCAATCCAGAGGGAAGATGGTCTGTGCCTTAGCCAATGGTGCTCTTCGTTGGCAGAGAAACTGCTTCCTTTCCCATCAATATGACCCTACACAAAAAACCATTGCCAACGAAGGCTGCATTATCCCAGAGGCTATTCTGTAGGCTGGTAACCCTTTCTAAGGAGAGGGCCTCCTGCTTTTCTTCTTACAGCCTTCCAGTAGACCTGGTGAAACGATTACATCTTGTGCTAAAGGCAGCTTTGCCCAACGGTAATTTATATTCTTGTCTCTCTGATCCTGAAGATCAGGGTAGTTAGATTCTGGCGCATGCCATCCAAAGAAAGCGTTAAAACAGCCTGCGAAAACTCCATGGGTTTCAACCGGTCAAGGACATCAAA